>NC_069496.1:4296636-4319603 GCF_026875155.1 Cherax quadricarinatus
TAATCATCTGAACTTTTTTGCATCCGGACTAAAAGAAAAGAACTCTGCAAAAAGTTAAAATAAAAGTCAATCAGACAAGAGAGGTGGAGGTCCTTCCTTACTTCAGCCAATATGAAGAACTTGTATACTGCATTAACATCCCTGGATTTCTTCGAATGGGAATTGAATATCGACCATGATGGTGCATGAGGTTTTCCAGTACCACCCCCATCATCATAACCCTCCACGTTTCTGGGCTCCCATGTGGCTACAAGTTCTCCCAGTCAATTTCTATGTGACTGAAGTCACCCACAATCAGTAGCTTCGCCCTGCTCGCATGATTCCTTCTGGCCACTTCAGCCAGTGTGTCAAACCATCTCCTTGTCACTCTCATCATACTCTTCCCTTTGGGCCTCCTGCTGTTCTGTGGTGGTTTATACATCACTGCAATTATAAGTTGGAACCTCCAGACTGAAGTGTTCCTATTATAAAGTCTGTTGTTCTCTTATGTCTCCTCTCTCCAGCTTATCAAAATCCCATTGGTTTTTGATGAGCTCTGTGTGTGTGTGTGTGTGTGTGTGTGTGTGTGTGTGTGGTGTGTGTGTGTGTGTGTGTGTGTGTGTGTGTGTGTGTGTGTGGAGTGACTGTGATCTTGTGAAATAAATAATTAGTATTAACTGAATGTAGAAATAAATGACTCAATGTGTTACTCAAACGAGTTTCTAATAACATCTTTACAGGATGTACGTGTTGACGACCGTGATGCCCACTACCTGTTGACGACCGTGATGCCCACTACCTGTTGACGACCGTGATGCCCACTACCTGTTGATGACCGTGATGCCCACTACCTGTTGATGTTTATCACAACATTCGGTTCAAGATAAATAAATAAAAACAATCATGAAAAACGAACACGAAAAAAAGTAAATTAAACTGAGAAAACTTCTTCACAAAAATATGAACAAATATTACTAAATAATTCTTAATGATTGCTAAAATATTACTAAATAATTCTTAATGATTGCTAAAATATTACTAAATAATTCTTAATGATTGCTAAAATATTACTAAATAATTCTTAAATGATTGCTAAAATATTACTAAATAATTCTTAATGATTGCTAAAATATTACTAAATAATTCTTAAATGATTGCTAAAATATTACTAAATAATTCTTAATGATTGTTAAAATATTTTAAGATCAGAAACAATCAGTAGACGCATTCTTCACAATCACCAATGTTACTTTGTAACTCTACCATAGCTGCTGTACACACCTCTCACTTCACTTCTCACTTCACTTCTCACTTCACTTCTCACTTCACTTCTCACTTCATTCTCACTTCACTTCTCACTTCACTTCTCACTTCACTTCTCACTTCACTTCTCACTTCACTTCTCATTCATTCTCACTTCATTCTCATTCACTTCTCACATACTTTCACATCACTTCTCACTTCACTTCTCACTTCACTTTTCACTTCACTTCTCACTTCACTTCTCACTTCACTTCTCACTTCACTTCTCACTTCACTTCTCACATCACTTCTCACTTCACTTCTCACTTCACTTTTCACTTCACTTCTCACTTCACTTCTCACTTCACTTCTCACTTCACTTCTCACTTCACTTCTCACTTCACTTCTCACTTCACTTCTCACTTCACTTCTCACTTCACTTCTACTTCACTTCTCACTTCACTTTCACTTCACTTCTCACTTCACTTCTCACATCACTTCTCACTTCACTTCTCACTTCACTTCTCACTTCACTTCTCACTTCACTTCTCACTTCACTTCTCACTTCACTTCTCACTTCACTTCTCACTTCACTTCTCACTTCACTTCTCACTTCACTTCTCACTTCACTTCTCACTTCACTTCTCACATCACTTTCACTTCACTTCTCACTTCACTTCTCACTTCACTTCTCACTTCACTTCTCACTTCACTTCTCACTTCACTTCTCACTTCACTTCTAAACTTCACTTCTCACTTCACTTCTCACATCACTTCTCACTTCACTTCTCACTTCACTTCTCACTTCACTTCTCACTTCACTTCTCACTTCACTTCTCACTTCACTTCTCACTTCACTTCTCACTTCACTTCTCACTTCACTTCCAGCACTTCATGTATTAGTCTGAATAAATTTGCATTTAGTAAAGTTATTTTTTTCCAGTCCTTTTAAAGTTACATTGTAATGTGGAAGGAAGGAGCTTAAATTGAGTCCTGGTAAGAAGGAGCTTTAACCTGAGTCCTGGTAAGAAGGAGCTTTAACCTGAGTCCTGGTAAGAAGGAGCTTTAAATTGAGTCCTGGTAAAAAGGAGCTTTAATCTGAGTCCTGGTAAGAAGGAGCTTAACCTGAGCCCTGGTAAGAAGGAGCTTTAACCTGAGACCTGGTATGAAGGAGCTTTACCTGAGACCGGGTTTAAAAGGAGCTTTAACCTGAGGCTGGTGAGAAGGAGCTTTAACCTGAGACCTGGTAAGAGGGAGCTTTAACCTGAGTCCTGGTAAGAAGGAGCTTTAGCCTGAGACCTGGTAAGAAGGAGCTCTAACCTGAGTCGTGGTAAGAAGGAGCTTTAACCTGAGACCTGGTAAGAAGGAGCTTTAACCTGAGTCCTGGTAAGAAGGAGCTTTAACCTGAGTCCTGGTAAGAAGGAGTTTTAACCTGAGCCCTGGTAAGAAGGAGTTTTAAACCCTGAGACCTGGTAAGAAGGAGCTTTAACCTGAGACCTGGTAAGAGGAGCTTTAACCTGAGGCCTGGTAAGAAGGAGCTTTAACCTGAGACCTGGTAAGAAGGAGCTTTAACCTGAGACCTGGTAAGAAGGAGCTTTAACCTGAGACTGGTAAGAAGGAGCTTTAACCTAAGACCTGGTAAGAAGGAGCTTTAACCTGAGTCCTGGTAAGAAGGAGCTTTAACCTAAAGTCCTGGTAAGAAGGAGCTTTAACCTGAGTCCTGGTAAGAAGGAGCTTTAACCTGAGACCTGGTAAGAAGGAGCTTTAACCTGAGACTGGTAAGAAGGAGCTTTAACCTGAGACCTGGTAAGAAGGAGCTTTAACCTGAGACCTGGTAAGAAGGAGCTTTAACTGAGATTGGTAAGAAGGAGCTTTAACCTGAGTCCTGGTAAGAAGGAGCTTTAACCTTAGACCTGGTAAGAAGGAGCTTAACCTGAGTCCTGGTAAGAAGGAGTTTTAACCTGAGCCCTGGTAAGAAGGAGTTTTAAACCCTAAGACCTGGTAAGAAGGAGCTTTAACCTGAGACCTGGTAAGAAGGAGCTTTAACCTGAGGCCTGGTAAGAAGGAGCTTTAACCTGAGACCTGGTAAGAAGGAGCTTTAACCTGAGACCTGGTAAAAAGGAGCTTTAACCTGAGACCTGGTAAGAAGGAGCTTTAACCTAAGACCTGGTAAGAAGGAGCTTTAACCTGAGTCCTGGTAAGAAGGAGCTTTAACCTGAGTCCTGGTAAGAAGAGCTTTAACCTGAGATCTGGTAAGAAGGAGCTTTAACCTGAGACCTGGTAAGAAGGAGCTTTAACCTGAGACCTGGTAAGAAGGAGCTTTAACCTGAGACCTGGTAAGAAGGAGCTTTAACCTGAGACCTGGTAAGAAGGAGCTTTAACCTGAGATCTGGTAAGAAGGAGCTTTAACCTGAGACCTGGTAAGAAGGAGCTTTAACCTTAGACCTGGTAAGAAGGAGCTTTAACCTTAGACCTGGTAAGAAGGAGCTTTAAATCACCACCACCAGATGTAGACCAAACGAAATGTAAACTTTGCCAGATGGACTATTGTCACACCCTGCGTCATTATGTACTGGAGTGCGATAAATTTAATGAATTTAGAGACAACTCACTGAGAAATGTTCAAGAAATGGCAAAGTATTTTATCCACAGTGTTATATTACAGACCATTCTGGAGAAATACCCTGACTTTGCTAGCTGTAAATAAAGCATTACCACATGTGTGTGTGTACTCACCTAGTTGAGGTTGCGGGGGTCGAGTCCGAGCTCCTGTGTGTGTGTGTGTGTGTGTGTGTGTGTGTGTGTGTGTGTGTGTGTGTACTCGCCTAATTGTACTCACCTAATTTGTGGTTGCGGGGTCGATACTCAGCTCCTGGCCCGCCACTTCACTGATCGCTACTGAGTCCTCCCTCTCTGCTTTATTGAGCTTTGTCATACCTCTTCTTAAAACTATGTATGGTTCCTGCCTCCATTACTTCACTTACTAGGCTATTCCACTTCCTGACGACTCTATGACTGAAGAAATACTTCTAACATCCCTGTGACTCGTATGAGTCTTCAGCTTCCAGTTGTGACCCCTTGTTTCTGTGTCCCCTCCCTGGAACATCCTATCTCTGTCCACCTTGTCTATTCCCGCAGTATCTTGTATGTCGTTATCATGTCTCCCCTGGCCCTTCAGTCCAATTTCCCTCAACCTTTCCTCGTACGACATTCCCTGAGCTTGGGACTAGCCTTGTTGCAAACCTTTGTACTTTCTCTAACTTCTTGACGTGCTTGACCAGGTGTGGGTTCCAGACTGGTGCTGCATACTCAGTATGGGCCTAACATACAAAGTGTACAGTGTCTTGAACGATTCCTTATTAAGGTATCGGAACGCTATTCTCAGGTTTGCGGGCGCCCGTATGCTGCAGCAGTTATTGGTTGATGTGTGCCTCCAGTGACGTGTTCGGTGTTATGGTCACCCCAAGATCTTTCTCCCTGAGTGAGGTCTGTAGTCTTTGTCCACCTAGCCTATACTCTGTCTGCAGTCTTCTTTGCCCCTCCCCAATCTTCATGACTTTGCATTTGGCAGAGTTGAATTCGAGAAGCCAGTTTCTGGACCACGTGTCCAGCCTGTCCAGGTCCCTTTGCAGTCCTGCCTCATTTTCCCACCCGTTTTAAATTTCTTATCAGTTCACATCATATCAAATAGGGACATTCAGAGTCTATTCCTGTGTGTGGGGGGTGTGGGTGTTGTGTGTGTTTGTGTGTGTGTTGTGTGTGTTTTGTGTGTTTGACTCCCTAGTTGTATCACCTGGGTTGAGGTTTCGGGGGTCGAGTCCAATTTCCTGGCCCCGCCTTCATGGCCTATTAGGTCACTCCCCCTAACCCTTGGTTTTAAATCATACCTCTGTGGGGTGTGTTTGTGTTTTGTGTGTGGGGACTCAACAATCAATATTTACACCAACAATTCATTACGTTGTAAACCGGGGTGTGGAAGTGTGAATTGCCCCTTGCTCTAAAAAATTTTTAAAATGATTGTAAGTAGTTTTTTTTTGGGTTTCGATTTAGGAACACGGGCCGGATAATGCCAAAGGGGAAATTGAGAAAAAGATGGGTCTGTTTTTGACCTTAGGGCTGACGGGTTATTTTGTTTAATATGTTTAATCATCCCCCAAAGGGGGGGATAGAGAACTTTTTCCTATACTTTAAAAAATTTTGGACAAAAAAGTAAAAAAAGGGGTTTTCAGGTGTGCGGGGTGGCAGATTCCAGGTTTAATGGGGTGGGGAAAAAAATGTGTTAAGGGGTTGGTCTGCTTTAAGTCAGGTGCTGTCGGGGGTACAATTTTAATATTTTTAAATCATCCCCCCAGGGATAGAGAACTTTTTTCTGTTAATTACAAAGTTAAAAGGTAGGTAATGATCCCTTTGACCCCCCCAAAACTCAATCACTCTGATAGAGGGGGGAGGCGGGTAAAAAAGGATTCAGGTGGGGCAGGTGGCAGATTCCCAGGATAATAAATGGGGAAAAAAATGTGAAATGGGTGGTCTGCAAAAGTTCAGGGCTGCCCGGGGGGAAACAATTTTAAGGGGGTTTAATATCCCCCAAAAGGGGATAGAGAGAACTTTTTTTCTGTGAAAATTACTAAGTATAAAAAGGGAAGGTAATGATCACTTCTGACCCCCCAAAGTAAATTCCTCTGATAGTTTGGGAGAGGCAAGTACAAAGGTTCAGGGGGGACTGGGTACAAGCTTCCCCATCCCCGAGGGGGGGCCCCCCCCCCTTTCCCCGGGGGGTGCAAACTCACTGACGCGACTTTTTGTACTTCCCCAAATTTGGGGGTTTTTTAAAGAACGCGGTAATGGATGGGTAGCTGGCCCCCGAGGGCCCGGGAAATTCCCGGGGGATAATGACCAGGGAAAATAATGAGATAAGGGGGGGGGTTTTGTATAAACCTTAGGGTTTACAGGGTAGGATTTTAAATTTGTTTAACCACCCCCCAAGGGGGTTTTGAGGGGTCTTTTTCCCTAAGCATTACTAAGTGGGGAAAAGAAGTAGAGTAATGTTTCATTTTGACCCCCCCCAAACTCTTCATTTGGGATAGAGGGGAGAGAGGCAGTAACAAAGGTTTTCAGGTGACTGGGAAACGCTTAAAAAAGGGGGTTGGGGTCCTGATGGGTTTTTTGGGGCCCAGCCTGTTTTTTTGGAGGTCAGGGGGTTGTGATTATCAGCCCGGGGTCCGCTCCCCGGGCTCCCATCGGGGGAAACTGTGTGAAAAAGGATAATACCAAATTTTTTAAAAAGGGGTTTGAAAAAAAAAAAAATTTCCTCTCTTAGCAAATTTTTTATTAGTTAACATTACATTTTTTTTAATTCCTCCTCTCCCAGAAAACCCTAGCTTCAAAGGGAGCATGAAATTTACGAGCATTTGGCGGAAAAAATCTCCCTCTTCGGTCGATGTTTGGGAACCCGGGGGGAAAAAAATCTCTTAGGGTTTTTTTCTCTTCCCGCCAAAGATTTGCAACTGTTTTCATCTCTATTTCCTCTTCTTCTGTACCCCCTTTTCAAATCGGGCTATTAGCTTCGGGGGGTTTCCTCCACTTTGTCATCTGTTTTATTTTTAAAAAAATTTAACTTTGTTTCTCTGGCATCTGGATCCCCTTTAGGATATGGGAGTGATGGCTTCTAAGTAAAAGGCTTATCTCAAATGAGCAAAGGGCCCCTCGTTTCTAGTGGGGATAGTGGTCATCTGCCCTTTTTAAATTTTCTAATTTAAACTTATTGGAAGGAAAGTTTAGGAACCGTCTTCCAGCACATTTTAAATTTTTATTATAGTTTTTTAATTGTTTTTCAAAATGGGGAACCCCCTTTTGCAGCAAAGGGTTTTTTATTATCTGCTACAGGATGCTATACTTTTTTGGGTTTAATGCGGGAAATTTCTGAAAAGGCGGCCCCCCACCTAACTTTTAAGAAAGGTAGAAACCCCTTTCCCTTTGGAGTAATTGAAAGAGGGGGATGTTCTGGGGGGGAAATAAGGGTGTCTACCCATTTCCTCAATGGTTCCTTACCAAATTCCCATCATTTAAGGTTTTTAAATGCCCTCAAAAACAGGCAAATGACACTATCGGAAATCTGAAAAGATTATTTTTTATTTTGTCTTGGTATGTTTTCTTAAAAAACCCTATACCAAAAGGGTACAGCTTAAATTTGGCAAAGTTCAAAGTATCTGGTAACCTATGAAATTTGGGTAATTTAGTTTTAGGGCTGGCGCCCCCGTCGAAACCCAAATACTTTGTTTTCAAAAGGGTTTTATGGTTTCCCTTAAATATGGCTTACCCCACCGCTCGAAAAAAATGTCCTGCTGATTTTATGACCCTTCTTTTGGGTTGGGCCCTTTTTTTGATGGATTAAACAATGTTTGCCGAATTACAGAATTGGTAAAACAATTTAAAAATCGTGACAGTTTTTTCCCGGGCAAATTTTACGTTGCCTCACGTTCGTTTAAACCCAAAAGCCCCCCCAGATTTTTTTCCTTGTGGGGGAATTCATATATCTATGTTTTTTTCTCTTTTTGTGCCCTATCCCCAAGAACAACTGCAAAAAAGGGGCAATGATATTATTTTAGTTTCTTTTGGGGGAGATGGCCCCCCCCACAAAATTTGTATTTTTTAGGGGGTTTGTTTTTGATTACTGTACCAATAGCTTTTTTTGCTGTACTCAGAAAGATCATCAAAATTTTTAAACTTTTGTGATAGAGACTTTGTGGAAAGCCCACCCCTTTGTACAAAGCTAATTCGGGGCTTTTCCCTTTAGAGTGTCTTAAGAACCCAGAAAATTTTTATAGAGTTTGAGGATTCTTCGGGGAAAGGAAAGACCGCCTTTTGCGAAAAACTCGCCCCTTCTGGGGGTTTGATTTTTTTGGGAATGTTTGCTAGGGCAGCGCCCAGCCATGCAAAAACCAAAAAGGAAGAATTAAAATCCCAGTAATAAAAAAAATTTTACTTACTAATTTTTTCTCATAAAAATTGGGTTTAATGAACTGGTTTTTGGGCCCTGAGAAAAACGCCCTAACAGCAGTAGTAAAACCCGCCCTTATATTAGACTGTATGATTTTTTTAAGCTCCAAATCCATAATTAATTCAAAATTCCACCCCACTGGTTTTTAAAGGAAGAAACATAGGCAAAGGGGGGAGAGAAACATAGTGAACAACCTAGATTATAATGTTGTATAAAAAATTCCCCCCAAAGCAAGGTGAATATGCCCGCCAGAATCCTACATCCGCTGGATATACTAGGAGTATCCCCAAAAGAGTTTGACAACCCTGTTTTCCCCCAAACCAGATGAGCTTGATCAAATTTCTTTTTGGGCTAAAATGTTTTTAAACCCGGGAACTGTAAAACCCTTTTTTGGGGGTAAAGTCTTTCTTTCGACCCTTTCCGGGGGGCTGCAATTTTCAAAAGGGAAAAACCCCTTGTTTCCCGGGTTTAATAAGTTTCCCCCAAACTTTGGGGTTTAGATGACTTATATCGCCTCTGTGAATTTCAAGGGGATTTTAAAGCTTTGCGTGACCCCAAATTACCCAAAACCCAGCGGACAAGAAAGGCCCTAGACTATCCGGAAACGTATTGCTCCTATTCAACCTTTGGGAATTTTATCCCCCTTTTTCATTAAAACTTTGTTGGGGGGCTTTAACACTTATTTTTCTTTAATTAATCAAACCTATCATATGATGGGGTTTTTTTAAATAATAACAGGAAAATTTATTTACCTGTTTTTTTCTCCCTTAAATTGCAATTTTTGGGCAGATTGCCCCTAAATAATTAGCCTTGGGCATTAGTGGTATAAATGCCTCCCCTTTTTTTTTTGGGAAAAAGGGATTTAAAGTCCTTGACAGAAGTTGCACTTCTTCTGTATGGGCAAAATGTATATGCTGTCCCGGGTTCATATGAAGGGGGAAAAACGGGATTTTTCACTTTACCCAAACCCCCATAAAAAAACAAAAAGTCTATCATAATATGATCAATACACTGTACCCCCCCGAGGACAAAACCCTATCTATTATAGTTTATTTCTGTCAATCAATATTAGCCATAAGCAATTGCTAGTGCCCTAGCTGTTTTTACCCCCTCTGGCTTACGTTAAATCGGATAGGCTTCAAAAACCAAAAAGGGAAAGTTTTGAGAGGGCAAGTAGCCTTTTGATTTTTTTTAAATTTTTAAAACAAACTTTCCAGGGGGGAAAAATCAACTTTTGTTGGTTGTCGCATAAATTTAAATGAGTTTTTAATTTTGAAAATGTCACTATATTCATTTAAACAATTAAAGAAAAATGCTTATTGCGTAAAAGTTTTTGGAAAAAAATTCTCATATATTTCGGGAAGGGGCTTGATTAAAGCTACATGAGCCCTTTCCCCAACAATAACAGGGGCATTTACCAGTGAATATTTATTACTACCCCTAGACTTTAAAGGGGGTAGCATGATAGGTCCCTTAAATGAAATTTAAAGCAAAAAAATAAATTTTGATATTTTTTTTTGTCAGACTCGAGTTTGTGGATGTCACTCCACTGGAAGGGAGGCACTCGGAGTAATTGAAAAATTTTCTAAAGGCTTTCCATTAAAATAAATATCTTTTTGTTTTTTATACCAGCCCACCCAACCCCCTACGACAAAAAAAGGCCCGCCAGACTTTTGAAAAAATAACGCTATTTTTTATCCCTGGTTTTTAAATATTGTTTTTTTTTTCCCTGAAAAGATGTGGGTATTCAATTTGGGTCCCAAGGTACCCACGCACTCCATTCTTGCATATTACAATATAAAAAACCCTTTATAAAAATCTTATGAAGCCTGACCCTGGGCCCGATGAAATTTCAGTTTCAAAATGAAAATGCTAAGGTCCCTCCCTCCATGCCCCTTTAAAAACCGAGATATATCACCCTCGTTTTAACTAGTTGCGGGGGAAAAAGTTATAAAATTGCTAACGACTGTCACCCTCCCCCAAAGTAGCGACTTTTACGCAAAAAAAAGGCTCGGGTTCGGCAAAAACCCTAAGAGCATTTTAAAAAATTTTGCCCCTTTCTAAATTAAAAACAGTGAAAACCCCATAATATGTGCATAAATTTTTGTTGCGAAGGACGAAAAAATTTAATATGGGGTCGTGTTATGAGAGGCAGGAATTAAATATTTTATTCGACAGAATTTGCCCTTTAAAAAAAATTCCCGCCTGCTGTAAGATATTCTTTTTCCTCTGAAAGGGAATCGTCCCCCCTTTTCCTTTTTCCTCATCTGAAAAAAATTTTTTTTTACCTGAATTTTGAACCTTCAAATTAGCAGAGGGGGGGGTCCCAAAAAAGGAGTGGGTTAATGACCCTTTGGAAAGGAGTTTTGTCACTTGGGGCGGCTGGTCCCCATCCATTTGGGGCCCGGCAATGGCTCAACTTGCTCTTTTTTGGGGGGTTTTTACGGTCGAAGATTAAAGGGGGCACACACTGACCCCTGAAAATAAAATTTTAGGAAATTTATTTTTTATTTTTTTGTTTTAGAGCAACTAGATAATTTTTAACCGAGCAACTTTTAAAAAAATGTTTACGGGTTAAAAGTAAAAAAAGGGAGAAGCAAAGCAATCTAGGGAAAATTTTAACGGTTCCAAAATGATTTTTTTTCCTTGTTAGGGGAATTTTCTTTTTTAAACATATCTTAAAAATTTTTTGCCCTTTTAATAAAAATAATTGATTAAGAAAAGAGCGCTGACCCTTTCTTCCGGCCCGCCCCCCGGATCATCTGTTTGGAGTTTTTCCCCCGGCCCCCCCCCAAATTTTAAAAAAAATTTTAAATTATTAGCTCAAAGATTTTATTTCATTATTTAAAATACCCTTTTTTAAGAAAACAAAAATTCGAGCAAAAACCTGGAATCTCCCCTTTTCACCCCTCCTGCGATAGCTGGGGACATTCGCTAACCCCACTGATAGCCCCCCGGGAAACTACAGGAGAATTGTGTGGGGAGCTACCCTGGGGTAAAAATCGCCCCCCATAGGTGGCTTCCCTGCGAGCTGGGGGGGAGGGAACCCAAAAAACCCCCTTTTAAAACACACTCACACTTATATTCCAAAAAATTATTTAAATTAAAAGATAATTTTTAATCCCCCAAAGGGGATAGAAAAGTTTTTACCTGCTCAAAATCTAAACCCGGGTAACTTTCTTGAGTGAGGGGGGGAAAGAGCCCCTTTCCCCCCTAGACGAAAAGGTAGGAAATTTATAGCCGTTTTTTAGGATAGGGGGCTCATAAGATATTAATTTTCCCCAAAGTAGGGGTAGGGGTTTTTTCACATCAGTCTCTCTCTTTTTTTCAGGGAGAATTTTTTAAAAAAAAATCCCTGCAAGTTTTAAAAATTATAAATAAATTAGAAAAGATTTCTTATTTTCAATAAAGTAAAGGGATAAAATCTGGGAAAAAAAATTTTTTCCCCGAACGAAAAAATAAAAAATTTTGGGAACCGGGAAAGTAGGGGGGAATATTTAAATTCCCATATTTCATGTGAATTTCCCATTTTTTAAAAAACCCCCGAGGCGGGGGAAAAAAGTTTAAATTTAAAATTTAAATTAGATT
Source organism: Cherax quadricarinatus (assembly GCF_026875155.1). Taxonomy (NCBI): domain Eukaryota; kingdom Metazoa; phylum Arthropoda; class Malacostraca; order Decapoda; family Parastacidae; genus Cherax; species Cherax quadricarinatus. The sequence continues at coordinate 4,308,443 of NC_069496.1, forward strand.
TCCCCATGCCAAAACTAAATTTTTTAAAAATAAAAATAAAATAATAATAATATTTTTTTCCCCCCAAATAAAAAAAAATAAATGGAAATCACCCGGGCAAAAAAAGGGGGCGGAGCCTGTTTTCTCTTTGTCTGGGACCCCCCATTCAAAACCCACCACCACCTGGCGTGGGGGCCCCCCCCCCCGAGGTAGTGAAACTGCGAAATTTTCCAGACAACCTTCAAGTGGGTGGGGGCTTTTTTTTCTAGGGTCTTCTGGGGGGGAGAAGGTCATGCTGCCTTTGGTTATCTTCATCCCCGGGATAAACCCCCCCCTCCCTCCCCTTGTTTTGGAACTAAAAAAAAGGGGGTTTTATATTAAGATGTTTCTTCCCAAAAAAAGGCTCTTTTTGAGTTTGGGAAAGATGGAAAAAGGTCTGTACCTTTACAGGGGAAAGAGTTGAATATTTTCAGAGAGCCTGCAAAAAATTACTTTTTCGGGTTTTTAGCGGAGCAGGCAGAGAAATCTAGGGAGCGTTTATGTAAAAAATATCCCGGGTTTCTTTCGCGGGGAATAACCCAATTTCCCCTTTGGGGATGATAAAACTCCCCCTTTAAAAACAAAACACCTCTTTTAGTGAAAAAAATAATTTTAGTGAAAGGTCCCCCATTAACCCGGGGTTTCCCAAAACCCCCTTGGACAGACAAAAGCTCTTGAAATAAAATTTGATGCCCTTTTTAAATTTGAAGCAGTTAAGGTAAAATATTATGGGCTAATATTTTACAAGAGGAAGACCGAGCAAATTCCGAAATTCCATATCCAAATTTTTTTCCCCAAAAAGGGAAAAATACCTCGAAAGGGCCACGCTTAATTTTTAGTCAATATTTTTTTTTAAAAAAAACGAATCTTCTCTTTTGGAAATTGTCTCGGGCGACTTTTTAAATGGAAAAAATTAGCCCCGAAATTTGTTAAAATATATCGTAACTTCATTTGCGGTTAAATAGGGGTATCTTCTGGTTATTTAACCGCTCCAGGGGAAAAATTAAATTTTACGAAGCTTCATTCCCGGGAAAGGGGGGCAACTGGGGAAACTGTATCCCGTGAAAAAAAAAAAAAAAGGTTTTTAAATTCAATAAAAAAAAAAATTTCTAAGAAAAAAAAATATTGAGACTCATACCCCCGGGGGGTTTTACTGGGAATTTTAAAACAAACTTTTTAGAGGGGCTGGGGAAAAAAAAACGCCTTTTTATTTTTAAAAAAGACGTAGTAATTATCTTCTTTAAAGGGGGGCCTATATTTTCCCATAAATTGCAGCCCCCTGCGATTTCCCAGAGGGGAAAACCCATCCCCCTTGCCCCGCCTTTATACTCACCTGCGATTGGCGGACAGGGACTTTATTAAAATCCCAAAATTGGGCATTAAATATATTTTTTTATGTTGGATGTCTTTTCGGGGTTAATGAAGGCGGTAGGCCCTAGTAAAAAAAAAAAACTAAAAAAAGGTTTTTTCACCCCTTACGAAATATTAAGGAAAACCCACCTTCCGTGGAATTTTTGGGGATTACACACGGACAGAGGGAACCCGGGTTTTTAAATCGTCCTTTTTCTGAATTTCCTAAAAAAAAAAAAAAATTTAAATTATTTCAGTACCTTTCGGACACTAAGGGTGCAAAAAGCGGAACGGCTAATTTTGCCCCCCCTTTTTTCCGAATCTACCGTATAAGACTTTAAACCAAAAATTCTTTAAAATTTTTTATAGAGGAAATTTCCAGCCCTAGAGAAACTTACAACTCAAAACCCCCACACCTCCCCCAAGAAAGGCAAATCCACAAATGCATTTTTCGAGTCTTCCCCCGGACATTCGTTTGGCCGTTTGGGCTAATGTTTTAAAATGCCCGTCCCCATCAGGCCTTTTACTAGTCCCGACTGAATCCCGGAGGCTGTGCGGATAACTATCCACCGGGGGGTATTTTTACAAGAGTTTTTGGGCCCCAAAAACCCGAAAAAATTTTAAAATCCAAAACGGGTTTATAAATTTGCAAGTAACCCCCATTTCTCTTTTCGACCTGACGGGGAAAAAATATCGGGGAATTTTAACCCCTCAGGAATTAATAAAAACATCTTACCTGAATTTTTTCCCATTAAAAATTGAGAAGGGAAGGGGGAAAAATGACGGGATTTAAGGGAAAATTGGGGCTGGGGGGTTATCCCCAAGTTCAGATAGCTGGTGCACGAGAAGGGCATGCAAAAAAGTCAGACAGGGGGGAAGCCCCCAGCCCTGCAACACAAAAGAGTTTTTAATTTTTTTATTTAAAAACTTTCCCGCTAAAGCTCGCAATCGATTATTAAGGAAAAAAAAAAAAGAAAATTTAAATTTCAAATCTGGATTAAATTTTTAATTTTTTAAAAAAAAATCTAAAAGTAGAACCCACTTTTTGGCAAATTAAAAAAGTTTAGAGGGGGACTTCTCACCGTTGGGCCCCTAAACGAACTCCCCTTTATAAAAAAAAAAAAATTCTTCTTTCGAAGCGGGGAAAGGGGCCATCTTAAAATACACTCTTTTCCCCTGGTCTTCCCCCTGGGAAATTTGTAGTTTTATAAAAAAAAAATATCGGGAAAAGGGGGGTAAAGGAATTTTGTTTTCATCCCCGGCTAACCGCCCCGAAAAATTAATTTTTAAAAAAGGAACAAATATCTTTAAACCCCCTCCCCAAACGCGGGAAACTCCTTTTTCCCCGCCTTGCAGAAGCCTGCAAACCCCACATTGGGGCGAGGGAAAAGGGAAAATTTTCCCCCTCTCGAGAGTGAAAGTGAAAACCCGCCCCAAAACAAAAGGGTGAGAAGGTCCCGTCCTGCCCCAAACTTTGCAAAATCGCCCCATAAGGGTAATTCCGGGTTCGAGCACCACCCCCACGAGCGGGCACCCACCCCAGCTCTTTGTTGAGGGCTGGTTTGGGGTCCCCCCTAAAAAAAAAAAAAAATTTTAAACTCGCTCGTGTTTAAAGCCGCCCGCGGCGGTGGCGGTGGGGCGGGTTTCGGGGGCCCGCGGTGGCGGGGGGCCCCCCGCGGTAGTTTTTCCGGAGGGGTCCTAAGAGTAAAAAAAAAAAAAAACCGAAACAGAAAATTTAAAAAGCCCAAAAATAATAAACTCCCGCCGGAAATACTTTTATCTTTTAAAATCAAGAAAAAACAAAAGTCTTTCTCTCTCGCCTGAGGGGCTCTTCCCCCAAAATTTTAAAAGGAAAAAAATTGGGTCTGTATTTCACGAGAGAAAAATGCCCTACGCGAAATCTATGGGTGAATCTATTCCAAAAAATAATTAAAATTTTTTTTTGGGGGGATAAAGAGGTATTTTTTTCCCCCCAAAACATAATTTAAAAATCTTCAAAACATTAAATCTTTTACAACAGTCAAACGTAATGATAAAAAACTTTTGCCCTTTGTAGGGGAAAAAGTGGCCTTATTAAAATTAGAGCCAAGATTTAAAAAAAAAATAAAAAAGGCGGGGAAAACCCAAATTTTTAGGGGGTTTTTTTGTTTAAAAAAACCGCGGAAAAAAAAACCGCTCTGCTAGCCTATTGAAATTTAAGCTTTTATAAAGTGAGAAAGAGCTTTGCCCGCTTTAATTTTAAAAAAAAGGGGGGGATAGAGACAAAAGTTTCCTTCTCGAAGTGCTATTCATAAAAAAAAAAAAAAAAGGACCACCATCAGTTGATTATCCCGAAAAGAATTAAAACTCCGTGAATGAAGAAGGAAAAAAAAGGGGCCCCAGTTTGTCGATTTTTATTACACAATTATCGTCAAAGGGCGAAAATTTATCAGCAAGTGTGTTACAAACTCGTGTGATACAAAGTTTTTTGGGAAAAAATACGAAAACCCTTTAAAGTCAATTTCCCCATGACCAATTTTCTTTAAAACTTTTGATGAAATTGGAAAAAAATTTTATGACAATTTTAAACAGAAAGAACTGACGGCCCGAAAAAAAGGCGTTAGAATATGCAGCATTATTTCCCCGGGGTATGAAAGAAGCTTTTTTAAGGGGCCAAAGCTTGGGTTTTGCACCTTTTAAAAATTCACCTAGAGAAAAGGGCCCCAAACCCCCACCAAACCCCCCCGCAGGGTGGGAGGCTACAACACGCAGTATTTAAAACCCCCCCGCCGACGTACCCAAAAAAATTTTTTCCGTTCCCCCTCCTCCCGCGAGGACTTAAGGAACCAAAAAATGTTGACGGAATGGGGAAAAAAAATTTCCAGTAATTTTTTCGGGGGGAAAAAAGGCGAAGAATTCCTGGGGTATTGGGGTTGTATGTGTATCCCCACAACGCTACTTCTGCCGGCCCCCCCGAGCCGGCTCTTTCACTCTGGGAAAAAAATTTCCTTTTTTTTCCCAAAAATTTAGTGAAAACCTAATCCCGGTGAACCTTTCCATTTGCGGGGATTTGGGGCACACCCCGGGGGAAAAGGGGCCTAAAAACACCCCCCCCAGCCCCCAAAAACCCCGACACGGCCAGGGGGGATTTTTTTTAAAACCCCACCCCTTTTTGCATAATATGTCAGTTTCAGCTTTGGGCCTTTTTGAAAAGAAAAGAAAAATTTCGCAACAGCAATTTGAGCGTAGTCCCCGACACGCCAAATTTGTACGCGGTTTTGGGAAGGGAAAGCAACAGAATCGACGAATTTGGTTTTTTAAAATTTTGTTGGGGTCCCCGGGGGGGCGGTGAAGCCAAAGGCAAAAATCAAAGGGGGAATTTTAACCCCCGGACATTGGCATGGCAGAAAAAAAGGGCCCATGAATGGCACCCCTGAAAACTCCCTTCCCTTAAATATTTCAAGACATATTTCTGGGAAAAGGGAAAAATTTAACATGCTTTCTGTAAATCGTGAGCCATACTTGGCAGACCTAAAATCATCCTAAGAGGGGGAAATTAACCGGCCGGGGGCCTCCCCCCAAGCTCTAGAACGGGAAATAAAAACAAATGTTGTGGAGAAGCAAAGGGACTGGGAGCTTTAGCCGTGGCAGCAATTCCGGGGGCGGGGGCGGGAAAAGCCCAAAGCAGCAGGGGGGCCCCGGGCCCGGTTTTTCAACGGGGCTGACGTCGGACCAGCCCGGTTTGGGTTTGGGAAATAAAAAGGACCGTGGGGATGCGTGAAATTTGGGCTGCCCCGATGGAGTCGAGGTCACTTTACCGGGGAAAAAGAAAACCCCACAGCCGAAGTTTTGGATATTTTTTTTCCCAAAAAGTGCAATAAAAAAAAAAAATGTAAATTCTTCAAACTAAATTTTTTAAGCCCTTTTAAAAAAAATATATAATGGTCTATATTTTGTATTTGCCCCATACTGCTCTGTCCCCAACATGGACAGAGGGGGTTTCCGGGGGAAAAATATCTATTTTAGCGTTTAGGGAAAAAATTGGGCATTTTCGACAATACAGCTTTTGGCCTTTTTTTTTTAAAATTTTTGAAGTTTTAAAAATTTTTTTTTTTTTTTGTTGTTGTTTTTTTTTTTGTTTAAAAATTTTTTAAAAGGTTTGTTTTTCGGTTTGGGTTTTTTTTTGCAAAAAAATAAATTTCTTTAAAAAGGTTTTAAACCCCCGAAACAAATTTGCCTTCAATTTTTTTTCCCCAAAAAAAATTTTTTAACGAAGATGCCAAGCCAAAAAAATTTTGGAAAAATAAATTTAACACAGTAGCCCCCCCAATTTTAAAAAAAATTTTTGGGAAAATAAAAATTTTTGGAATTTCGAAAGGGGAAAAAAACCTTTAGAGGGGAAATTTTGGGAAATTTCCCCACCGGGGCGAAAAAATTTATGGGAAAAAAACAATGCTCCAAAAAAAATCCCCCTTTTTTAAAAAGCTCAATTTAAACCCAGAAAAGCTCGGGGCTTGGGCTTTGCAGCGCTGAAAAAAATTAAATTTTTTTCGTAGTGACGCGCCCAGGGGACCTCCTTCCCCAAAACCCGATTTCCCCCTTCAAACCTGAAACCCCTGCCGGGTTTATTTTGTTTTAAAAAAAATAAGGGTATTGTGGAACCGCAAATATACGGTATTCCCGTTAGTCAAAATTGGGGTGTTTCGCCCTTTTTGGAAGTTATTCAAAAGGTGCTTTTCCCAAAGATTACCCAAAACCCCTATGGTAATTTAAAATTTAAAAAAAAAGCTATCAAAAAGACGATCAGTTTTTCCCTAAACTGTCTTTTGGAAAAAAAAACGGTCATTCCACTACCGTAGTGTTAAAGAAGACCCCATAAAAAATAGAAACCCAAATTGCGTTAAAAAAAATTATTGTTTCTTAACCGCCAAAAAAATGCGTTTTTACCCCTTTAATGCCCTTGAGCAGGAATTTTTTGGAGTTTATTTTCCCCAAAAAAACCCCCCCATGTTTTGGGGGGTGGTCTGGGAGTATACAAACTTTTTACGCGCCATACAGAGTGAGGTGGGGGATTTTTTTTGGCTTTAGCGGGTTATTTAAAGAGCTTTTCCTTTTTTTTTTCAGAGGGGGGCTGCGCCAATTTCAATAGAAATTTTGGGAAATAAAAAAGCTCCCATGTTATCAGTTGGAAAAAACAGCATGAAAGTGGGTTTAAATCTTTAGGGATAGATGCTTTTAAAAAGGGGTCCCCAAAGAAGGTTTTTACAGCGGCCCAGTAAGCAGGGGGACAAGCGACGGCTTTAAAAAAAAATGCAAGTTAAATAAACGCCGACGAAGCCCATTGCTTATTTAAAAAGGATGTTTAAATTTTCTCTCTTTTTAAAAGTTGCTTATTACCATGGCGGGTTTTCGGGGCCCGAAAAAAAAGCGGGCTCAAAATTTCCCTTAAATTTATTATTTTCCAGCGTCATTAATCAATTCCCCCGAAACCCCATTAGACTGAGACAAGTTGAGAGTTCCATAGCTCGCAATCAAGTTTTTTATACTCCCACCAGTAAACCTTTCCCCTCTCTCAAAAATAAAAGATAATTTTCTAGAAATTTTGAATTCCTGGAGTTCCCGGAGGGATTTCTAATTTTGGCCAAAAAAGTTTTAAAAATTTTGAGTGACTCTAACGAGGTGAGGGGAAAATCCTAGGGGGAAAAAAGCAACATCCACTCTCAAAGGATTTTCCACAAAGTTATTTAAAAATGCCCGTGTTTTTTGGGCGAGCAAAAAACGGAAAAAAAATTCTAGTTTTTAAAATTCCCCGGTCCCTTCATTAAAAAACCGCAGCTAGTAAAAAAGGGAAACCCGGGTTTCCGGGGTATGCCCACGGGGGGTATCTCTTGCCCGACTTTAAAGGAGGGGAAGGTAAAAACTAAATTGTTCGATAAGCCTATTTCCCCCCACATCGCCAAAGAACCCAGGGTACTGGGAAAAAAAAAAAAAAAGAAACAGGGGTTTAAATCTGTGTTTTCCCTTTGGGCCTTTGGGCAAAATCCACTTGGACCAATATCTGCTTGAAAAAATATCGATTTAAAAAATTTGGCTGAATTAAACCCTCAAAAACGGGGGACTCTTAAAAAAAACGATTATGCCAGCACATAAAAGCTCCCTATTAAAATTTCGCTTAAAATTTGGCTTAAAAGAGTATCCCCCCTTTTAAAAACCCGCTTATATGGCCTTGAAAAAAGGCTCTAGCCTTAGAAAGCAAAAACCGATAATATATACTTTTTTTCGCCCCTTTTAAATAAAAATTATGTGCTAGGTCACAACAAACAGCCTTTCCCAATAGATCAGCCATTGGGGTCATGTAATTCCCGCCAAAATTTTTATGGTTTAAATTTTTCCATGACGCCTATGCGGAAAAATAAGGAGAATGGCCCATAAATTTTTAGCAGGGGATTTAGCGTTTATCTGTAGTATTAATAAAAAATAAAAGTTTATCGCAAAACAGTGATTTCCCCCCTCTTTAAAAATAAATTTTATTATGAGGCAAAAAAACTCTCTGGGCCCTTTTAGGAAAAAATTTTAAATCTCTATGAATCATTCGCCCGGGGGGAAAACCAAACAAAATTTTTTAATTTAAAACCCCAAACCCAAATGGGAAAACGCTCTCCCGATTGAAAAAAATTTGGGTAACTTGAGAATTGAAATTAAAAGTTCTCTAAACCCCCCCCTCATAATAAGGAAATTTTTTATTTGCTTACCAAATGGTGTTTTTTTCCACGACCCGAATAGTCTTTCATTGTGATGTGCGAGCAAAAATAAAAAAAGAATTGCGCAGAAATAAAATAATATTTTTAAATTCCCCCCCTAGGAAATAAAGTCACATTATTGGCTGTTTTTACTATAGACCTCTACAGCAAAAAAAGATTAGATGGGCTTCCTCGGGCAGGCCCCAAATTTGTAAATAATATTCTTCCCTTCCCAAAAGCTCAAAAGTAATGGGTTTTATTTTTTTTTCCTTTCTTTGGGCCCAAAAAAAATAGTCTATCCTTCTTCTTTGGAAATTACGGGAAAAAACCCCCGAATTATGGCATTTAAAATTTTAAAAAAAAATTTTTTAAAAAAAAAAAATTTAAAAATTTATATCGTTTAAAAAGGGAAACACAAAAGGAAATTTTTTACTCACTTGCGGTCTTATTGGGGTTTTGATGTTTTTTATAAAGCAAGCCTTGTGGGATTAGAAAAAAGGGTTTTTTTTATTTTTTTAAAAAAAAATTTTCTGGGAAAAATCGCTTTTTTTCAATGACAGTTAGGATGCAAGCTAAGGAATTTTAAAATTTTACCTCCTTGTGAAAAAAAATTTTGCCCAAGTAGACAAGGTTAATTTTTTGCTTCCCTCTGTAGGGAAAGGGCACCCCCCTGACGAGGGTATCCCCCAAATACCCCCCCTGGCTGGTAAAGGCCCTTCTTAGTTTTATATAAGAGCCCCCTGAAGCTGTCTTCCCCGCAAAAGATAGGGCTGCCTCTCCATAGCCTTTTACTTTTCATCATGGTGAAGGGAAACAGACATTTTCGATTCTGGTAAACGAGACATTTTATTTTGCCCAAAAACTTCTCTTTTAATTTTTAACGAAACAAACGAGTGCAAGAGGGGCTTATAAAAATTTTTTTTAAAATTTATCCCCTTTTTTCAATTTTTCATGCACCAGTCAGAATTTGTAAAGTTTTTGGGTTTTATGGCCCGGTTTGATTGGATACTTTCCTTTTAATATTAAAGAAACCCAAAAAGAGCGCAAGAGACTTATAATAATTTTAAAGTTGAGTTCCTTTTTTTTTTTCAACAGTTTTTACCCGGACCAGTCAGAATTTGTAAAGTTTTGATTTTATCAGCTGGTAGATTGGAAAGGGGAAAGGAAAAACCAAACCCGGGTTCAAAATCCCAAAACGGGGGGGTCATTGTGATGATAGCAGGAAAAAGCAAAAAAAAAGACTTCCCAGGAAAAGGGGAGTCCTTTTTTATGTTCCCCCCCCTTTGGGAATTTGAGACGAGTTTCCCCCTCCTTTTTTTGAAAATTTTATTTAAAAATGTTCTCTTTTTTACTTACAGCCGTGGGAAAATGGGATCGTTCCTCCCAAATAGAGGGCCAAAGAAGAAAAAAACCAGATCTCGACAACGATTTAAACGCAGAGCCTTTTCCCCCAAGTTTAGTCGATGACCTCGTTGGGACCTCCAGCTCGATATCTCAAACTGATGAATCTGTTGAGGGGACTGCCGCGGAAAGGGGCGAAAAAACTGGCGACCTTTAAGCGAACCCTGACGGTCCCTTTGGGGGAAGGGAAAGGGGGGAAAAAAACCCCACGTGGAGTAAAAGTGGAGATGGAGTAAAGGGCCGGGGGGGGGGTTTAAAAAGGGAGATGGAGTAAAGGCAAAATGGGTGAGGAAACCGAAAAGGAAAACATTTTCAGCGGGGGGTTTTTCAATCTTACAGAAAGGGGAAAAGGAGGAAGGGAGTTTATTAGTCTAACCAGTAAAACCCCCACAGTTTTGCCCCCTTTTCTGTTTCTAAAAAAATTTGCCCAGCTTTTTTGCCCCTTTTTTATTGAATTAATAAAAATATTTTACAAACCTTTATTTTTATTTTCATATAAATTTTATTACTATTTCCCCTAGTTTTAAACATATATATAAAACAATATGCCCACTTAAGCCTCTCCCCATCTAATGGGGGAAAAAGGAAAATGTATTTGGAAAAAATTCCTATAAGAGCTTATCTTAAAAAAATCTTTCCCCAAAAAACCTTTTTTCACTGCTTTTAAACCCCCCCCACCTGGAAAGATCAGCAGCTGGCAAGAAAAACCCTACCGTAGTAAACCCGGGGAAAAACCTTTTTTTTTTGTGAGGTACGGACGGGGGAGGGAAAACCCCCCCTCTGGGGGCCAGCTACCCCTTTCCCTTACCGGGGTTCCCTTTTAAACCCAGCAGTTTTTGAAATAAACAACGTTTGCTCCGGGAGTACAAACCCCGGGAAGGGGGGGGGGCCCCCCCCGGGGATGGTAAACTTGTAACCCAGTCACCTGAATCCTTTGTAAAAGCCCCTCCCCCTTCAGGGGTGATTGAGTTTGGGGGAGTCAAAGGGGATCAAATTTCCTACCCCTTTTACTTGTAATTTCAAGAAATAAGTCTCTCTATCCCCCCTTGGGGGGTGTTTAAACATATTAAAATTTTTCCCCTGCGACCGGCTTAAAGCAGACCCCCCATTATCAATTCTTTCCCCACCATTATCCGGGGGAACTGGCCCCCTGCCCCCCTGATCCCCTTTTTACTGCCTCCCCCCTCTAAACAGAGTGATTGAAATTTTGGGGGGGGCAGAAGTGATCCTTTTCCCACCTTTTTCTTAGTAAAATTTAAAAGAAAAGGCTCTCTATTCCCCCGGGGGGATGATTAAAAAATATTAAATTTACCCCTGACAGCAAACCCGAGCTTATCAGAACCCCCCTTATCACATTTTTTTTCACACTCCCCTTATCCTGGAAAACTGCCCCTTTACACCCGAACCTTTTTTTCTAAATTTATTACCTACTTATTAAAGTATAGGAATAAATTTTTTTCTTTTCCCCTTTTTGGGGATGGGTTTAAAAAAAATTAAACACTACCCCCGTCACCCCAAGGTCATACAGACCCCTCATTATCTCATTTTCCAAAGGTCTTTTTCCGGGAGTGTTCCCCAGATCACCCAAAAACAACAATTTTACCCATGGATAAACAAAATAAAAATTTTTACAGGGGGTTTCCCTTACCTTTGTAACTTTTGAGTTCCCTTTC
>NC_069496.1:4320103-4428720 GCF_026875155.1 Cherax quadricarinatus
ACCCCCAAATTTTACTGGGAGCGTTGGGGTTTTCCAAAACCCTGTATTCCTGGAACGCAGAGGGAGGGATACAGGGATTATATACCCCTGGAAAATCTAGAGGGACTAGTACCGAACTTGCACACGAAAATCACTCATACAAAGCAAAAGACTTGGCAGACGTGCACCATCCCCCCAATGAAAAGAAAGGGGTGTCACTAGCACGTTAAGAGACCATACAATAAGTGTCAGGGGCCCGAGACTGTTCAACTGCCTCCCAGCACACATAAGTGGGATTACCAACAGACCCCTGGCAGTCTTCAAGCTGGCACTGGACAAGCACCTAAAGTCGGTTCATGATCAGCCGGGCTGTGGCTCGTACGTTGGTTTGCGTGCAGCCAGCAGCAACAGCCTGGTTGATCAGGCTCTGATCCACCAGGAGGCCTGGTCACAGACCGGGCCGGCGGGGGCGTTGCCCCCGGGAACTCTCTCCAGGTAAACTCCAGGTATGGATCCCATCACACATTGGACTACTCCTTCATGATAAAGTTGATGTGTTAGCCAAGAAGAGTACCCTGAAGGAGAATGTAGAATATAACTTTGGTATAACTGTGTCTAGCATTAGGTATAATATTAAGAGAGAAGTAAATAATGAAAATGATTGTTACAGGAATGCAGTTAGAAGCCTGAGTAGATCTAATAACCCACTATGATAACATGAACGTAGATAAGTATGTTTATGGAGCAACTTGCAATGTGAACAGACTGACTGATGTTGTAGTGGCCAGGCTTAGGCTTGGTAACAAGTACTTCTGGCAGTTTGGGAGACACACAGATATGATCAAACTAAATGTAAATTATGTGATCACTCATATGGTCACTCTCTTGAACACTATGTGCTTAATTGTCACTTATGAGGAATACAGAGACAGACAGTATAATAAACCTATGTGACATGTCAAGAAAATCTTATTAATGAAAATAAGATACCAGATATACTATGCAAATTTCCTAAATTTGCTTGTAACAGATAATTGAACTATAGATATGTAGATATAAATCCATATGTATTCCTGTTAACCATTTGGGTCCTAGTTCCTAGGCCTTTTGTGTATCCGTATGCTCTCGCGCTACCGTCCACAGGATGGATATGGGGTGCACAATATGGGGTGCACAATATGGTGTGCACAATATGGTGTGCACAATATGGCGTGCACAATATGGTGTGTACAATATGGTGTGCACAATATGGTGTGCACAATATGGTGTGCACAATATGGTGTGCACAATATGGGGTGCACAATATGGTGTGCACAATATGGTGTGCACAATATGGTGTGCACAATATGGGGTGCACAATATGGTGTGCACAATATGGTGTGCACAATATGTGTGCACAATAGGGGGTGCACAATATGGGGTGCACAATATGGTGTGCACAATATGGTGTGCACATATGGATGCACAATATGGGATGCACAATATGGCGTCCCACAATATGGCGTGCACAATATGGTGTGCACAATATGGCGTGCAAAATATGGGGTGCACAATAGGGTTTGTGCACAATATGGTGTTGGCACAATATGGTGTGCACAATATTGGGTGCACAATATGGGGTGCACAATATGGGATGCACAATATGGCGTGCACAATATGGTGTGCACAATATGGGATGCACAATATGGGATGCACAATATGGCGTGCACAATATGGCGTGCACAATATGGTGTGCACAATATGGCGTGCACAATATGGTGTGCACAATTGGGTGTGCCACAATATGGTGTGCACAATATGGTGTGCACATTGGTGTGCACAATATGGTGTGTACATAGGGTTTGTGCACAATATGGTGTGCACAATATGGTGTGCACAATATGGTTGTGTACAATACGGTGTGCACAATATGGTGTGCACAATTTATGGTGTGTACAATATGGTGTGCACAATATGGTGTGTACAATATGGTGTGCACAATATGGTGTGCACAATATGGTGTGCACAATATGGTGTGCACAATATGGTGTGCACAATATGGTGTGCACAATATGGTGTGCACAATATGGGGGGCACAATATGGTGTGCACAATAGGTGTGCACAATATGGTGTGCACAATATGGTGTGCACAATATGGTGTGCAAAAATATGGTTGTACAATATGGTGTGCACAATATGGTGTGCACAATATGGTGTGCACAATATGGTGTGCACAATATGGTGTGCAAATATGGTGTGCACAATATGGTGTGCACAATATGGTGTGCACAATATGGTGTGCACAATATGGTGTGCACAATATGGTGTGCACAATATGGTGTGCACAATATGGTGTGCACAATATGGTGTGTACAATATGGTGGTACAATATGGTGTGCACAATATGGTGTGCACAATATGGTGTGCACAATAGGTGTGTACAATATGGTGTGCACAATATAGTGTGCACAATATGGTGTGCACAATATGGTGTGCACAATAGGGTTGTGTACAATATGGTGTGTACAATATGGTGTGCACAATATGGTGTGCACAATATGGTGGGGACAATATGGTTGTGCACAATATGGTGTGCACAATATGGGTGCACAATATGGTGTGCACAATAGGGTGTGCAAAAATTTATGGTGGGGCACAATATGGTGTGCACAATATGGTGTGCACATAGGTGTGCCAATATGGTGTGCACAATAGGGTTTTGCACAATAGGGTGTGCACAATATGGTGTGCACAATATGGTTGTGCACAATAGGGTTTGTGACAATATGGTGTGTACAATATGGTGTGTACAATATGGTGTGCACAATATGGTGTGCACAATATGGTGTGCCAATATGGTGTGTACAATATGGTGTGCACAATATAGTGTGCACAATATGGGTGTGCACAATATGGTGTGCACAATATGGTGTGTACAATATGTGTGTACAATATGGTGTGCACAATAGGGTTTGTGCACAATATGGTTGTACAATATGGTGTGCACAATATGGTTTGTGCCAATATGGTGTGCAAAATATGGTGTGCACAATATGGTGTGCACAATATGGTGTGCAAAATATGGTGTGCACAATATGGTGGTGCACAATATGGTGTGCACAATATGGTGTGCACAATATGGTGTGCACAATATGGTGTGCACAATATGGTGTGTACAATATGGTGTGTACAATATGGTGTGCACAATATGGTGTGCACAATATGGTGTGCACAATATGGTGTGTACAATATGGTGTGCACAATATGGTGTGCACAATAAACTAGCCACTTCGGTGACAAAAATCACCATACTCAAGAGGATCATCCTGATTACATATATTTATTAAACTTGTCAGGATCTGTTCAAGATGTTCAATTTTTTTCTGGAAATTTGTTATAATATGAGGAAGGTCAGGCGAATCCAATGCCTCTCCGGAGGATGGCACTTCTGGGTTAGTGCTTTCTTTAACACCTATCACCTTAACAGGTACCATGGTTACATTAGTGTTCTCTGATGGTGCCTGTGGCAAGTCTGCTTCATCATTTATTGCAGGTAGGTCCTGTGCATCTGACTCATCTCCAGTTTCCAGGGGGGTTACCTGTGTGGTTTCCATCTGACTGTTGCTTTTGTGTGTACTGGGAAAAATGACAAGCTCATCCCCATATTCAGGTGTAACCATAGGTATCAGTAGTGGCAGATCAGTAGTTACACAACTAGTATGTGTGATGGCATTCTGGTATCACCAGAATCCTTTGCAGTGAGGTTGGGTTCTTCCACACTTTGCAGAGATTCAGTCTCAGATCTGGTTGTGGTAGACTGGATGGCCTCATCCTCATTTACCATTAAAGGACTGTTAACAGGTTTACATCGAAGGTTGTTTGGGTTCTGACTGCAGTCCTTGTGGGAAACTGTAACCCCAACTTCTTTACAGTTAATACACTTAAATTTTTGGCTGTGGAATGTTTCCCAGCACACTTACCACACCAAGAATGTAGTATTCCACAGTCTACCGCAACATGTCCATAGTGCTCTCATTTGAAACACCTACGTTTAGGGGGTAGGTACACTTGATGTTTAGGAAATGTAGGCCAGGCACCCAGATATTTCGGGGGAGGGGCACAGGACCTACCCAACTGGCAATAATTTGGGATTTTCTTTTAAGTCTTTTAGGCTTGATGATATGCTCACTTAGAGTCAGATGGGATGGGTCCATGTAGAGAGGGTATCCAAAGATTATGATACTGACCCATTTTTTAAAGTGGTGAGTGTCTGATTGAGGTCGGAGCAGCTTAATACCCCCATAAGGTGTACTAAGTAGATCATTGATCAGCTCTTCATTCTGTTCCACAAACACAAAGTGGTGCATGTTTTTCCTAAATTGGATCCTTGATCTAGGAAATAAGTGAGCTACTCAAGTCCCAATATGACTCAGTTTTTAGCGAGCCGCTAACCAGACTGAGAGTCGAAGATCAAAATGAATTTTTTATGAGAGAGCCACAAAATTTGATTAACACAAGCCTATCCGATGTTATCCTGACGCCAAATGACTTCGAACAGGCGATAAATGACATGCCCATGCACTCTGCCCCAGGGCCAGACTCATCGAACTCTGTGTTCATCAAGAACTGCAAGAAGCCCCTATCACGAGCCTTTTCCATCCTATGGAGAGGGAGCATGGACACGGGGGTCGTCCCACAGTTACTAAAAACAACGACATAGCCCCACTCCACAAGGGGGCAGTAAGCAACAGCAAAGAATTTAGACCAATAGCCCCTAATATCCCCTATCATAAAAATCTTTGAAAGGTTCCTAAGAAGCAAGATCACCACCCATCTAGAAACCCATCAGTTACACAACCCAGGGCAACATGGGTTTAGAACAGGTCGCTCCTGTCTGTCTCAACTATTGGATCACTACGACAAGGTCCTAAATGCACTAGAAGACAAAAGAATGCAGATGTAATATATACAGACTTTGCAAAAGCCTTCGACAAGTGTGACCATGGCGTAATAGCGCACAAAATGCGTGCTAAAGGAATAACAGGGAAAAATCGGTCGATGGATCTATAATTTCCTCACTAACAGAAACACAGAGAGTAGTCGTCAACAGAGTTAAAGTCCGAGGCAGCTAAAGTGAAAAGCTCTGTTCCACAAGGCACAGTACTCGCTCCCAACTTGTTCCTCATCCTCATATCCGACATAGAAAAGGGTGTCAGCCACGCAGGGTGTCTTCCTTTGCAAAAAGAAAACCCAACTGCATAAACATGTTTTCCCCATTGCAACACCCCAAAGCTCCAGGCGGACATAAACCCAAAATCTTTCAGTGGGCGCAAAAAAAACAATATGAAGTTAAACCCGATGGGGAAAATTTCAATTACTCAGATATGGTAAACATGGGGAAATTAAATTTTCATCAAGTACAAAAAAAATTCCTGGCCACAATACAGGGGGAAACACCAACGTCAAAGACCGGGGTGATCATGTCGGAGGATCCACCTTCAAGGACCATAACTTTGGTATTAATCGAAACGGCTAGAAAAATGACAGGATGGATAAGAAACCTTCAAAACTAGGGGGGCCCCAAGGGCCCATGATGACACTTTTCCCAGGTAAACTTGTTCTATTTAGGCTGAATTTTTGGGCGACATAAAAACCCCTTTTCAAGGCAGGTGAAATTCCCCAAACCTTTGAAAATTTTACAGAACTTTCACGGGGGCGCTTAACGGAGATAAAACCCCCTCAATTTTTGGGGAGCCCCCTTTGGGGTTCCCTCCCCCGAAATTCCCCTTTGGAACGCGGGAGGGAGAGATACATGTTTTAAAATACACCGGGAAAAATCCTAGAGGGATAGTACCAAAACGCACACAAAAAATCACTCACAACAAAAAGAAAAAAGGTTTGGGAGACGATGAAACCATCCCCCCCAAGGGAAAAAAAGGGGTGTCACAAGCACGTTAAAAAGCCCCATAAAATAAAGTTCGGGGGCCCGAGACTGTTAAATCCCTTTCCCAGCACATTTAAGGGGGTTTTACCAACAGCCCCCTGGCAGTTTTAAAAGGCTGGCACGGGACAAGCCCCCTAAAGTCATTTCCCCCGGATCAGCCGGGCTGGGCTGTACGTTGGTTTGCGTGCAAGCCAGCAGAAAACCCCCTTTTTTTGATCAGGCTCTGTTTCCACCGGGAGGCCTGGCACAAAACCGGGCCGGGGGGGCTTTGCCCCCCGGAACTCTCTCCAGGTAAACTCCGGGAAATTTTTTCCCCCTTATTTTCCTTTAAAGGCCTCCCACACTTAGCAGGCAGCAGGGGGTTGTAAACACACATTTTGCACAGCGGGGGTGTTTTTCAGCACATTTACGGGCCCATCGGGGTGTCGTCATGAAACAGAGCAGGCCGGGGTTTGTTTCATGCAAAACTTAGCGGCAGCGGGGTGTTGTCGGGGCACACTTAGCAGGCTTTCAGGGTGTCGTCATGCAAAATTTAGCGGGAATAAGGGTTTTGTAAAGCCCCACTTACAAAACGGGGTTTTTGGTCGGGCCACACTTAGCGGGCCCAGAAAGGGTTTTTCCCTGCAAAACTTAGCACCCTTCGGGGGGTTGTCAGCACACTTCCCAGGAAAGCGGGGTGTTGTCAGGCACACTTAGCAGGCAGCAGGGTGTTGTCATGCACACTTAGGGGGGAAATCGGGGTGTTGTCATGCACATTTAAGCGGGGCAGCAGGGTTTGTCCCCACACCTTAGCGGGCACGGGTGTTTTTTCGGGCCCACCCATTAGCGGGCATCAGGGTTTTCGTCTTTCACACTTAGCGGCATCAGGGTGTTGCATGAACCCAGAGGGAGGGGGTGTTGTCAGGCACATTTTAGCAGGCAGGGGGTGTTGCATGCCCACTTGCAGGAAACGGGGTTTTTGTCTTTCACACTTAGCACATCGGGGTTTTTGCACATATTTAAAGCAGGCAGCAGGGTGTTTTTCATGCAAAACTTGCAGGCATCGGGGTTTTTTGGGTCATGCACACTTGGGAGGCAGAGGGTGTTGTCTTTTCACACTTACAGCATCAGGGGTTGTCATGCTTGTTTTAGCAGGGCGGGGTGTTTCCCATACACACTTAGCAGGCAGCGGGGTGTTGTCATGCACATTTTAGCAGGCAGCAGGGGTTTGTCATGCACACTACACCCAGCGGGGTGTTGTCTTGCACACTTAGCAGGCAGAAAGGGTTTTTGTAAATGCACACCAAGAGGCAGAGGGTTTTGGGTCATGCACACTTAGCAGGAGCAGGGTTTTTGCCCATGCACACTTAGCAGGCAGCGGGGGTGTTGCCCATCCCACACTTAGCAGGCAGCGGGGGTTTTTTCATGCACACTTAGCGGGGCAGCAGGGTTTTGTCATGCCACTTGGGCGGGAAAGCAGGGTTTTTCATGCACACTTAGCAGGCAGCGGGGTTTTTTTCCCAAGCACACTTGGCGGGCCCAGCAGGGTTTTTGTCATGCACACTTAGCGGCAGTCAGGGGTTGTCACAACACTTAGCAGGCACAGGATGTTGTCACAACACACTTGCAGGCACCCGGGTGTTGCATGCATATTTAAAGGCAGGCGGGGGGGGTTTTTTGTAAAGGCCATTGGGAAGCAGCGGGGTGTTGTCATGCACACTTAGCAGGCAGCGGGGTGTTGTAAAGTACTTACGGGGCCATCGGGGGTGCTGTCAGGCACACTTGCAGGCATCAGGGGTTTGTCATGCACATTTGGGGCGGGCATCGGGGTTTTGTCATGCACCCCTTACAGGAATGGGGTGTTGTCTTTCCCACATTTTGCAGGCATAAAGGGTGTTGCATGCCCCATTTTAGCAGGCATCAGGGTGTTGTAACAAATTTCCACATCAGGGTGTTTTTCATGCCCCATTTAAAGCGGGCTCAGGGTGTTGTCATGCTTTTACTTAGCAGGCATGGGGGTGTTGTCATGCACATTGCAGGCTTTCCGGGTGTTGTCATGCACACTTAGCGGGCTTCAGGGTGTTGTAACCCCATTTAGCACGCATCAGGGTTTTGGCATGCACACTTAGCGGGGCTTTCGGGGGTTTTTTCTGCACACTTACAGGCCCGGGAAAGTTGCCCACACACCTTAGCAGGCATCAGGGTGTTGCATGCACACTTGGGCAGGAAACAGGGTGTTTTTTCCAGGGCACACTTAGCACGCAGCAGGATGTTGCCCAACACATTTACAGGCATCAGAGTTTGTCAGCCACTTAGCAGGCATAGGGTGTTGCCCATCACACTTGGGCACAGCAGGATTTTTGTCACCCCCCATTTAGCGGGCCATCGGGGGTTTTTGTCATGCACACTTAGCGGGGCAGCAGGGTGTTTTTTTCATGCAACTTACGGGCCCATCAGGGTTTGTCATGCAAATTGCAGGAAACCCGGGTTTTTGGTCATGCACACTTAGCGGGCTTCAGGGGGGTTGTAAAGAAACATTTAGCGGGCCCAGCGGGGTGTTGTCATGCACACTTAGCGGGCATCGGGTGTTGTCATCCCACACTTAGCAGGCATCAGGTTTTTGTATGCACACTTAGCGGGCATCGGGGTTTTGTCTTTCACACTTAGCGGGCCAGCAGGTGTTTGGTCTTTCACACTTAGCGGGCAGCGGGTGTTTTTTATGAAACATTTTACGGGCAGCAGGGTTTGCTGCACACTTAGCAGGCATCAGGGTGTTGCCCATGCACATTTTCAGGCAGCAGGGTGTTTCATGCACCCTTAGCGGGCCCATCAGGGGTTTTTTCGTGCCCCCACTTAGCGGCATCAGGGTGTTGTCATGCACACTTAGCAGGCGGGAAAGGTGTTTTTCAAAAAACACTTAGCGGGCATCGGGGGTGTTGTCAGCACTTTTTTTTGGGCAGGATCAGGGTGTTGTATGTACACTTAGCAGGCAGCGGGTTTTTGTCATCCCACACTTACCCAGGCAGCAGGATTTGTCTTTCCCACTTAGCAGGAAATCGGGGGTTTGCCCGGCACCTTAGCAGGCTTCAGGGTGTTGTCATCACCTTTGCAGGAAAGCAGGGTGTTGTAAATGCAAACTTATCAGGCGGGCAGGGTGTTTTTCATGCACCCTTTAGCAGGCATCAGGGTTTGTCATGCACATTTAGCGGGCATGGGG
This sequence comes from Cherax quadricarinatus, assembly GCF_026875155.1. Lineage (NCBI taxonomy): Eukaryota > Metazoa > Arthropoda > Malacostraca > Decapoda > Parastacidae > Cherax > Cherax quadricarinatus. The sequence goes on from NC_069496.1 coordinate 4,329,203, forward strand.
TTTTGGGTCTTTTCCCACACTTGGGCAGGCACAAGTGTTGTCTTTGCCACTTAGCGGGGCCAGCAGGGGTGTTGTCAGGGCACACTTAGCGGGGGCATCAGGGTGTTGTCATGCACACTTAGCAGGAGCGGGGGGGGTTTTTCTGCACCACTTACGGGCAGCAGGGTGTTGTCATGCACACTTAGCAGGCGCAGAGTTTTGTCATGCACACTTGGCGGGCATCAGGGTGTTGTCATCCCACACTTAGCGGGCAGCAAGTTTTGTATGCACACTTAGCAGGCATCAGGGTGTTGTCATGCACATTAGCAGGAATCGGGGCTTGTAAATGCACACTTAGCAGGCAGGGGGTTTTGTCGGCACACTTACCCAGCATCGGGGGTTTGTCAGCACATTTAAAGGGGGCAATCGGGGTTTTGCCCCTTTGCACATTTTTGGGCAGCATCAGGGTTTTGTCATGCAAAATTTTAGCAGGCAAAAGGGTTTGTCTTGCCCCACTTAGGAGGCATCAGGGTTTTTGCCCATGCAAAACTTACGGGGAAATCGGGGTGTTGTCTGCACCCCTTGAAAGGCATCGGGGTGTTGTAAATGCACACTTAGCGGGCATCGGGTTTGTCACACACTTACAGGCCATAAAGGGTTTTTTTGTCAGGGCAACTTAGCAGGCAGCAGATTTTGTCATCCCACACTTAGCAGGCATCAGGGTTTGTCGCACACTTAGCGGCAGCAGAGTGTTGCCCATGCCATTTTAGCGGAAACAGGGTGTTGTCATGCACATTTAGAAAGGCTTTCAGGGCGTTGTCATGCCCCACTTAGCGGGCAGCAAGGTGTTTGCATCACACTTGCGGGGCCCATTCAGGGTTTTGTCATGACACTTAGCAGGCATCGGTTTTTGCCCATCATTTTTAAAGGGGCCCAAAGGGGTTTTGGGTTCATGAACATTTAAGCGGGCAGCAGGGTGTTGCCCAGGCACACTTAGGGGGGAAACAGGGTGTTTGTCATGCACACTTAGCGGGGCGGGCAAGGTTTTTTGTCATCCATTAGCAGCACAGGGTGTTGTCTTCCCACACTTAGCAGGATCAGGGTGTTGTCATCACACTTAGCACATCAGGGTTTGTCTGCACACTTAGCAGGCATCGGGTGTTGTCATGAAACATTTAGCAGCACGGGGTGTTGTCATGCACCTTAGCAGGGTCAGGGGTTGTCATGCACACTTAGCACCCATCGGGGTTTTTTCATGCCCCACTTACCCGGGGCTCAGGGTTTTTTCTTTGCACACTTGGGCGGGCCAGGGGTTGTCAGGGACACTTAGCAGGCATAGGGTTTTGGGTCATGCACACTTACAGGCATGGGGGGTGTTGTCATGCACATTGCGGGCCCACAGGGTGTTGTCATGCACACTTAGCGGGCCCAATCGGGGTTTTTTCCCTGCACATTTAGCAGGGCATAAAGGGTGTTTATGCACATTTAGCAGGCAGAAAGGTGTTGTCATGCACATTCCAACAGCATCAGAGTGTTGTCATCCCACACTTAGACAGCAAGTTTTGTCATTCACACTTACGGGCCATCGGGTTTTTTGTCAGGGCATGTTTAAAGCAGGCAGCAGGGTTTTGTCATGCACCTTAGCAGGCAGCGGGTGTTGTCATGCACATTGGGCAGGCGCAGGGTGTTGTCATCACACTAGCAGGAAAGCGGGGTGTTGTCATGCACACTTACGGGCAGCGGGGTGTTTTTTTCATGCAAAACCTAGCAGGCAGCGGGTTTTGTCATCACACTTAGCAGGAGCGGGGTGTTGTCATGCACACTTAGCAGGCAGGGGGTTTTGCCCTGCACCTTAAAAGGCTGCAGGGTTTTTTTTTGCACCTTACGGCCGCGGGGTTGTTGCATGCCCACAAGCAGGACAGGGGTTGTCATGCCCATTTAGCAGGCAGCGGGGTGTTGTCATGCAATTTTCGGGCAGCAGGGTGTTGTCATGAAAATTAGCGGGGAAAGCAGGGGTTTTTCACACCCCCCCCCAACCTTCGGGCAGCAGGATGTTTTTCACACACACTTACGGCAGCGGGGTGTTGCATATACTTAGCGGGCGCAGGGTGTTGTCATCCCACATTTTGCAGGAGAAAGGGTGTTGTCATGCAACTTGGGCAGGCGGGCGGGGTTTTGTTGTCATGAAATACTTAGCAGGAAATCGGGGTGCTGTAAAGCAAAATTGCAGGCATCGGGGTGTTTTTCTTGCACACTTAGCGGGGCTTTCAGGGTTTTGGGCTTGCACACTTAGCAGATCGGGGTGTTGTCATGCACATTTTTGCAGGCATCAGGGTTTGTCATGCACACTTACGGCATCAGGGTTTTTTATGCATACTTAGAAAGGCATCGGGGTGTTTATGAAACACTTAGGGGCATGGGGGTGTTGTCATGCATACTTAGAAAGGCATCAGGGGGGTTTCATGCCCCACTTAGCAGGAAATTCAGGGGTTGCATGCACATTTTAAGCAGGATCATTGTTGTCATGCAAAATTAGCACGCATCGGGGTGTTTTCATGCACACTTAAGCAGGCACAGGGTGTTGTCATGCACACTTAGCAGGGCGGGATTTTTGTCACACAAACTTAGAAAGCACAGGGTGTTGTAAATGCACACTTAGCAGGGCCATCAGGGTTTTGTCAGGCACCCTTAGCGGGGCAGCAGGATTTTTTTCCCCAAAACACTTACCCCGGCCCCATCGGGTTGCCCCCCAGACACTTAGAAGGCATCAGGGTGTTGTCATGCACATTTACACAGCGGGAAATTTTGCCCCCCACCCCCAACTTACAGGAAATCAGGGTTTGTCATGCCATTTAGCGGGCACGGGGTTTTTCCCATGCACACTTAGCGGGAATCGGGGGTTGTTGTAAAGCACATTGCGGGGCGCAGGGTGTTGTCTGCACACTTCGGGCATCAGGGTGTTGTCATGCACACTTAGCAGGGCAGCAGGGTGTTGTCATGCCCCTTTTTGGCAGGCACGGGGTGTTGTCATGCACACTTACCCAGGAAAATCAGGGGTTGCCATGCCCCTTAGCGGGCTTCGGGGTGTTGTCATGCACATTTAGCGGGCATCAGGGTGTTTTTTCATGCACCTTAGCGGGAAGGGTGTTTCATGCCCCCTTAGAAAGGCAGAAAGGGTGTTGTCTTTAACACTTAGCAGCACAGGGTTTGTCATCCCCACACTTAGAAAGGCATGGGGTTTTTGTCATGCACCTTACACACAGGTTTTTTTAAATGCACACTTACGGGCCTCGGGTTTGTCGTGCCCCATTAGCAGGCATCGGGTGTTGTCATGCACACTTGCGGGCAGCAAAAGTGTTGTCATGCACATTTAGCGGCATAGGGTGGGGTCATCACACTTAGCGGGAAATCGGGGTGTTGCCCATGTACCTTAAAGGCGGGCGGGGTGTTGTCATGCACACTTACGGGCACCCGGGTTTTGTCATCCCACCTTACGGGCTTTCAGGGTGGGGTCAGGCACACTTAGAGGATCGGGGTGTTGTCTGCACACTTTCGGGCAGCAGGGTTTGTCATGCACACTTAGCAGGCAGCATCGTTTTGTCTGCACACTTAGCGGGCCAATCAGGGTTTTTGTCATGAACCAAACAGGCTCAGGGTTTTGGTCATGCCCCACTTAGCAGGCAGCAGGGGTTTTTTGTCATGCCCCACTTAGGCAGGCAGCAGAGTGTTGCCCGAAAACACTTAGCGGGCATCAGGGTGTTTCATGCACACTTAGCGGGCAGGGGGGGGTGTTGTCATGCACACTTAGCGGGCAGCAGGGTGTTGTCTTTGCACACTTAGCAGGCACAGAGTTTTTGTCATGAAACCCCTTAGCGGGCCCATCGGGGGGTGTTGCCCATGCACATTTAGCAGGCAGCAAGTGTTGTCATGCACCCCTTAGCGGGCATCAGGGTGTTGCCCATCCCAACTTAGCGGGGCACCAGGGCGTTGTCATCCCAACTTAGCAGGCAGCAGGGTTTTTTGTCATCCCACATTTAGCAGGCATCAGGGTTTTGTCATCACATTTAGCGGGCATCGGGGTTTTTGGGTCATGCACATTTGCAGGCATAAGGGTGTTGTCTTGCACACAAGCACCCCAAAAGGGTGTTGTCATGCACATTTAGGGGGCCCATCAGGGTTTTTGTCATGCAACTTAGCAGGCTTCAGGGTGTTGTCATGCACACTTAGCAGGCTTTCGGGGTTTTTTCATGCACACTTAGCGGGGCATCGGGGTTTGTTTTATGCAAAACTTAGCAGGCATCAGGGTTTTGTCATGCAAAATTAGCAGCACAGAGTGTTGTCATGCACACTTACCCGGCATCGGGGTGTTGTCATGCACATTTAGCAGGCACCCAGAGTGTTGTCATGCCCCCTTAGCACATCAGGGTGTTGTCATGCACACTTAGCGGGCCACCCGGCGTTGTCATGCAAAAACTTACAGGCGCAAGGTGTTGCCCTGCACCTTAGCGGGAAATAGGGTTTTGTCACACACTTACCCAGGCCCCGGGTTTTGTCAGGGCCACCTTGGGCACATCGGGTGTTTCTGCACATTTAAAGCAGGCAGCATGGTGTTGTCATGCCACTTAGGGGGGCATCGGGGGTGGTTTTTTCCATGCAAAACTTGCAGGCAGAAAGGGTTTTTATGAAACACTTACCCGGCATCAGGGTTTTTTCAGGGCACATTTAGGGGGATCGGGGTGTTGCCCATGAACCACTTAGCAGGCATCAGGGGGGTTGTCATGCACACTTGGGCAGGCATCAGGGTGTTGCCCAGGCACATTTTAGCGGGCTTCAGGGGTTTGTCATGCACACTTAGCGGGACCCGGGTGTTTTCATCCCCACATTTTCGGGCCCATCAGGGTTTTGCCCATGCCATTTAAACGGGAAACAGGGTTTTTGTCATGCACACTTACGGGCATAAAAGGGTTTTGTCATGCACACTTAGCGGGCATCAGGGTGTTGTCTGCCACTTAGCAGGCATAAAGGGTTTTTTGTCATGCCCCACTTAGCAGGCATCAGGGTGTTGCCCAATGCACACTTAGCAGGCATCGGGGTGTTTGTCATGCACACTTCAGGAAATCAGGGTGTTGTCATCACACTTACCCAGGGATCGGGTTTTTGGGGTTCATGCACACTTACAGGCATCAGGGTTTTGTCGGCCACTTAGCAGCATCAGGGTGTTGTCATGCCACTTAGCGGGCCCATCAGGGTGTTGTCTTGCACATTTAGCGGGCCCTTCAGGGTTTTTGTCAGCACATTGCAGGAAATCGGGGTGTTGTCATGCACATTTAGCGGGAAAATCGGGGGTTGTCATGCACATTAGCAGGCTTTCAGGGTTTTTGTCAGCACACTTACAGCATCGGGTTTGTTGCCCTGCACACTTAGCGGGCCAGGGGTGTCATAAACACTTAGCGGGCCCATCAGAGTGTTGCCCATCCCACATTTAGCGGGAAATCGGGTTTTTGCCCATGCACACTTAGCAGGCATCAGGGTGTTGTCATCACACTTAGGGCATAGGGTGTTTTTCATGCACATTAGAAAGGCATCAGGGTGTTGTCATGCCACTTAGAAAGGCGGGCGGGGTGCTGTAAAGCACATTTAGCGGGCATCAGATGTTGTCAAGGAAGTTCATCTTAACACATTCTACCTTTAAGGGAAAGATTTCTCCGGGCCCCCCAGTGCAACAAGGACTTTTAAAGTTTCACAGGGGTGTACAATTTCAATGATTTCTGACTACGTCGACGCTCTATTTTTTAATTTTTTCTCACTTTTTCCCCCTATGTTTACTTTTAAAGGTCTGGAAGTTATCATTAATTTTTTATACCTGTGAAAAGGTTCCTTTTATGGAGGTAAACCCTTTTGCCCTGATGATATCTCATATAAGACTACAAAGTTTGCCAGTGATGATATCTCATATAAGACTCACAAGGGGTTTTCCAGGAAGATAATTTTCGTGTTAAACTCACAATGTTTTTTCCATGATGATAACTGGTGTAAACAAAACCCCAATTTTTGCCAGTGATGAATCTGGGGGTAAGACTCACAATGTTTGCCAGTGAAATATTGGTGTAAGACTCACAATGTTTTTCCAAATGATGATAACGTTGTAAGCTCCCCCAATGTTTGCCAGTGATTAACGGGTAAAACCACAATTTTTTTTCCAGTGAGATAACGGGTGTAAGACTCCAATTTTTTGCCAGTGTGATATCGGTGTAAGCTCACAATGTTTGCCATGATGTATCGGTGTAAGACCCCAAAAAATGTTGCCAGTGAGATATTATATAAACTCACAAAGTTTGCCAGTGGAAAACTTGGGGAAAAACTCACAATGTTTGCCAGTGATGATTTTCGGTGTAAAACTCACAATGTTTCATTGATATATTCGTGTAAGACCACAAAGTTTTCCAAAATGAGGAAAAATTTGGGGTAAAACTCATAATGTTTTCCAGTGATGATATCTCGTGTAAAAACTCACAATGTTTTTTCCCTTTTAGAAATCTGGTGGGAAGACTCACAATGTTTTTCCCGTGTGATTTTCTGGTGTAAAAACTCACCAAAGTTTGCCCGTGATGATATCTTTGTGTAAGACTCACAATGTTTGCCCCTGTGATATCTGGTGAAGACTCACAATGTTTGCCATGATATATCTGGTTTTAAGACTCACAAGTTTCCAGGATGAATATCTTTGGGGTAAGACTCAACCAAAGTTTTTCCAAATGATGATATTGGTTTTAAGACCACAATGTTTTTCCAGTTTAAGATATCTGGTGTAAGACTCACCCAAAGTTTTTCCAGTGATGATATCTGGTGTAAGACTGACAATGTTTGCCATGTGATATCTGGTTTTAAGACTCACAATGTTTGCCAATATGATTTTGGGGTAAATGAAATGTTTGCCAGTGATGGAAACTGGTTTTTAAACTCACAATGGTTTTCCAGTGAGATATCTGGGGAAAAAAGGAAAATCACAATGTTTCCATGATGATATTTTTGGTGTAAGACTGACAATGGGTTTTCCGTGAAAGATATCGGTGTAACTCACAAAGTTTTGCCAGTGATGATATCTGGTGTAAAAAACTGACAAAAGTTTTTCCATGATGATTTCCCCCGTGTAAGACTGACAAAAGTTTGCCCCGTGAAAAGATACTGGGGTAAAACTGACAATGTTTGCCATGATGATATCTGGTGTAAGACTGACAATGTTTGCCAGTGATGATATCCGTGTAAAAAATTTACAATGGGTTTCCAGTGATGTATCGGGGGTAAGACTGACAAAGTTTTTCCAGTGATGATATCTGGTGGGAAGGGCTGACAATGTTTTTCCATTGAAGATTTTCGGTTTTAAGATACAAGTTTTCCAGTGTGAAAAAAACTGGTGTAAAAACTCAAAAATGTTTTTCCATGATGGTATCTGTGTAAGACTCACAATGTTTTTCCATTTATGAATTGGTGTAAGAAATCAAAAAATTTTTGCCCGTGATGATATTTTGGTGTAAGACTCACAAAAGTTTCCCGTGATGATTCGGGTGTTAAAACCCTAAATTTGCCAGTGAAGAAATTTATTTTAAAAATCCAATGTTTGCCAGGATTGGGAAAAACTGGTGTAAGGGCTGACAAAAGTTTTTTTAGGGTGAAATTGGTGTAAGACTCACAAAGTTTGCCATGATTAATCTTCGTTTTAAGACCCACAAAATTTGGGCCCGTTATGATATCTCATATAAAACTCACCAAAAGTTTTTCCAATTTATGATATCTGGTGTAAAAATCACAATGTTTCCATGAAAGAAATCTGGGGTTAAAACCACAATGTTTTCCAGTGTGAAATCCCCGGGGTAAACCACAAGTTTTCCGTGTATAACTGGGTAAGACTACAAAGTTTGCCAGTGATTATTTTCTGGGGTAAAGGGCTCACAATGTTTCCAGTGAAGATATCTGGGTAAGATCACAATGTTTGCCAGTGATGATATCGGGGTAGGGCTCACAAATTTTTTCCGTGATGATATTTTGGTGTAAACTTTACAATTTTGCCATGAAAGAAATCTGGTGTTTAAAACCCCAATGTTTTCCCGTGATTTTATCTGGTGTAAAACTCACAATGTTTTTCCATGATGAATCTCGTGTTAAAACCCCACCCAAAGTTTTTCCCCGTGATGATATCTTGGGGGGTTTAAAACTCACAATGTTTGCCAAATGAAGATATCCGGGTAAGACTCACAATGTTTTCCCCCGTTTATGAAATCTCGTGTAAAACTCACAAAGTTTGCCCTGATGATAATTTTTGGTGTAAAACTCACAAGTTTGCCAGGATGATAAACTCGTGAAAAACTTTTACAACACAAGAATTCCTCCTTATCTTCCCCTTACAGCTTATGCAAGGTAAATTTTTTACTATAAGGGCAGAAGTCTAAAATAGATCTAAGACACAATTTTTTCAAGGGCAATGAACACTTCCAATTATAAATTAACTCAGATTACTACTTAATACGATACACACCTCCCCTAAAAATCATTCAGAGACTTCTTTTATGTGTGTTTAAAAAATATGGTACATATAATGGATGGTGTGGTGAGGTCTTACCCTTATTGCCCAAAAAAACAAGATGAAAAGGAGAGAAGGGAGAAAAGAGGAGAGAGAGGGGGAGGGAGAGAGAGAGAGAGAGGGAGAGAGAGAGAGGAGAGAAGAGAGAGAGGGGGAAAGGGGAGAGAGGAAAAGGGGAGAGAGAGAGAGAGAGAGAGGAAAAGAGGGGGGAGAGAGAGAGGGGGAAAAGGTAAAGGGAATATTGATCAAAAATTAGAATTCTGACATATATCTCATTAAAAAAAAGGTTCAAATTCAATGATAAAATTTCCCCTTGGGGTCAGTTTAGGCTAATGCCACCTAATTACCCACTGAAACAATAAAAAAGCAGACATCACATTTAATGCTGAAGACAACCCTTACACCCAACCCCTTAAATTTTAAACAATATTACTTTATTTTTTACTATGGGTTATTTTCTACAAGTTCATTTTTCAAGGTATACAGGACTAGCTGACTTTTAAAAATATAGCAGACATCACAATGAATGCTGAAGACAACCCCCTTACACCAACCATTTTAAAAGTAAAAAAAATATTTCTTTATTTATTTCTTCTTATTTACTAAATACATTTACAAAAAATACAGGACTAGCTGACATTAATTAAAAAAAGGGCCCCGAACCCTCACAATGAATGCTGAAGACAAAATCTTAAAACCAACCCCTACTTGTTTAAAAAATATTACTTTAGAAAAAAAAAGTTACTCAAAACTGAAAACCCGGAAAACAATATTATTAATAAAAAAGTTTATTTTTCTACAAGTTTCATTTACAAAGGAAAACCCGGGCTAGCCCGACCCTCCAAAAACATACTGCTAAATAGGGAAATTTCCCCTTTTAATGCAGAGCATTTATGCAAATTTGGTCAGTTTTGTCCCAGGATTAAAACCCCCACCAGTCCACTAATATCCAGGTACCATTTTTTCCGTTGGGGGGAAAATAGACGCCCGTGTAAAAAATGTCCAATGTTTTTTACTGTCCCCCGGGAAAACCCAAAACCCCACGCTCAAACCCTTTTGAAGCAAAAAGGGTTTTTCCTCCAAGCCACACCACCGTTCATGTTCTGGGAAAAATTTTTTTTCCCCAAACTGAGCCCTGAAAAAAAAAGGGAAAAAAAGTTCCCTTTTTGGGAAAAGAAAAAGAAACTTGAAGTTTCCAATTAGAAACGTGTGGACGCCCCTTTCCCAAACCCAGCAGAACGGAAAACCCCCCGCCAAGCCCAGCAGAGCCGGACACCCTTTTCCAAGCCTCAGCAAGCAGGGGCACCCTTCCCAAGCTCACAGAGGCCGGCCCCGCCAACCTCAACAAACAAACCTACCAAAACTACAAAACTTTCTAAGCTAAAGACATTCCAAGTTCAGGAAGCGAAAAAATTCCCAACCTCACAGAGCGGACCCCCTTCTAACCACCAACCAAACCTTGAATAGAGAAGAAGAACCCTTTAAAAACCCAGAACACATTAAGTTTAAAACCGGACATTTAAAGGGCTCAGCAGCCGGACACTTCAAGCTCGCAAGGGACCCTTGACCAGCAGAGCCGCACCTGCCAAGCTTTTGCCGCACCCCCAACCAGCAACCGACACCCTTGAACCTGAAGGGGACAAACAACCGGGTAAAAAAGCCAATTTTAAACCTCGCGAGCCAAACCCTGCCAAGCCTAAGAGCCCTCCTAAGCCCACGGGCCACCATCACAAATTTTTTTGAAACGGTTTTTAAAAAAGGAAAAATTCCTTTGAAGAAATGGAGAATAAAATGTGTGTTTTCCAAATTTGTCGTAAGTCCCGGCGGCCCAATATGGGCAGAGTCCCAGAAGAGGGAATTTACAGCGTACAAACCCGGAGACACATCCAAACCCAGAAGGCTGGGCATCCACAAGTACCCAAGGGGAAACCCTTTCAAGGGGGAGACTTGGCCGGTCACCACCCCCAGGCCCGGAACACCTCCAATTTAAAGTGAAGGCCGGCCCCGGCTAAAACCTCCCAACATCCAACCTAAAGAGCGGCATCAATCCCCCCAATGTGGGTTCTTTTTTTTAAGGTAAGGGTTTAACACTTTAAAGAAAGCAGATTTAAGATATGGAGCAGCGTTTAATTTTCTTAACAGTCCCATGAAATGCGGGCAAAATAGTAGAGGCATATTAAGTCCCAAGAGCAGGGAATTAATTCCTTAACAGTAGCAGCAATCTAACCCACCAAAGGCGGCAGGAACCCAATTCTTTTAAGGAAAGAATCTTTTCATTAAGTGGAGCATGATTGGTTCCAAGTCAGGAAATTCAATCCCCAAAAAAACCCATGTTAATTCCCCGGAGCACACAATTCCCTTATTGGTCATTCAGACCTAATAGTAGCAGGCATGATAATTCACTTAATAGTAGCAGTTTAATTATCTAATAGAGCAGCTGATCATTCACATAGTAGCAGGCATGATCTAAGTTCATTTCAACGTAGCAGGATGATCTAAGTTCACTCTAATAGTAGCGGCATGATCTAAGTTCACTCTAATAGTAGCAGGCATGATCAAAGTTCACTCTAACAGTAGCGGGCTCACCTCTGGCCATCTAGTTCACTCTAATAGTAGCAGGCATGATCTAAGTTACTCAAATAGTGCAGGCATGATTAAGTTCACTTCTAATAGCAGGCATGATCAAAAGTTCACTCTAAAGTAGCAGGCATGATCTAAGTTCACTCTAAAGTAGCAGGCATGATCTAAGTTCACTCTAAAGTAGCAGGCATGATCTAAGTTCCTCTAAAGTAGCGGCATGATCTAAGTTCACTCTAATAGTAGCAGGCATGATCTAAGTTCACTCTAAAGTAGAGGCATGATCTAAGTTCACTCTTTTAAGCAGGCATGATCTAAGTTCACTCTAAAGTAGCAGGCATGATCTAAGTTCACTCTAATAGTAGCAGGCATGATCTAAGTTCACTCTAAAGTAGCAGGCATGATCAAAGTTCACTCTAATATGAAGGGGGAACAGCCCCCAACAGAAACACAGGAAAAACCCTACCGGTAAAACGGGAAAATTAAATCTCTTTTTTGCCACCGACCTTAATCTGCTTTGATGTAGCCAACCGCCTTAAGTCTGCTTTTGATGTAGCCATTTTCCCTACATTCATTCTAGATCTGGGAAAAATGGCTTCTTTGCTGGATTAAAGGCTACTTGTCCAACGGGAAACCTTTTGTGTTATTCCAAGGGACAAAGAAGTGTAACTAAAGAATTTGAATTAGGTACCCCACAAGGAGGTGTGTTTAGTCCATCTTATTCAGTATTGTAATAAATACTTTACTTAATGTTATGTCTTAGCTAGATCGATAATTATATTGTTAGCTTCGGTGATGATATAATAATTATTTGTTAGCTTCGGTGATGATATTTAAAAATTATATTGTTAGCTTCGGTGATGATATAATAATTATATTGTTAGCTTCGGTGAGATATAATAATTATATCGTTAGGAGATGTTAAGTGAATGTTAGGAGCCTTTGAACCAAGTGAAAAAGTAATTGTGGTAGGGGACCCGAATGCTAAAGTAGGAGAAACTTTTAGAGAGGGTGTGGTAGGTAAGTTTGGGGTGCCAGGGGTAAATGATTATGGGAGCCCTTTGATTAAACTTTGTATAGAAAGGGGTTTTTGTTATAGGGAAAAACATATTTTTAAAAAAAAGAGGAAATAGTATACAAGATATGATGAGGGCGAAATGACAGTAGTTTGTTGGATTATGTATTGGTAGATAAAAGACTGTTGAGTAGACTTCAGGATGTACCATGTTTATAGAGGGGCCACAGATATACAAATCACTTTCTGTTGTAGCTACACTGAGAGTAAAAGGTAGATGGATACAAAGGGGAATAGAGCATCAGGGAAAGAGAGAGGTAAGGTTTATAAACTAAAAGAGGAGGCAGTTTGGTAAGATATAAACAGCTATTGGAGGATAGATGGGCTAATGAGGCATAGGCAATGGGGTCGAAGAGGTATGGGGTAGGTTTAAAAATGTAGTGTTAGAGTGTTCAGCAGAAGTTTTTGGTTACAGGAAAGTGGGTGCGGGAGGGAAAAGGAGCGATTGGTTGGAATGATGATGTAAAGAGAGTAGTAAGGGAGGAAAAGTTAGCATATGAGAAGTTTTTACAAAGTAGAAGTGATGCAAGGAGGGAAGAGTAATAGGAGAAAAGAGAGAGAGGTTAATAGAGTGGTGAGGCAATGTAAAAAAGAGAGCAAATGAGAGAGTGGGTGAGATGTTATCAACAAATTTTGGGTTTAAAATAAGAAAAAGTTTTGGGAAGGTTTAGATTAACAAGTTAAGAAAGCCTAGAGAACAAATGGATTTGTCAGTTAAAAATAGGAGAGGAGAGGGTTTTTAAATGGGAGTTAGAGGTATTGGGGAAAATGGAGGGAATATTTTTAGGAATTGTTAAATGTTGATGAAGATAGGGGAAGCTGTGATTTCGTGTATAGGACAAGGAGGAATAACATCTTGTAGGAGTGAGGAAGAGCCAGTTGTGAGTGTGGGGGAAGTTCGTGAAAGGGAGTAGGTAGAAGAAAGGGGGTAAGGCAGCCGGGATTGATGGGATAAAGATAGAAATGTTAAAAGCAGGTGGGGATATAGTTTTGGAGTGGTTGGTGGCAATTATTTAATAAATGTATGGAAGAGGGTAAGGTACTAGGGATTGGCAGAGAGCATGCATAGTTCCTTTGTATAAAGGCAAATGGGATAAAAGAGAGTGCAAAAATTATAGGGGGATAAGTCTGCTGAGCATACCTGGTAAAGTGTATGGTAGAGTTATTATTAAAAGAATTAAGAGTAAGACGGAGAATAGGATAGCAGATGAACAAGGAGGCTTTAGGAAAGGTAGGGGGTGTGTGGACCAGATGTTTACAGTGAAACATATAAGTGAACAGTATTTAGATAAGGCTAAAGAGGTCTTTGTGGCATTTATGGATTTGGAAAAGGCGTATGACAGGGTGGATAGGGGGGCAATGTGTCAGATGTTGCAAGTGTATAGCGTAGGAGGTAGGTTACTGAAAGCAGTGAAGAGTTTTTACGAGGATAGTGAGGCTCAAGTTAGAGTATGTAGGAAAGAGGGAAATTATTTCCCAGTAAAAGTAGGCCTTAGACAAGGATGTGTGATGTCACCGTGGTTGTTTAATATATTTATAGATGGGGTTGTAAGAGAAGTAAATGCGAGGGTCTTGGCAAGAGGCGTGGAGTTAAAAGATAAAGAATCACACACAAGGTGGGAGTTGTCACAGCTGCTCTTTGCTGATGACACTGTGCTCTTGGGAGATTCTGAAGAGAAGTTGCAGAGATTGGTGGATGAATTTGGTAGGGGTGTGCAAAAGAAGAAAATTAAAGGTGAATACAGGAAAGAGTAAGGTTATGAGGATAACAAAAATTAGGTGATGAAAGATTGGAATATCAGATTGGAGGAGGAGAGTATGGAGGAGGTGAACGTATTCAGATATTTGGGAGTGGACGTGTCAGCGGATGGGTCTATGAAAGATGAGGTGAATCATAGAATTGATGAGGGAAAAAGAGTGAGTGGTGCACTTAGGAGTCTGTGGAGACAAAGAACTTGTCCTTGGAGGCAAAGAGGGGAATGTATGAGAGTATAGTTTTACCAACGCTCTTATATGGGTGTGAAGCATGGGTGATGAATGTTTCAGCGAGGAGAAGACTGGAAGGCAAGTGGAGATGTCATGTTGAGGGCAATGTGTGTGTGTGATATTAATGCAGAGAATTGTAGTTTGGTAAGTTAGGAGGAGGTGCGGCGAGATTACCAAAACTGTTGTCCAGAGGGCTGAGGAAGGGTTGTTGAGGTAGGTTCCGACATGTAGAGAGAATGGAGCGAAACGAATGACTTCAAGAGTGTATCAGTGTCTGTAGTGGAAAGGAAGGCGGGGGAGGGGTCGGCCTAGGAAAAGGTTGGAGAGAGGGGGTAAAGGGAGGTTTTGTGTGCGAGGGCTTGGATTCCGGTGGCATGCGTGAGCGTGTTTGATAGGAGTGATGGAGCTAAAGGTTTTTCATACTTGACGTTGCTGTGGAGAGTGAGCAAGTAACATTTATGAGAGGGGTTCAGGGAAACCGCAGGCGGACTTGAGTCCTGGAGATGGGAAGTACTCAGTGCCTGCCACTCTGAAGGAGGGGTGTTATGTTGCAGTTTAAAAACTGTGTGTAAAGCACCCTTCTGGCAAGACAGTGATGGACGTGAATGATGGTGAAAGTTTTCTTTTTCGGGCCACCACTTGCATTGGTGTGGAAGATCGGCTCGTCTGCGCAGTGTGATAATAAGTAAAAATAATATTTCGTTAGCTTCGGTGATGATATAATAATTATATTGTTAGCTTCTCGAGTGTATGATATAATAATTATATTTATAGCTTTCGGTGATGATGTTAATGTAAGTGTATTTTGTTAGCTTCGGTGATGATATAATGTAATTATATTCGCTCGTTAGCTTCGGTGATGATATAATACATTATGGTGTTAGCTTCGGTGTATGATATAAATAAATTTATATTTGTTGTTAGCTATCGGTATGGTTGGATATAATTAATTATGTTGTTAAGCTTCGGTGTTGATTATAATAATTCGCACAATCACCTCGAGAAAGCCCAATACTATTGCTCATATATAGTAATAGTCTATGTGACTCTCTATTTAGATCTGCCAGAAATGCTTGATTACATTTCACCTGCGTATGCTCGTATGACAAACTATTTTGTAAATGGAGCGGTTGATGTTTTTATAAGTTTAGGGCAGTACTATTGGAGATCTATGGCGTGTTATTTTGTTATAGTAGCCAACCTCTGAAGTCTACATGGAGAGCATTCGTTTGAGAGATACGTTCTCGCGACGAGTCCCTAATCGTGATGTTGTATCTCGCCGGAGACGTTAGTGTGACCTGCATTACATCCTTGCTTCATGAGCCATGGTATGACGGGCTACAATTCTCATCGTATCTAGTAGATGATTTGAGGCTATAAGAGATTGTGAAGTTAGTGTCCCAATGAGTCTGATCTTAGGTGCATCGGCTCTTGCACTGTGTAATTGAGATGATAGACGGTGAAGTAAGTGCTGAGGAACAGGTCTGTCGGCTACTGTGGCCATGTACTTCTTGGATATATCACCCTCTGAGACAGAACGTGCTGAAAGCTCTCAGTAGAACAAAAAGACTCGGCTCGTATCATGCGCACAGTCTCTATAGAGAGATCAATGCGAGAATGTTTAGTGTGATGTATCATGTGTGTCGACTACATGAGGGCCAAGTACTTATTGAGTAATAGAAGTGTGAAGTTAGCTGCTCTGCAATGGAACAGGTGTCGAGCTACATGGCACGCGTACTTATTGAGAACAGATAAGGAGCGTGAAAGTTTAGTGACTGAATGATCAGGTGTGTGGCTACATGGCCAGTACTTTATTGAGCTATCCGCGCCCCCCGGTGTAGTTAGTTGCTAATGATCAGGTGACGGCTACCATGGCCATTACTATCTAGCGATATCAGATAACAAGGCTGCGACACCTTGTATGCTTGACATGCACAGGTGTCAACACAAACCTGGGCAAGTACTGCCTACCCCCCCATCTTAGTGTATAACCCCCCCCCCCCCCCCCCCCCCGACGCTGGAATCTGTTAATATGCTCTTAAATGATCCATGGTATCTAAATCGTCTGTCACTACATGCGCCCAGAAAACATCTCTATAAGACTGGTGATAGTTGTAGCTAAAATGCTAATGTCAGGTGTCAATCTTCAGTGGCGCCCAGCACCTTATTGTGATCTAGATAGTGAGCATCCAGTCGACAAGTGCTCTTGACTCGCGAGTACAAGCTGCTCGGCTACACTGGCCAAGAGATCTTAAGGGGTCCCCCCCCCCCCCCCCCGCTATAAGCCCCCCCCGCCCCGGTGTGAAGTTGTGCTTGAATGCATCAGGTGTCGGCTACATGGCCAGTACTTATTCGAGATATAAGGAGGCGCTGAAGTTAGTGTCTGAATGATCAAGTGTCGGCTACAAGGCCAGTAAGTAGACTTATTGGATATAAGACTGGTGTGAAGATAGTCTGATATCATGTGTCGGCTACTTGACAGTACTTATTGAGATATAAGAGTGTGGAAGTTAGTGCATATGATGACAGGTTGTCAGCTACATGGGCCAGTATTATTGAGATATAAGACGGTGTGAAGTTTTGAGTTAGTGTGCTGAATGATCAGGTGTGGTAGACATTGGCATACTTATTGAGATATTAAGAGTGTGAAGTTAAGTTGCTGAATTATATCGGTGTCGGCGACATGGCCTGAGTACTTATTTTGAGATATGCCGAGTGTGAAGTTAGTGCTGAATCGATCAGGTGTCGGCTAATGGCTCCAGCTGACTTATTGATATATAATAAAGAGGGGTGAAGTTAGTGCTGAATGAATCAGGTGTCGGCTACATGGCCAGAACTTATTGAGATATAGAGAGCGTGAAGTTAGTGCTGAATGATTTCATGCCCCCCAACACACTTGTCGGTACGATGGCCAGTACTTATTGTGATTATATAGAGTGGTGAAGTTAGTGCTGAATGATCAGGTGTCGGCAGCTACATGGCCAGTACGTATTGAGATATAAGACGGTGAAAGTTAGTGGCTGATTGATCAGGGTGTCGGCTACATGACCAGTACTTTATAGAGATATAAGAGTGTGAGTTAGTTGCTGAATGATCAGGTGTCGGCCTACATGGCCTGTACTTATTGAGATTTAAAGAGCTTATGAAGTTAGTGCTGATGTAGATCAAGTGTCGGGCTACAAGGCCCCAGTACTTATTGAGATATAAGACGGTGAAGTTAGTGCTGAAGATCAGGTGTCGGTACATGACAGTACTTATTGAAGATATAAGAGTGTGAAAGTTAGTGTGAATGAACAGGTGTCAGCTACATGGCCAGTACTATGAGTTTATAGACGTGAATTTAGGCTGAATGACTCAGGTGTCGGCTACATGGCCAGTTACTTATTTGGAGATATAAGAGTGTGAAGTTAGTGCTGAATTATCAGGGTTGTCGGCTACATGGTAGGCCAGTACTTATTGAGATATAAGATGTGAAGTTAGTGCTGAATGATCAGGTTTAGTGGCTACATGCCATTACTTATTGAGATATAAGAGCGTGAAGTTAGTGCTGAATGTCAGATGTGTCGGCACTAAATGGCCGTACTTATTGAGATATAACGAGTGTGAAGTGAGTGGCGTGAATGATCAGAGGTGTCGGCTACTTGGCCAAGTACTTATTGATGATAAAGACGGTGATGAAGTTAGTGCTGCGAATGATTCAGGTTGTTGTCAGCTACATAGGCCTAAGTTATTATTGAGATATAAGGTGTTGAAGTTTAGTGCCTGAATTATCAGGTGGTCGGGCTCATGGCAGTACTTAATGAGATATAAGAGTGTGAAGTTAGTTGCTGAATGAACAGGTGTCTGCATACATGGCCAGTACTTATTGAGATATAAGACGGTTTGAAATTCTAGTGCTGATATGATCAGAGTGTCGGTACATGCCAGTACTTATTGAGATTAAGACGGGTTGAAGTTAGTGCTGAATGATCAGGCTATGGTCGGCTACATGGGCAGTACTTATTGAATATAGAGCGTGAAGTTTGTGCTGGAATGATCAGGTGTCGGCTACATGGCCAGTACTTATGGATATATGAGTGTGAAGTTAGTCTGAATGATCGCACGGTTGGTCCGGCTACATGGCCAGTTACTTATTGAGATATATAAGACGGTGGAAGTTAGTGCTGACAATGATCAGGCTGTCGGCTACATTGGCCAGTACTTATTGAGATATTAAGAGTTAAGTTAGTGCTGAATGATCAGGTGTCGGCTAACATGGCAGTCTTATTGAGAATAAGAGTGTGAAGTTAGTGCTGAATGATCAGGTTGTCGTGCTACGATTGGCCCAGTAATTTATGGAGATAATAGAGTGTGAAGGTAGTGCTGAATGATCAGGTGGTCGGCTTACATGGCCAGTTACTATGGATATAAGACGGTGAGTTACGTGCTGGATAGATCAGGTGTCAGCTACATGGGGCTGATCTTATTGAGATATAAGAGTGTGAAGTTTTTAGTGCTGAATTATCAGGTTGTCGGCTACATGGGGGCCAGTACTTATTGGAGATATAAGATGGTTGTGAAGTTAGGGCCTGACATAATTGTCAGGTGTCGGCTACATGGCAAGTACTTATTAGATTTAAGAGTTGAAGTTAGTGCTGATGATCAGGTTGTCGGCTACATGGCCAGTACTTATTGAGATATAAGAGCGTGAAGTAGTGTCTGTATGATCAAGTGTCGGCTTACATGGCCTGTACTTAGTGAGATATTAATGAGATGTGAAGTTGTAGTGCGGAATGATAGGTTGTCGGCTAACATGGCCAGTATTTTTGAGATATAAGAGCGTGAAGCTTAGTGATGAATGATAGGATGTTGAGCTACTTGGCCAGTGTACTTATTGGAGATATCAGACGGTGAAGTTAGTCCTGAAATGATTCAGGTGTCAGCTTACTTTGGCCAGTAATATTTGAGATATCAAGAGCGTGAAGTTAGCGCGCCTGAATGATAGGTGTCGGCTAACATTGGCCAGTACTTATTGAGATATAGAGCGTGAATGTTAGAGCTGAATGATCAGGTGGTCGGCTACTATGGCCAGAGATACTTATTGAGAGTATAGAGTGTGAAGTTAGTGCAGACATGATCCTGGTGTCGGCTACATGGCCAGTACTTATACGTGAGATATAAGACGGTGAAGTTAGAGTGCGAATGAGCAGTGTACGGATACATGGCCAGTACTTATTGAGATATAAGAAGCGGTGAAGTTAGTGCTGAATGATCAGGTATCGGCTTACATGGCCAGTACTTATTGAGATTTAGGAGCGTGAAGATTAGTGTGTATGATCAGGTGTCGGCGTACATGGCCAGTACTTATTGAATGATAAGGAGTGTGAAGTTAACGATGTCTGAATGATCAGGTGTGGGCTTACATGGCCCGTACTTATTGGATATGTAAGACGGTGAAGTTAGTGCTGAATGAACAGGTGTCGGCTACCATGGCCAGTACTGATTGAGATATATGAGCGTTGAAGTTAGCCGTCCCTTGATGAATGATCAGATGTGTCGGCTACATGGCAGTACTTATGAGATAAAAGGAGTGTGAAGTTAGTGCTGAATGATCAGGTGTTCGGGCTCATGGGCCAATACTTATGAGATATTAAGACGGTGAAGTTAGTGCTGAATGATCAGGTGTCGGCTACATGGCCAGTACTTATTGAGATATAAGAGTGTGAAGTTAGTGCTGAATGATCAGGTGTCGGCTACATTGCCAGTACTTATTGAGATATAAGACGGTGAAGTTAGTGCTGATGATCAGCGTTGTCGGCTACCAATGTGCCAGTACTTATTGACGATATAAGAGCTTGAAGTAGTGATTGAAATTGATCAGGTGTCGGCTACATGGCCAGTACTTATTGAGATATAAAGAGCGTTGTGTTGAAGTTAGTGCTGAATTTCAGAGTTGACGTGCTACATGGCCAGTACTTATTGTAGGGATTATAGAGAGTTTAAGTTTAGTGTGCATTGTCACGGTGTCGGAACATCATGCCCCACTAGCACAATTATCCTTGCTCTATATAGCGTGAAGTTATTAGCTGAACATCACCCGGAATGACGTCTACATGCGCACCAGTACTTATTGGATATGTATAGCAACCTCCCTTAGTGTAGCCATACACTATCATCCATCACTATCTTACATTTCCCTACAAACCCTTCGTACCTCTATATCGCGAACGCTATTCGCCCCCCTTCTCACTGACCGACGTCCTAACCATCGCAGTCCCTCCATACACTGACTATAGAGAGCGTGAATGTTAAGACACCGAGATGATTTCCAGAGTGCATGTCTTGGCCACCCATACGCCCCCTCTTAGAAACACGACAACTGTACGCTAACAGAGCTGACTGTGAAAGCTTAGTGCCTGAAAGAAGATCAGTCTACCTCGCTCACGGTGCCAACCCCCCCTAACTATTGCCCAATAAGTTAGATTAACGAAGGTAACTTATGAGAGATATAGACGGTGAAGTTAGTGTCTGAATGATCAGGTGTCCAGGCTACATGGCCAGTACTTATTGAGATATAAGAGTGTGAAGTTAGTGCTGAATGATCAGGTGTCAGCTACATGACCAGTACTTATTGAGATATAAGACGGTGAAGTTAGTGCTGAATGATCAGGTGTCAGCTACATGGCCGTATTATTGAGATATAAGAGGTGTGAAGTTAGTGCTGAATGATCAGGTTGTCAGCTACAATGACCATTACATATTGAGTATAAGACGGTGAAGTTACTGCAGTGCTGAATGATCAGGTGTCGGCTTATTGGCCAGTACTTATTTGAGATATAAGACCGGTGAAGGTTAGTGTGAATGATCAGGTGTCGGGTGCTACATGGCCTAGTACTTATTGTGAGTATATAAGGACGGTGAAGTTAGTGTCTGAATGAAGTTTCAAATGGCCTGCTACCCCAAGAAAACCATGATCCAGTACTTTATTGTGAGATATAAGATTGTTGGAAGTAATAGTGCTGAAAGTAGACCGATAGATAGTCGGACATACTTATGGCCAGTACTTTATTTGGAGATATAAGAGTCGTGAAATAGTGGCTTGAAATGATCAGGTGTCGGCTAATGGCCAGTACTTATTGAGAATATAAGAGCGTGAAGTTGTAGTGCTGAAATGATCAGGTTGTCGGTACTCATGGCAGTAGTCTTAATTTTGAGATATAAGAGCGTTGAAGTTAGTGCTGAATGATTCATGGTGATCGCCGCTACATGGCCAGTAACTGTATTGAAGATTAAGACGGTGAAGTTTAGGCTGAATGATCAGGTGTCGGCACTACAAGGCCACGTACTTAGTTGAGATATAGAGCGTGAAGATAGTGCAGATATGATTCAGGTGTCGGGGCTACATGCCAGTACTTATTGAGATATGACAGAGCGCTGTGAAGATAGTGCTGAATGATCAGGGTCGGCTACCTGGCCAGTACTTATTGCGCAATAAGAGCGTGAGTTAGTGCTGAATGATCAGACACCTAAAACGTAACACGATTTTCGTGATCGTCTACATCGGCCAGTATCTATTTTAGAGTGATATAAGAGAGCGAATGAAGTTAGTGCTGACATGATAGGATTGCGGCCAACCCTAAGAAGCCTACGACACCACTCACTATTAGAGATCTATAGAGGGCAGCTGTCCAGTTAAGTGTAGATGTACAGTGTGTATACCACGCGTAGGAGTCAGGCTCAACTACATGGCATTATCATTATACAATATCATCACACTTAGATTACGAGCCATCGATCAGAGTTAGAGACTCAGAAACGAAGTCTCATGACATGTCGATATGTTGGACAGGAGAACATCGCTATGAGCAGCAGTAGTAACACCACAAGTACTATATTGTAGATACTAATATAAGACTATAGCTTAACAGTGTACATACCACCTGAAGGACTCTCCACAGTAGATATGTTTTCTAGACATGATTAGATCATGAGTATCTGTGTAACCTCATCATAGAGCCTGAGTACTGTAGTCATATGAAAGTTATCATGAACAGACGGCGATGGTAAGAAACAATGTATCAGTTAATGCACCAGAAAGTAGATTGCAGCAAAAATGTTATCTGAATGATCACGGTGTCAGCTACATGGCCAGTACTTATTGAGATATAGACGGTGAAGTTTGAAGTTAGTGCTGAATGATCAGGTGTCGGCTCATGGCCAGTACTTATTGGAGATATAAGAGTGTGAAGGTTTAGTGCTGAATGATCAGGGTCAGCTACATGGCCAGTACTTTTGAGATATAAGACGGTGAAGTTAGTCGTGAATGAATCAGGTGACGGCACTTGCCAGTACTTATTGAGATATAAGAGTGTGAAGTTAGTAGCTGATTGACATCAGGTGTCGGCTACATGGCCAGTACTTTTGCGATATAAGAGCGGAAGTTAGTGCTGAATGATCAGGTGTCGGCAACTGGCCAGTACTTATTGCAGATATATGAGCGCTGAGTTTAGTGCTGAATGATCAGGTGTGTCTCTGGCTACATGGCCAGTACTTATTGAGAGAAAGAGTGTGAGTTAGTGATGAATGATCAGGTGTCGGCTCTTACCCCCCCATGGCCAGCTACTTATTGAGATATAAGAGTGTGAAGTTAGTGCTGGATGATCAGGTGTCGGCTACATTGGCCCTAGTACTTATTTAAGAGTGATAAGAGCGTGAGTTAGTTGTCTGAATGATCAGGTGTCAGCTACTTGGCCAGTACGTTATTGGAGATATAGAAGAGCGTGAAGTTAGTGCTGAATGATCAGGTGTCGGCTACATGGCCAGTACTTATTGAGATATAAGAGTGTGAAGTTAGTGCTGAATGATCAGGTGTCGGCTACATGGCCAGTACTTATTGAGATATAAGAGCGTGAAGTTAGTGCTGAGAATGATCAGGTGTCAGCTACATGGCCAGGTACTAGTACTTATTGAGATATAGAGAGCGTTGAAGTTAGTGCTTGAATGATCAGGTGTCGGCTACATGGCTCGAGTACTTATTGAGATTTAAGAGTGGTGTAAAGTTAGTGCTGAGATGATTCGGTGTCGGATCTACAAGTGGCCAGTACTATATTGAGATATAAGAGCATGAAGTTATAGTGCTGAATGAATCAGGTGTCAGCTACATGGCCAGTACTTATTGAGATATAAGTGCGTGAAGTTAGTGCTGTATGATCAGGTGTCGGCTACTTGGCCAGTACTTATTGAGATATAAGAGTGTGAAGTTAGTGCTGATGATTCAGTGTCGGTACATGGCCAGTACTTATTGTGTTATAGAGCAGTGAAGTTAGTGCTGAATGAATCAGGTTGTCGCTACATGGCCAGTACTTATTGAGATATAAGAGTATGTGAAGTTATTGCTCGAATTATTCAGGCGTCGGCTACATTGGCCAGTACTTATTGAGATATAAGTGTGTGAAGTTTAGTGCTGAATGATCAGGTGTCGGCTACATTGCGCCAGGTACTTATTTGAGATATAGAGCGTGAAGTTAGTGCTGCATGAGAGATAGAAGATAGATGCGGTCATACATGTGTTAGCCTAAACATGTACATCTATACACTGCGAGATATAAGAGCGTAGGACCTACGAAAAATTGATCGCTAAGAGTGCTCTGAAGTATAGACTGTGTTACGCAGAATTATGCCAGCGTCAGTAGTAACAGCAGAAATATACTTACATGCAGCGTGACAGTGAGTACTTGTCGATGAAGTTAGCATAGTATCCTGTAGATCTGCGCTTGCAGAGTATGAGCTGCTGAATGATCAGGTGTCAGCTTACATGATGGCCAGTACTTATGAGATATATGAGTGCTGAAGTTAGTGCTGAATGATCAGGTGTCGGCTACATGGCCAGTACTATTGTAGATATAAGACGGTGTGAGTTAGTGCTGACATAATCAGGTTGTGTCGGTACATGGCCAGTACTATATTGAGATATAATGAGCTGTGGAACGTTTAGTGTCTGGACTGATCAGGTTTTCGGCTACATGGCCAGTACTTATTGAGTATAAGATGGTGAAGATAGTGCGAATGATCAGGTTAGTCAGCTACATGGCCACAGTACTTTATTGAAGATATAAGAAGATGCTGAAAGTTTAGTGCTCGACATGATCAGTGTGTCGGCTACATGGGCCAGTTACTCTTTGAGATATAAGCGGTGAAGTTAGTGCATGAATGATTTTATCAGGTGTCGGGCTACATGGCCAGTACCTTATTGAGATATAGACGGTGAAGTAATTTCTCTAAAATTCGAAAGTCTGAATTTGAATTAGATGCTTGATCCTCATGATCAGAAGTTAGGAGTTGTACAATTTAGTACGTCCGGTTACATCAGTAGCTCATAAAGATACGTTCATTCAAGAGATATAAGCTCGAGTGGTATTTGTAGTGGATCTTAGTTACAATGTTGTTTATTGTTACGTCACTGGTAATGTCGAAGCATGACGCATTGGCATTATGTATAATAGATACTATAATATGCATGGTATATGATGACGTATGAAGTTTAGTGCTGATGATCAGGTGGTCAGCTACATGGTCGCATGATACTTATTGAGATATAAGAGCGTGAAGTTAGTGCTGAATGTGTCAGGTTGTCGGCTACATGACAGTACTTATTGAGATATAAGAGTTGTGCAAGTTAGTGTGAATGAACAGGTGTCGGACTAATGACCAAGTACTTATTGAGATTTAAAGACGGTGAAGTTAGTGCTCTGAATGATCAGGTGTCAGCTAAGGGACAGTACTTATTGAGATATAAGAGTGTGAAGTTAGTGCTGAATGATCAGGTGTCAGCTACATGGCCAGTACTTATTGAGATATAAGAGTGTGAAGTTAGTGCTGAATGATCAGGTGTCAGCTACATGGCCAGTACTTATTGAGATATAAGAGTGTGCAGAAGTTAGTGCTGAATGATCAGGTATGTCGGCTACATGGCCAGTATTATTGATGATATATAAGATAGTGTTGAAGTTAGTGCTGAATGATCAGGTGTCAGCTACATGGAGTTGCTTCCACAAATAATAAATATTTAGAGTTTTTTCCAATTCTTTACTTTATTGATGTTTTTATATTATGATAATAAAGTTTGGTACTGAGTTAGTAATTATACTGTCAGAAGCACAGATGTTGACACAGCAGCAGCGGCAGTAGCAGTTAAGTTTTAATGTTTTATTATGTTGACACAGCAGCCAGCGCAGTAGCAGTTAAGTTTAATATCTTTATTTATGTTGACACAGTCCAGGCAGCGGCAAGTAGCAGTTAAGTTTAATGTCTTCTTTATGCACCCATACCATCCTACGTGCCGCGCCCCCCCAATCGCGCGGTTAAAGTCACCCCTACCCATCCTGTTGGGCGGATTAGTCACCCCCATTACCCTTGTCCTGTTAGGCGTTGTAGGCACCCCTAACCCATTTCCTGTGGTCGGTATACCATACCATCCTGTGGGCGGGATCACCCATACCCATCCTGTCCGGGCGGTTATGTCACCCCCAAATACTTCTGTAGGCGGATTGTCACCCCATACCCACCTGTGAGGCGGTATCACCCCATTACCATCCCTAGTTGGCGGTTTATCCACCCCCATAACCATCCTTGTGGGCGGTAGAGAGTCAACCCCATAACCCTTCCTGTGGGCGGTAGTCACCCCATACCTATCCTGTGGGCGGTAGTCACCCCATACCCTTCCTGTAGGCGGTAGTCACTCCCATACCCATCATTTGTGGGCGGTAGTCCACCCCATACCCTTCCTGTAGGCGGTATTCAACCCCATGTACCTTCCTGTTGGGCTGCGGATAGTTCACCCATATCTCCGCTTCACTGTAGGCGTAAGTCACCCCAGTAACCATCCTGTGGAGCGGTTATCACCCCATACCCTTTCCTGTGGGCGGTTAGGTTCACCCCATACCCTTCTGTAGGGCGTTAGTCACCCCATACCCATCTTTTGGGCGGTTAGTACCCCATTACCCTTCCTTGTGGTCGGTAAGACACCCCACATACCTCTTCTGTGGGCCGGTAGTCACCCCATACCTTCCTCGTGGGTGATTAGTCACACCATTACACATCCTTGTGGAGCCGGTTAGTCAAATTATACCCATCCTGGGGCGGTAGTCACCCCATACCATCCCGTGGGTGGTAGTCACCGCCAACCCTATCCTGTGGGTTTATATGGTAGTTTCACCTATTACCCATCGCATTAGCGGGTGGTGGTAGTCACCCCATACTCATCTTGTGGGTGGACTAGTCACCCCATATACCATCCTGTGGGTGCTCTAGTCTACACCAGAGACCCATCCTCGCTGGGCGGTAGTCACATCATACCACCATACCTTGTAAGTAAGGTTCGGTAGTCACCGCATCGATACCGCATCTCCGTTGGCGTGTAAGTATAGTGGCACGGCAGCGGTACCATCGCTAGATGGGCTCAGTGTAGGTGGACCTCATACACTATCTCTGTGGGTGACTTAGTCACCCCCCATACCCACTGTGCAGGTGTAAGAGTAGACTAAACCATACAATCTTAGTGGGTCGGTAAGTCACCCATACTCCCAGTACCTGTGGGCGTTTAGTCACACATACCGCCCATCCTTTGTGGTATCGACGGTTAAGGTGTTCACCCCCAATACCAAATCCCGTGGGTGGTGTAGTCTACCCATACATCCATACCTAAGTGGGTCGTTGGTATTGTTTGGAAGGGAGAATCACCCCTCGGCATGGATAGGATTCTCACACCACTTCACATCACCTGTGGGTTGGTAGGCACCCCATACAAATCCTGTGGGTAGTAGTCCCAAACCATTACACATTTGTGGGCAGTAGTCACCATACCATCTGTGGGCGTCTAGTCACCCATACCCCTCTGTGGGCGGTTGGTAGTTACATATAACCATCCTGTGAACGGTAGTCACCCCTACCCATCCGTGGGGCGGAAGTCACCCATACCCAATTCTTTGCTGAGCTCAGTAGTCAATCAATACCCATCTGTGGGCCCCGGTAGTCAGCCAATACCCATTGTGGCAGTAGTCACACGATACCAGTCCTAGTGGGCGGAGTCACCCTATGCCCATCCTGTGGGTGTAGTCACTATATCCAATTCCTTGGGCTGTAATCACCCCACACCATCCTGTGGGCTGTAGTCACGCCATACCCATCCTGGTGGGCGGTAGCCCACCACTCATACCATCCGGTGGGCGGTAGTTCCCCATGCCCATCATGTGGGCTCTTGGTGTCACATGATACCCGTTCCTGTGGGCGGGTTAGTCATCACATACCCATCTGTGGGCAGTAGTCACCCATACCCATGTTACTGTTAGGCGGAAGTCACCCCATACACCTATATCTGTGGGCGGTAAGCTCACACCATACCCATCCTGTGAGTGGTAGTCACCCCCATACCCATACTGTAGGGTAGTCACCCCGAATCACCAGTCCATGTGCAAGCGCGCGCTATGTTGTCAGCCCGCGATTAGCCTATCGTCTAGTCGTGGTGTGATTTAATGCTCACTAGTACCGTAAGCGTGTGAGAGTCACTCCCTGGACCACCTAGTCCTCATACACCTGAAAGTGAACTGGAGACTCGTCTCTGTATACCCACTGTCTATCCTGGGCCACGTTGTCTCCGCGCTCACTATGATACCCATCCTGTGCGCAGTAGTCACCCTATGCCATCTGGGGGCGGTAGTCACCCCATACCCTATCTCTCGATGGGTGGTAGTCGCATCATACCATACTGTGGGCGGTAGTCACCCATTCCCATCTGTGGGTGGCTGTCACTCTCCATTACCATCGTGTGCGGGCGGTGAGTCTGGTAGTCACCCCTACCCATCCTGTGGGCGGTAGTCACCGCCATAAACCCATCCTGTGAGGGGGTAGTTACTCCATACCCATCCTTGTGGTCGGTAGTCTAACCCCATACCTATCTCTGGGGTTGTAGTCACACCGACTACCCATTATGGGCGGTTAGACCCCAAAACCCATCCTGTGCGGTGGGTAGTCACATGATACCCATCCGGTGGGCGGTAGGTCACCCCATACCCACTTCATGTGCGGCGTGCGAGTCCCGTTGTAGCTCCTCCAAAAAAACTCATCCTGTGGGCTGTGATCTATCCCATACCTTATGCTGTGGGTGTGTAAGTCACCCCCCAATTCCCCATCCTTTGGGTAGTAAGTCACCGAATACACAACATGT
Organism: Cherax quadricarinatus; assembly: GCF_026875155.1. Taxonomy (NCBI): domain Eukaryota; kingdom Metazoa; phylum Arthropoda; class Malacostraca; order Decapoda; family Parastacidae; genus Cherax; species Cherax quadricarinatus. Next base: position 4,357,598 of record NC_069496.1, read on the forward strand.
GAGGCGGGGCAAAAGTAGTCACCCCATACCCATCCTCGTGTGTGGTAGTCGCACATGATATCCATCCTGGGGGTGGTAGTCACCCAATTACATCCTGTGGGCGGTAGTCACCCCAAACCTATCCTGGTGGGCAGTAGTCACATGACACCATATCTGTGGCAGTAGTCTCACCCATACCATCCTGAGGTGAGGGTTGTAGTCTCCCCATACCCATCCTCCGTGGCAGGTAGTCTCCCATACAAATCCTGGGGGGGGCTAGTCACCCGCTACCCATCCTGTAGGCAGTAGTTCACCAGAATACCCATCCTGTGGGTGGTAGTCACCGCATACTCATCCTGATGGGCGGAAGTTCACCCATAACCAATCCTCGTTGGGCAGTAGTCCCCCCATAAACGCATCTGTGGTTGATAGTCACCCCTACCAACCGTGTGGGCTTGTACTCACGCCATACCCATCCTTGTGGGGCGGGTAGTAGTCAGCATGATTCCCATTCCTGTGTGGGGGTTTAGGCAGTAGTCTCCCGATTGCCGCATCTGTGTGTGGAGGTAGTCACCCCCATAGCCCATCCTTGTGGGCAGCAATCACCCACATTCCATCCTTGCCCCCCGCCCCCCCCCCCGGGAGCGGTGGTAGCACCGAAATACCCATCCTGGTGGGTGGTAGGTCAAGCCCATACCCATTCCTGTGGGCGGTATGTCACCCATAACGCCATCGTGTTGGTGGTAGTCACTGATACCCATCTGTGGGCGGTAGTCACCCCGTACCCATCCTTGTGGTGGTATAGTCTCACCCATGATTCATCCAATGGTCTCGGCGGGTAGTCACTCATACCTCCTTTGGGCGGTTCGTCACCGACACCTATCTGTGGGTGGTTAGTCACATGATACCCATCAGTGGCGCGGAACGTCACCCCCTTGATCATCCTGTGGGCAGGTTGTGTCAACCCCCAGCCATTCCTGTGGGTGAGTTCTAACCCCATTCCCATTCCTGTGGGCAGTAGTCCCCATACCAATTCTGTGGCAGTAGTCACCCCATACCCATCGTGTGGCAAGAAAAAAGTCAGGCCACATAAGCTCATCCTTGTGGGCGGTAAATCAGCCAACACAAAATCCTGGTGGGGTGCAGCAGTCGGTCAGCCCTAACCCATCCTTCTGGGTGTGTAGTTCACCCCATACCAATCTTGTGGGCTGTGTAGTCACCCCCATTCACATCCTGTTGGGACGGTAGTCACCCATACCCTCCTGTGGTGGTATCATATGATCCCATCAATGGGCGGTAGTCCACCTCATGCCATCCTTTGGGTGCGGTTGTCAGCCCGACACCTATATCCTGTAGGTGGGTAGTCAGCATGATGATCCATCCTGTGGCGGATAGTTCAAAACTCCATTGCCATCTGTGGGCGGTAGTCACCCCCATACCCATCCTGTGTGTGGTATTCAAGAATAACTACCTGTGGGCGGAAGTCATCCTCATACCCTCCTTGTGGCGTGGATACTCACCCCATTCCCATCCTGTGGGCAGTAGTCACCCCATACCAGTCCTGTGGGCAGTAGTCACCCATACCACATGTGTGGCAAAAGTAACCCCATGCTCATCCTGATGGAGTCTTTGTGCTCTCAGGTTAATCAGCCACACAAATCTGTGGGGCAGCAGTCACCCCATACCCATCCTGTGGGTGGTAGTCACCCCATACACATTCTGTGGGCAGTAGTCACCCATACCCATCCTGCGGACGGAAGTCACGCCATAACCATCCTGTGGGCAGTAGTCACCCATACCCATCCTGTGGGAAGTAGTCACCATATACCCAACCTGGAGTTTACCTGGAGAGAGTTTCGGGGGTCAATGCCCCCGCGGCCCGGTCTGTGACCAGGCCTCCTGGTGGATCAGCGCCTGATCAACCAGGCTGTTGCTGCTGGCTGCACGCAAACCAACGTACGAGCCACAGCCCGGCTGATCAGGAACTGACTTTAGGTGCTTGTCCAGTGCCAGCTTGAAGACTGCCAGGGGTCTGTTGGTAATCCCCCTTATGTGTGCTGGGAGGCAGTTGAACAGTCTCGGGCCCCTGACACTTATTGTATGGTCTCTTAACGTGCTAGTGACACCCCTGCTTTTCATTGGGGGGATGGTGCATCGTCTGCCAAGTCTTTTGCTTTCGTAGTGAGTGATTTTCGTGTGCAAGTTCGGTGCTAGTCCCTCTAGGATTTTCCAGGTGTATATAATCATGTATCTCTCCCTCCTGCGTTCCAGGGAATACAGGTTTTAGGAACCTCAAGCGCTCCCAGTAATTGAGGTGTTTTATCTCCGTTATGCGCGCCGTGAAAGTTCTCTGTACATTTTCTAGGTCGGCAATTTCACCTGCCTTGAAAGGTGCTGTTAGAGTGCAGCAATATTCCAGCCTAGATAGAACAAGTGACCTGAAGAGTGTCATCATGGGCTTGGCCTCCCTAGTTTTGAAGGTTCTCTCATTATCCATCCTGTCATTTTTCTAGCAGATGCGATTGATACAATGTTATGGTCCTTGAAGGTGAGATCCTCCGACATAATCACTCCCAGGTCTTTGACGTTGGTGTTTCGCTCTATTTTGTGGCCAGAATTTGTTTTGTACTCAGATGAAGATTTAATTTCCTCATGTTTACCATATCTGAGTAATTGAAATTTCTCATCGTTGAACTTCATATTGTTTTCTGCAGCCCACTGAAAGATTTGGTTGATGTCCGCCTGGAGCCTTGCAGTGTCTGCAATGGAAGACACTGTCATGCAGATTCGGGTGTCATCTGCAAAGGAAGACACGGTGCTGTGGCTGACATCCTTGTCCATGTCGGATATGAGGATGAGGAACAAGATGGGAGCTAGTACTGTGCCTTGTGGAACAGAGCTTTTCACCGTAGCTGCCTCGGACTTTACTCTGTTGAAGACTACTCTCTGTGTTCTGTTAGTGAGGAAATTATAGATCCAGCTGACCGAATTTTCCTGATTATTCCTTAGCGGGGCATTTTGTGCGCTATTACGCCATGTCACACTTGTCGAAGGCTTTTGCAAAGTCGTATATATTACGTATGCTTCTTTTTGTCTTCTAGTGCTTTTAGGACTTGTCGTAGAGATCCTGTAGTTGTGGTACAGACAGGACGCGGACCTGTTCTAACCCCAAGTTGCCGGGGTTGTGTAACTGATGGGTATTCTTGATGGGTGGTGATCTTGCTTCTGTAGGACCCTTTCAAAGATTTTTATGAATGGGATGTTAGTGCTATTGGTATGTAGTTCTTTGCTGGTTGCTTTACTGCCCCACTTTGTGGAGTGGGGCTATGTCTGTTGTTTTTTGTAACTGAGTGACGACCCCGTGTCCATGCTCCCTCTCCATAGGATTGGAAGATAGGCTCGTGATTAGGGGACTTCTTGCATGTTCTTATTGAAACACTGAGTAGTTCCATGAGTCTGGCCCTGGGGCGAGTGCCATGGGCATGTCATTTATCGCCTGTTCGAAGTCATTTGGCGTCAGGATAAATCTTCGGATAGGCTGGTGTTAATCAAATTTTGTGGCTCTCTCATAAAAATTCTTTTTGATCTTCGACTCTCAGTCCGGTTAGCGGCTTGCTAAAACTGAGTCATATTGGGACTTGTGTTGCTACTAATTTCCGGGCTGTCATCTGTGTGGACCCATCTTGTTTATGTAGGGGCCCAATACTGGGCGTTGTTCTCGATTTTGATTGGCATAGGAGAAGAAAATACTTTGGGTTTCTTTCGATTTCATTTATAGTTTTGTTTTCCCGCGATTCCTGACTCCTAAAGGATTCTTTTAGCTTAAGTTCTGATGCTTGCTATTTCTCTGACAGAGTCTCCTCCTGCGCATTTACTGATATATGACCGCTTTTAGCGTCGGTTATTCTTTTCCGTCGCCTGATAATTGGGAGCGCCTGTCTCTTTCTATTTTTACATCTAATCCTCTTTTTTCTTAGAGGATAAGCCTTGTGCATACATCGAGTGCCCACGAGTTTAAATCTGTCTTGGGCTTAGTTTGGGGCTGTGTTGCTTAGTATCTTCCAGCATTATATCAGTTTGGACTTGGTTTACTTGGTCCACTTTTTTGTTTTTGTTATTGAAGTTGAATTGGTGAATGCTCCCTCGTCGACTAGTCTCTTTTGTCGGTCTGGGGGCCTCCACGCATACATGTCGAACCTCAATTATGTGTGATCTGGAGTATATTGTTTTTGATATGGTGACATTTCTTATCGCTCATCATGTTAGTGAATATGAGGTCTAGTGTATTCTCACGTCTAGTAGGCTCTAATTATTTGCTGGTTTAAATTGAATTTGTGCAAGCGATTTAAAAGCTCGTGGTGCGAGTGTGGTTTTCATCTAGAGCTGCCTCCTGGCTGTTTATACTGCCAACAATATTATTTGCTATATTCCTCCCATTTTAGGTGCCTTAAGTGAAATTCCCCCAGGAGCAAGATATTGGGTGCAGGTGCGGGAAGATTTTCCAGACAGTGGTCAATGTTAAACAGCTGTTCCTGGAATTGCTGGGATTTGGCAGCCGGAGGCTTGTAGGACTACACAATGACTAGGTTTTGGTTCTCGACCTTTACTGCTAAAACTTCCACTACGTCATTTGAGGCATTTAGCAGTTCTGTGCAAACAAGTGATTCTGCAATGTACAGGCCAACCCCCCCCCCCCCTTTTGCCTGTTCACTCTGTCACATCTGTATAGGTTGTAACCTGGGTTGTAACCTGTTGTAACCTGTTGTAACCTGTGGGCAGTAGTCACCCCATACCCATCCTGTGGGCGGTAGTCACATGATACTATCCTCGTCTGGCGGTAGTCACCCCATTCCCATCCTGTGGGCGGTAGTCATACTCCATACCCATCCTGTGGGCAGTAGTCGCTTGAAAGCCATTCTGTTGGTGGTAGCCAAACCATACCCATCCTCTGGGTGGTAGTTACCCGTGTCACCAATTGTGTGGGCGGTACTCATGCCATACCAATCCTGTGGGCGGTAGTCACCCCATACCCATCCTGTGGGCAGTAGTCACCACATACCCATCCTGTGGGCGGGAGTCACCCCAAACTCACCTATAGGATCAGTAGTCACCATTACCCATCCTGTGGGTGGTAGTCACTATATACCTATCTGTGAGCTGTAGTCACCCCATACCCCATCATGTGGCAGAAGTCAACTGAAACCCATCCTGTGGGCAGTTGTCACCCCAATACCTATCCTGTGGGCGGTGGTCACCCCATGCCATCCTGTGGGCAGCAGTCACATACCATCCTTGTGGGCGGTATAGTTTATCCATACCATCCTGTGGAGGTAGTCACCCATACCCATCCGTGGGCGGTAGTACACCATAGACCAACCTGTGGTCGGTAGGCAACCCCATACCATCCTGTGTGCAGTAGTCAGCCCCATACGCAAATACAGTGGGCGGTATGCAACCCCATTACCCATCCTGATGGGCTGTAGTCACCCCATACCCAACCTGGGGAGGTAGTCACATGTTAACCATCTTTTGCGGCAGTAGTCCCATGCCCATCCTGTGTGTGGTAGTCCCTTCATTCCCATCCTGTAGGACAGTAGTCCTACCACGTACCTATCCTGAGGGCGGTAGTCACCCATTACTCATACTGTGGGCGGTAGTCACCCACAGCCATCCTGTGGACGGTAGTCACCATACCCATCCTGTGGGCAGTTGTCACCCCCATACCATCTGTGGGTGGTAGTCACCCCAAACCCCATTCTGTGGGTGGTGTCAAATTGATCCCATCCTGTGGGCGGTAGTCACCCATACCCATACTGTGGTGTAGTCACCCTTACCCATTCCTGTGGGTAGTAGTCATCCCATACCCATCCCTGTGGGCGGTAGTCACCCCATACCCATTCCCGTAGGCGGGTAGTCACCCATACCCTTCCTGTGGGAGGTAGTTCACACACATACCATTCCTGTGGGCGGTAGTCACCCCAAAACCCATCTGTGGGTGGTAGTCACATGTTACATTGTGTGGGCGGTAGTCACCCCATTACCCCCTGTATGTGGTCGGTTGTAAACCTCCATACACATCCTGTGGGCAGTAGTCTTCCCATAACCCATCCTGTGGGGGCTAGTCACCCATTCCCATCCTGTTGGTAGTAGTCACCCCATACCCAACATGTGGGAAGTAGTCAACCCCATACGCCATCATGTGAATGGTGGTAGTCGCATGATACCCATCCTCTCGCGGAGGTAGTACCCCATACCCATCCTGTGGGCGGTAGTCACCCCATACCCATCCTGTGGGTAGTGTCACATCGATACCCATCCTGTAAGTGGTAGTCTCCCCACATACTAATCCGGTGGGCGGTACGTCAACCCGATACCCATCCTGTAGGCAGTAGTCACCATGGTACTCAGTCCTGTGGGCGGTAGTGACCGCATACTCATCCTGTGGGCAGTAGTCACCATTACACTCTGTAGGCTAGTAGTCTCTTCATACCCATCCTGTGGTTGATAGTCACTTCCTTCAATGCTGAGGGCTGTAGTACTCCATACCACATCCTGTGGGCGGTAGTCACAGATTCCCCATCCTGTGGGAGGTAGTCACACGATACCCATCCTGTGGGTGGTAGTCACCCCATGCCCATCCTGTGGGCAGCAATCCCCCCATACCCATCCTGTGAGCGGTATCCACCCCATACTATTCCTGTGGGTGGTAGTCACCCCATACCCATCCTGTGGTCGGTAGCCACCCCATACCCATCGTGTGGGCGGTAGTCACCCCATACCTATCTTGTGGTGGTAGTCACATGATACCCATCTTGTGGGCGGTAGTTAACCCATACCCATCCTGTGGTGGTAGTCACACGATACTCATCGTGTGGGCGGTAGTCACCCCATACCCATCCTGTGGTGGTAGTCACACGATTCCCATACAGTGGGTGGTAGTCACCTCATGCCCATTCTTTGGGCGGTTGTCACCCGACACCTATCCTGTGGGTGGTAGTCACATGATACCCAATCCTGTAGGAAGTAGTCACCACGTACCCATCCTGTGGGCGGTAGTGACCGCATACTCATCCTGTGGGCAGTAGTTACCCATACCCATCCTGTAGGCAGTAGTCTCTTCATACCCATCCTGTGGTTGATAGTCACTTCCTACCCATGCTGAGGGCTGTAGTCACACCATGAACCATCCTGTTGGGCGGTAGTCACACGGATTCCCACTCCAAATAATCTGTGGGCAGTAGTCACCGATACCCATCCTGTGGGTGGTAGTACACCCCATGCCCATCTGTGAGGTCAGCAAATCCTCCCCATACCCATCTGTGAGCGGTAGACACCCTCAGATACCCATCTGTTGGTGGTTGGCACCCCATACCCATCCTGTGGTCGGTAGCCACCCCATAACCCATGTGTGGCGAGTAGTCACCCCATACCTATTCTTGTGGTGGGTAGTCACATGTTACCCATTTGTGGGCGGTAGTTAACCCATAACCCATCCTGGGGTGGTAGGCACACCATACTCATCAGTGTGGGCGCGTTGCACCCCATACCCCATCCTGTGGTGGTAGTCACACGGATTCCACTTATCAGTGGGCGGTAGTACCTCATGCCCATTCGTTTGGGAGGCTTGTACCGACAACCTTTCTGTGGGCTTGGTAGTCACATGATAAACTCCCATCCTGTGGGCGGTATATCACCCCATGTCCCATCCTGTGGGCGGTAGTCCACCCCATACCCAATCTGTGGATGGTAGTCTCCCCATAACCAACTGTGGGGAAGCACCCTATACCCTTCCCTGCTAGCGGTAATCACATGATACCATCCTGTGGTCGGTAGTCATTTCGATACCCATCTGTGGGCGGTAGTCTCCCCATACCCTATCTGTGGGCAGTATCTCAAATAAACCACATACCCTTCCTGTGGTGCGGTAGTAACCCAATACTCCATCCTGCAGGGGTTGTCACCCATACCCATCTGTGGGCAGGAGTCAACCCCATCCATCCTCGTGATGTGGTAGTCACCCTAACCTTCCTGCTGGGAGGGTAGTCTCCCATACCCATCCTGTGGGCTGTAGTCACACCATACCCATCTGTGGTCGGGTAGTCACCCATACCTTCCTGTGTGCAGTAGTTCACCCCATACCCATCCAGTGGGCGGTAGTCACCCATACCCATCCTGCAGGCGGTAGTCACCCCATACCAAAATGGCGGTGGTAGTACACATGATAACCATCTTTTGGGCTGTAGTCACCCGTTGCCATCTGGTGTGGTAGTAACCTCATTCCATCCTGTAGGCAGTTAGTCAAAACACATACCCTTCCTGAGGGCTCGGTAGTCAACCCCTTACACATTTCCTGTGGGCGGTAGTCACCCCACAGCCATCCTGTGGACGGTAGTCACCCGTACCCATTCCTGTGGGGCTGTAGTCACCCCATACCCATCCTGTGGGTGGTAGTACCCCAAACCCATTCTGAGGGTGGTGTCACATGATACCCGCTCTGTGGGTGGTAGTACCCCATACATATACTGTGGGCTGTAGTACCCCTACCCAGTCCTCGTGGGTAGTATCATTCATACCCATCTGTGGGCGGTAGTTCACCCCATAACCATCCCGTGGGCTCGGTAGTCACCCATACCCTTCTGTGGGCGGTAGTCACACCATACCCATCCTGTGGGCGGTAGTCACCCCAAACCATCTGTGGGTGGGAGTCACATGTTACCAATTGTGTGGTCGGCGGTTGTCACCCCATTAACCATTATGTGGGCGGTTGTAACTCCTACACATCCTGGGGCAGTAGTCATCCCTATACCATCCTGTGGGGGAGTTACCCATTCCCATCATGTTGGTAGTAGTCACTTCAATACCCAACATGTGGGAAGTAGTCACCCATACCCAATCATGTGAGTGGGTAGTCGCCATGAATACCATCTTGGGAGGATAGTCACCCATACCCATACTGATGGGCGGTAGTCACCCCATACCAATCCTGTGAGTAGTAGTCTAATGAGAATCCCATCCTGTAAGTTGGTAGTCTTCCCCTTACTATTCCGGTGGGCGGGGAAGTCACGATACCATCATGATAGGCGTGGTAACTCACGTACCCATCCTGTGGGCTCGGTAGTGACCGGCATACTCATCCTGTGGGGCAGTAGTTTCTCACATACCCATCCTGTAGGCAGTTGTCTCTTCATACCCATCCTGTGGTTGCATAGTCACTTCCTACCCATGCTGAGGGCTTTGTCTCACCCATTACCCATCCTGTGGGTGGTAGTCCACACGATTCACCATCCTGTGGGCAGTAGTCTCCCGTTACCCATCCTGTGGGTGGTAGTCACCCCATGCCATCCTGTGGCAGCAACCCCCCTATAACATCCTGTGAGCGGTAACCCCCCATACCCATCCTGCTTGGTGGTAGTCACCCCATACCCATCCTGTGGTCGGTAGCCACCCATACCCATCGTGTGGGCGGTATGTCACCCCATACCTTATCTTGTGGTGGTAGTCACATGGATACCCATCTTGTGGGAGGTAGTCAACCCTTACCCATCTGTGGTGGTAGTCACCCAATACTCATCGTGTGGGCGGTAGTTCACCCCCATAGACACATATGTGTGGTTATTACACCACGATTCCCTTTCAGTTGGGCGGTAGTCACCTCATAGCCCATTCTTTGGGCGGTTGTCCAACGGGACACCTATCCTGTGGGTGGTAGTCCCTGATACCCATCCTGTGGGCTGGTTCGTACCCTTGCCATCCGTGGGCTGTACTCAACCTCCCCATACCCATCCTGTGGATGTAGTCACCAATACCCAACCTGTGGGCAGTAGTCTCCCCATACCATCCTGTTTGGCGGTAAATACACTGATACCTTTGTGGTCGTTGTACATTCAGTAATATCCCATCCTGTGGGCGGTAGTCACCCCATTCCCATCCTGTGGGGCAGTAGTCACCAAATACCCGTCCTGTGGGCGGTAGTCACCCAATAACTAATCCTGCAGGGGTTGTCACCCCATACCCATCCTGTGGGCAGTGTACACCCCCTTACCATCCTGTGGGTGTTAGTCACCCCCCATGCTGTGGGCTGTTTGTCACCCCATACCCATCCTGTGGGTAGTAGTCTAATGATACCCATCTACGGGCTCAGTAGTCACCTGATGGGCCCTTCCTGTGGGTGGTTAGTCACCCCATACCCTTCCCTGTGTTTCGGTTAGTCACCCCATACCCATCGTTTGGCTCGGTGTCACCCCATACCTATCCTGGTGCGGTTGTACCCATAATGACCCATCCTGTGGGTTGGTACTCGCCCCATAACTATCCTGTGGGGGTAGTTCACCACATACCCATCCTGTGTTCGGTAGTGCACCCATCCCATCGTTTGGGCGCGGTAGTCACCCATTCCATATCTGTGGGCGGTAGTCCACCGCATAACACATCCTGTGGGTGGTAGTCAACCCCATGCCATCTTGTGGGTGGTACTCTCATCTTTACCATCCTGTGTGTTGCAGTCACCCCATTACTCATCCTGTGGGCAGTAGTCACCTCATACTCCACCCTGTGGGCGGATAGTAGCCCCCATACCCATCCTTTCGTGTGGTTGTCACAACATACTCATCTGTGGGCAGTAGTCACCATACTCCCTCATTCTGGGGTAGTAGTCTCATCGATACCTCCATCTGTGGGCACGTAGTTCACCCATGCCCTAGCCTGGTGGGCAGTAATCACCCTAGACACCTTTCCTTGAGGGGTAGTCACATGATATAACCCATCCTGTAGGCGGTAGTCTCCCCTGCACTTACTGTTTGAGGTTGTCACACCATACCCATCCTTTGGGTGTAGTCACATGATAACCATCCTGTGGGCTGTAGTCAACCATACCCATCCTGTGGGTTTCTGACACCCCATACCCTTTCTGTGGGCAGTAGGCACCACATACCCATCCTGTGGGCAGTAGTCACCCCACACTCATCCTGTGGGCCGTAGTCACCCCATACCCTTCCGTGTGGGCAGTAGTTCACTCCACTTACCGTCCTGTGGGCGGTAGTCACCCCATATTCGCATCCTGCAGGCGCGGTAGTCACCAATACTCATCCTGTGGGCAGGAAGACCATTATCGTATGGGTTCTTGAATGGAGATATCACAGTTGAAAGTAGACACACTTGTAGGACTGGTAGAATAATTGTCAGATGGATGGAGATGGAAGCCACAGTTACCTTGCTGTTTACGCCAAGACGGTCTGCCGCTGAGAGAGGGACGGGACTGAGGGATCACTGCATTTTGTATGCCATGACGTCACATCCAAGCCAAGGGCCTACGAGGGATCTCGTGTCTAAAGCACATGGGAGGATACTTATATGCGATGCTATATAATTACAGGGAATTCAGGGATCAGCACTATGCTGGACTCCATACCCATCTGTGGGCAGTTGTCTCCACATACCCCCATCCCAGTGGCGTGGTAGTCACACCCCGTACACTTGCTGTGGGCTGTTTTCACCCCCATTCCCATCCTGGGGGTGGTAGCTCCACATGATACCCTTCCTGTGGGCAGTAGTTCAACCCGATACCCATCCTGTGGGCCGTAGTCACCGCATACACCTTCTGTTGGGTGGTAGTCACTCATACCTATCCTGTGGGCGGTAGTCACCCCTTACCCATCCTGTTGGCCGTAGTCACCGCTAAACATCCGGTGGGTGGTAGTCACACCCAGCACAATCCTGTGGGTGGTAGTCACTCCACATAACCAATCCTGTGTGGTCGCAGTCACCCGTAATCATCCTATGGGCGGTAATCACCTTATAACCCATCCTTTTGTGATGGTAGTACAACAACATATCTTGCTGTGGGGCGGTAGTCACCCCTTACACTTTCATGGGTTGTTGGCTCACAAGATACCTCCTGGGGGGGCAGTGGTCACCCATTGCCCATCTGTGGGCATGTAGTCACCTACCACCTTCCTTTGTGTGGTAGTCACGTGATACCCATCCTGTGGGCGTTAGTGTCCCCATTCCTTACTGTTTGCGGAGTCACCCATACCCATCCTAGGAGGTGGTAGTCACATGAAACCCATCCTGTGGGTAGTAGTGCACCCCATACCCATCCTGTCGGCGGTAGATCACACACATACCATTCCTGTGCGGCAGGAAGCCACCACATACCCCTCTTTCCTGTGGGCAGTAGTCAACCCCACTCTCTTCCTGTGGGCGGAAGTCGCCTATTACCTTTCCTGTGGGAAGTAGTCACCACTACCATCCTGTGGGCGGTAGTCACCTCCATTACCTCTTCCGTGCGGGTGCAGTGAGTCACCCTACCCATCTGCGGGCAGTAGTCTACCACATAACCATAATCGTGGGCGGTGTCACCCATACTCATCTGCCAGGCGGTAGTCACCAATACCCAACCTGTGGGCAGTATTACCCACATACCCAATCATGTGGGATGTAGTCAGCCCCATTACCCATCCGGTGGGTCGGTAGCAATGATACCAATCTGTGGGCTGTAGTCACCCGATACCCATCTGTGGGGGGAAGTCACCCTATGCCCATCCTGTGGGCTGTAGTCACCCCATACCTCCTGTGGTGGTAGTCACACCATACCATCCTGTGGGCGGCTAGGTCACCCATACCCATCCTTTGTCGGTGGTGACCTTACCATCATAGTGGGCGGTAGTCAGCCCCATAACAATGCATGTGGGGCGGGTAGTCACCCCATACCCATACCTGCGGGCATTAGTCACCGCATACCAATTCCTGTGAGGTGGTAGTCACCTCATACCATCCTTTCGGTGGCAGTACCCCATTACCATCCTTGGTGTCGTATGTCACCCCATACTCATCCTGTGGGTGGTAGTCCACACCTTACTCATCCCTATGGGCAGTAGTCACTCATACCCAGATCCTTGCGGGGGTTGTCAATGAACCACACCTGTGGGCACGGTAGTCACCGAGCCCACCTGTGGGTGGTGGTCACCTAACACCTTATCCTTTGAGTGTAATCACATGACTACCCATCTGTGGGCTGTAGTCACCCGATGCCCATCCTTTACATGTGCGTTGTCGTATGATATCCCATCCTGTGGGCGGTAGTGACCACATACCCATGCTTGGGCAGTTAGTCACCGCATACTCATCCGGTGGGCGGTAGTCACCCATACCCAATCCTGTGGGCAGTAGTCACCCCCATACCACATCTGTGGATGGTAGTACTCATACCCATCTGTGGGCTGTAGTCACCCGATACCCATCCTTTGGTGGCGGTAGTCACATGATCCCATCCTGTGGGCAGTAATCACCTGACACCCATCCCTGTGGGCAGTAGTCACCCATGCCCATACTGTGTGCAGCAGTCACCCCATACCCATCCTGTGGGCAGTAGTCACCTATACCCATCATGTGGGTGGTAGTCACCCCATACTATTCTGCGGGTGGTTGTCACCCCATATCTTATCATGTGGGCGGTAGTCACCCACACCCATCCTGTGGGCAGTTGTCCAACAATTCCCATCCTTTGGGTGGTAGTCACCCCATACCCATTCTGTGGGGTTAGTCAAACATACCCATCCAGTGGGTCATAGTAACCCATGTCATCCTGTGGGCAGGTAGTACCCCATACCCATCCTGTGGCGGTAGTCACCACATACCCTTCCTGTGGGATTGGTAGTCACACCCATACCCCATCCTGTGGGCGGTAGTCACCCCATACTCCCATCCTGTGGGTGGTGTCACTCCTTACCCATCCGGTGGGCGGTAGTCACCCCTTACCCATCATGTGGGTGGTAGTCACATGATACCCATCCCTGTGTTCAGTAGTCACCCGATACCCATTCGTAGGGCTGTGTCACCCCATGCCCATTCCTGGGGCAGTAGTCACCCTACCAACCTTTCATTTGAGTGGTCGTCACGTGATATCCCATCCTGTGCGGAGTTAGTCACCCCATGCCCTTACTGTTTGCGATTGTCACCCCATACCGCTTCCTATGGGTGGTAGTCACATGAAACCGCATCCTGTGGGTTTTTGTCACCCCATAACCCATCCTGTCGGCGGTAGTCACCCATAACCCATCTGTGGGAAGAAGCCACCACATTACCCATCCTGTGGGCAGTAGTCACCCACACAGCTTCATCCTGTGGGCAGAGTACCTATACCGCTTTCTGTTGGCAGTAGTCTCACTACTTACCACTTCCTGTGGGCGGTAGTAACCCCATAATCATCGTGCGGGCTGCAGTAGTCACCCTTACCTCATCCTGCGGGCAGTTGTCACCACTATACACTTCTCGTGGGCGGTAGTCACCCCATACTCATCTGCAGAGCGGTAGTCACCAATACCCATCTGTGGGCAGTATTTCACCCCATACCCATCCTGTGGGCTGTTAGCACGCCCATGGCCCATACGGTGGGCGGTAGCACATGATACCATTCTGTGGGCCGTAGTCACCCGATTACCCATCCTGTGGTGGAAGCACCACCAATGCCACCTGTGGGCATGTAGTCACCCCTCATACCCATCCTGTGTTGGTAGTCCCCCATACCCAATCCTGTGGGCGGTAGTCACCCTAACCCATCCTTATGGTCGGTGTGTGACCCATCCCTTCATGTGGGCGGTAGTCAACCCCAATACACCATCTTGTGTCGGTAGTCACCCCATTACCCATCCTGCGGGCACGTAGTCACCGCATACCCATCCTGTGGGTGGTGTCAATCATTTAACCATTCCTGTGGGTGGCTGTCACCCCATAACCATCTGTGTCGTAGTCACCCCATACTCTTGCTGTGGGGCGGTTGTCACCTCTTACCCTATCCTGTGGGCGTCTGGTCACCTTAACCATCCTGTTGGTGGTAGTACACCTATATCATCCGTGTGGGCAGTAGTCTCCGATGCCCTTCTGTGAGGTGGTGGTCACCCTACACCTATCCTATGAGTGAGTATTCACATGATACCCATCCTGTGGGCAGTAGTCAACCCCATGCCCATCATTCATGTGGCTAGTCGTATGTTACCCATTCCTGTGGGCGGTAGTCACACATCCCAGTGCTTTGGGCAGTAGTCACGCATACTCGCATCCTGTGGGCGGTAGTCACCATACCCATCATGTGGGCAGTATTCACCCCATACCATCCTGTGGTTGGTAGTCACCCATCACCCATCCCGTGGGCATGTAGTCACACGATACCTCTATCCTTTGGGCGTAGTCACTTGATAACCATCCTGTGGGCAGTTATGTCACTGATTACCCATCCTGTGAGGCAGTAGGTCACACCCCTTGCCCATCCTGTGTGCAGCCAGTCACCCATACCCATTCTGGGGCAGTATCACCCTATACCTTCCTGTGGGTGGTAGTCACCCCCATAATATCCTGTGGGTGGTTGTCACCCATAACTTTCCTGTGGGCGCGGGTAGTCACCCCCACCCATCCTGTGGGCAGTTGTCACCCAATTCCCATCCTTTGGGTGGGTAGTCCACCCCATTACCCATTCCTGTGGGGTGGTGTCACAACATACCCATTCCAGTGGGTCTAGTCACCCCATGTCATCTGTGGGCAGTAGTCACCCCATACCCATCTGTGGGCGTTGTCTCCCCATTACCATCCTGTGGGTGGTAGTCACACCATACCCATCCTGTGGGCGGTAGTCCCCCTATACCCATCATGGGGTGGTAGTCACATGGATATCCCATCCTGTGGGTGGTAGTCACCCTATGCCCATCCTGTGGGCGGTAGTCACCACTACACCATCTGGGGTGGAGTCACATGTACCATCCTGTGGGCGGTAGTCACCCCATACCCATACCTGAAGGCGGTAGTCACCCCATACCCTATCCTGTGGGCGGTATTCACCAAATCCACTCTGTGGGCAGTTGTCACCCATAACATCCTGTGGGCTGTAGGTACCCCATACCCCATCCTGCGTGTAGTACTCAACCCCATACCCGTCACTGTGAGTGGTAGCACGCACACTCATCCTGTGGGCGGTAGTCACCCCATTTTCATCTGTGGGCAGTTGTGACCCCATACCATCACTGTGGATGGTAGGTCACACCGTACCCTCCTGTTGGCGGTAGTCACCCCATTCCCATCATGGGGGTGGTAGTCACAGGTTACCCATTTATGTGCGGCGGTAGTCCACCCATGCCCATGCCAATGCAGGTAGTCGGCCGTCACCATCCTGTGGGTGGTAGTCACTATGATACCCTATCTGTGGGTGGTTATAGTCTACCCATGCCCATCCTGTAGGCGGTAGTCACCCCATACCCATCCTGTGGGTCGGAATTTTCACCTCATACCCATCCTGTGGGCAGTAGTCACCCCATAACCCATCCTGTGGCGATAGTACCCCATAGCCTTCCTGTGGGCGGTAGATCAATCACTATACCATCTGTGGGCGCAGTCACACCTATACCTATCCGTGGGCCGGTAGTCGCCCATAACCATCTGTTGTCAGTAGGTCACAATCATACCCACCAGTAGAGCAGTAGTCACCCCATACACATCCTGTTTGCGGTAGTCAATGATACCCATCCTGTGTTCAGTAGTCCCGTTACCCATCCGGGGCATGTAGTCATCCCATGCCATCCTGTGGGCGGTAGTTCACCCTTACCATCATTTGGGCAGCTGTCACCCTATACACATCCTGTGGGCGGTAGTCACCCAATACCAGTCTGTGGTCATTAGTCACATACATACCCAACCTGTGGCAGTAGTGTCCCCCCCTACACCATCTGTGAGCTCAGTTGTCACATTGATACCATCCTGTGTTCGGTAGTCACCCCATAACATCCCTGCGGGTGGTTGTGGACCACATTCCATCCAGTGGGTGGTTGTCACCCCATTCCAATCCTGTGGGTGGTAGTCAATCCCATACCCACTCCTGAGTGTCGTAGTCACCCCATACTCATCTTGTGGGCGGTCGGTCAACCATACCCAGCTGTGGGCAGTTAGTCACCCATACCCCATCTGTTAGCGGTAGTCAATGATACCCTCCTTGTTGAGTCGGTAGTCACTCGATACCCATTCCTGTGGGCGGTAGTCACCCATACCCATCCTGTGGGGCAGTAGTCTCACATACCCATCCTGTGGGCGGTAGTCACCCAATACTCATCGCAGGGGGTTGTCACCCATACCCATCCCTATCGGCAGAAGTCACCCCATCTCCATCTGTGGGTGGTAGTCACCCCCTACCATCCTGTGGGTCACACTTGTAGTACCCCTTAACCCATCCAGTGGGCGTAGCCATTGATACCCATCCTGTGGGCAGTAGTCACCTGATGCCCATCCTGTGGGTGGTAGTCACCCATACCCATCCTGCGGGCAGTAGTCACCGATGCCCATCCTCTGTGGGTGGTAGTCTCCCCCATACCATACTCCGGGCAGTAGTAACCCTATACCCATCTTGTGGGCAGTATTCACCCCATACCCATCCTGTGGGTGGTAGTCACCCATACCCTTCCTGTGTTCTGTAGTCACCGATACCCATCCTCTGGGCGGTAGTCACATGATACCCATCCTGTGGGCAGTAGTCACCCGATACCCATCCTGTGGGGCATCAGTCACCCCATGCCCTTCTGTGTGCAGCAGTCTACCCATACCCATCCTGTGGGCAGCAGTCACCCTATTACCATCCTGTGGGTGGTTAGTCACCCCATAAACTATTGTTGGTTGGTTGTATTCCCATAATATCCTGCGGGCGGTTGTCACCCACACCACTTACTGTGGGCAGTTGTCACCCCAGGCCCATCCTGTGGGTGGTAGTCACCCTTTACCCTCTGTGGAGTGGAGTCCCCCATACCCATCTGTGGGTCATCGTCACCCCATACTCATCCTTTGGGCTGTATTCACCCCATATACCATCCTGTGGGCGGTAGTCACCCATTAACCATCATGTGGGTGGTAGTCAACACCATACCCTCATGTGGGCGGTTGTCACCCCATACCCATCTGTGGGTGGTTGTCACATGATAACCATCCTGTGGGTGTTTGTCACCCTATGCCCATCCTGTGGGCAGTAGTCACCCCATAATCATCTGTATGTGGTAGTCTCATGATACCCATCCTGTGGGCGGTAAGTCACCCATACCCATCCTGTGGGCGGTAGTCTCTCCATACCCATTCTGATGGGCGTTAGTCACCCAATACACCAAATCCTGTGGACAGTAGTGTCACCCCATACCACATCCTGTGGGCAGTAGTCACCCACATACCCATTCCTGTGTGTAGTACTCACCCCATACCGGTCCTGTGGTGGTAGTCACCTCATACTCATGCTGTTGGCGGTAGTCTCACTTACCCATCCGGTGAGCGGTAGTCACCCCTTACCCTTCTTGGGTGGTGGTTTGTCAATGATACCATTACTTTGGGCGGTAGTCACCCATGACCCATCCTGTGGGCAGTAGTCACCCCATACCCATCCTGATGGGTCATTAGTCACACCATACCCAATCTGTGGGAGGTAGTCACCCCATACCCATCAAGTGGGTGGATGTCTCTGTAAAGCAAGAAATGTGAGATAGCTCGGGGATTGACCCTTTCAAGGGCAAAGGTAAAAGTTACAGCACATCTCAAGCGTAAAACATAGGCCGCCCAGGGTTATCCCAGTCAAACAGTAAGCGGCTAAACAGTAGTGTTTACTTCTCCCTATGGGGTTGGTTAACAGAGGGTTAGGCAAAAATCCAGTTAGAAAATATATCTATTTATTCAACATACACTATATACACACTCTAGAAACTACTTTAATCCTAAATGCCAAAATGAGGGTACACAAGAAACAGCTGGCTGGAGGTCCACTCCACCATAACCACTAGGCCTAGTCAGCGCCGGCCTTCTCTACCCAACCCCATTTCTTGTTTTCTTCACTCAATCCACAAGCACCCTGGACCTATGTCGGAGCCTAGGTGGGCATACAGGTAAGCCATAGAAGAGTTATAGCTTGGGTTAGCTAAACAAAAGGAGTTATTACAACTGCTAACTTAGTTAAATACACAAGCATCTCTGACGCCAGCTCCACACCAAGCTGTGACCCCACGTGGACTACCCCAGCCACGTTACTCTGGCGTACCGCCAAAAACGACAATTGGAAAATAACTACCTAGAAGGATTTCTTTTATAATTACAGTTAGTGTACTTTACAGTGCCCCAAATGCACATTAAGGAATTATAAATATTTTTCTTTACAATGATTGCATTCATACTATTATGTCACCCTTCTCTATGTATATACATTTCATTGTCATGCAGAACCTGAATAACTACCCCCTCCCCCAGACCATAGGTCTTCACTCTGCTAGCAGGGTCCCTATGGACACCGCTTGGCAAAAGGAAAAAGAAGAAAATAAATCCATCATTAAGGTCTGGAAGGGCAACGGCAAAAAATGATAACTGGGAATGACCACCATATCAATCATGGTTCTTTTGGTACTACAAATATTGCGGTACTAGATTGCAGACATGTGAAACTCGCGGAACCAATAAAAGTGATCAAGAGTACTATGCCAAACGAGCCAAAGTCACACTCTAGACAATTTTTTTAGGAAAAGGCACCATCACAACACAGCGATGGCATTTTAACCTATAATTACATTCAAGCTAAAACTTATAAACGAGCAAGTTACTTTGTACAAAAGTGCCCTGAGGAAATGGCCGTTTTATGAAGTAACACCAAATGCTCAGTACGTTGCAAGGCAGACCAAACTGTATGTGTACCAAAAAGAAAATCTTTAAACAGTAATTACATTTTTCAGGTGTAGTTCAAAGAAAAGAAAAACAGAATATTACATGTTAAATTCTACTTAGAATACAATCATCGCATTATCACTCCATCTCACAGCAATGTTTAGTAAAACAAAAACTGGTTCCCCATGACACACCTTCTGCGAGGAATCAGGAGATCACAGGAGGGGGAAAAAATATCAGGCCCCAAAAACAATGGGTGGATAGTCACATATATCTTGTTGGGGGATGCGGCCGTAAAAAATGGAGTCATCACTGAGATCCCAAAGGTGGACCTCCCAGGCCGACCCGACGTGTCATTCCAAGGACCCTGGAGTCTCCCCAAGCCTGTGAATCCAAATAGGAAAAATTGAAAGAGTCTGGAGAACCAAAAACACATCGGGATCAAGAGACATGACCCAAAACAGTGGAGGCGGATCACCGCCAGCCCAATTCACTAAAATGTTAGGTCCAACCCAGTCCATAATCCAACATAAAAACAAAGGAGAGCATTCCAGCCAACACCTTAAAAAATGTTGCCATTCCTTACCTAGGCATGGCTACTTGATGTGAACTACCCCCCAAAACACACACACTAGAGTATCCTGTACCTCCTGCTCCAGCTCAACCTGCCCTTCTCCTTTTGGGTGATCCAGGGGTTTCCATTCTACTCGTCTACTGCAAATCACTGCAAAATAAGGAATAGATAAGTGACTATTACACTACATCGTGCACTTTTAAACATGAGATAAGGCATCAGCACACATTCTCCACTCCCTTCACTTAATGAGTCACATGACTAAGAGGTTGGTGAAACAAGGCCCACCTCATAAGTCTCCGTGATAGTGTTCCTCATTAAGAGAAGGAAATATAAAGGATTATGGTCTATTCATTTACACAAGTTATAGGGTGAATGATTGATGATATATACACCTCAAAATGTTGCACCGCCAACCACTAATGCAATAGCCTCATTTTCTATGGTAGTTAACTTCTTTGGTGCCTGTTACTTTTTGCTGAGAAGAAGACCGAGTGGATTACATCTGCTGCTCCCTGCAAACAAGATGCCCCAACTCCTCTGTATCATTTGCAAAAACACCGCGGGTGGGTAACTCAGGGATTACACAATAAAAGATCTTGAGGGTTAATGGCATACAAAAGGTTCAGGTTCAGGTGATATTAATATTACCAAATAT
Source organism: Cherax quadricarinatus (assembly GCF_026875155.1). Classification (NCBI taxonomy): domain Eukaryota; kingdom Metazoa; phylum Arthropoda; class Malacostraca; order Decapoda; family Parastacidae; genus Cherax; species Cherax quadricarinatus. Next base: position 4,378,465 of record NC_069496.1, read on the forward strand.
GGGTGTGTCCTTGGCGCACACCATGTCTTGGAATCAGATGATCCCACACGGTTCTTACACGATTTGCATGTAGTCATAAAGTGGAGACAAAACCTTATTTCTTAATGTACTGGCGGCAGGTCAGTTGCACGTTTTCAAGGTATCACCCTAGTGATGTGACAGTAATAGACAAACGTCCACAGACTCTCGCTGGTTACACTGTCTCTAGAAATAAACACTTCACTTCCTTCAAGGAACCTATTTCACCCCGCTTACTTCATGCCAGGCCTGCTGATGTTGCCATATTCCGAAACCTGTCTTACCTCATGGGGGTTAACATGGCCCTGTTTTTCAGCATCCCAAAACTCCATTCACTAAGGTTGCACCATGGCTGAGCCTCCACTACAACCCGTCTTAAGATGATCCAAATCTTCACAAGCTTCTTACAATTTTCCTGGCTTGCATTATCTTTATCATGGACTTATCCACTTCATTTTGGAAGCCACACACTGTTCCATCATAGCATTCCCAGGAACCGGCTCAATGGCTAAATTCCCATCTCTCAGCTTCCAATAATTTTGTACACCACCTCTATTGGTCTAACGTCCATCCCAGCGGACTTGAGGCTGGTATGCTACTGTTGCCATCGACCTCATCTTAGCCAAGCAGTTTCTAGAAACTGAGAAAAAACACCGCGGCGGGGGAAACATCACATCCTCACGTAGCATATGACTTAATGATTCCAGAGTGCTTCCCACACTGTAATGAAAATGAGGGGAAATTCCCTCTCCCAGTCCTTATGGTCCTGGGAAAAAACAAACATGCATGTGCCCTGAGAGAATGGAGGAAACCATGGTGCTTTTCTTTGACTCCTAGGATGATATACATTGGTAAATTTAACCTCAAGTTGGCCTCTCAAAAACTTACATGTCATATCTAAAATTTGACTTCTGGGTGATTAGTGCAAAGCCATAAGAGACATAAAAGGTTTCACCAGAAAATCTCAATACCACACACTCAAAATTAGTCAGAAGGGTATAGGCTCTGGTAACTGTTAGATAAAGGAATTTATTAATAATCCACTGATTATTTAGCTCTCCCATCTTAACACGAAATGCCGTTCCTTCAAGAATATGTATTAAATATGACAAGGACACTTTAATAGTTCTGCTGTGGCCCGTAGCCACGGTCTCATAAAAAGAGTCTTGATCATTTGATAACTCTGAAAAAAATAAACACTTGGTTAAATTTGGGAACCACATCATCCACATACCAGCTTGATAATGAATAGCGTTCGGAGGTCCATACCTTCCCGGGCCTCACTCAGCTGCTGCAGAGTCAAGGGATTTTTTCCCACTTCAGCACCAAGACCACTTCTCATACCGAGTTCGGTTGAGCGTGGTTCATTACTGCTCTGAGTCTCCTGCAGGTCAGACTCATGAACAGGCTCCCAGGCCCAAACATCACAGACAGTGTGCAGAAGGGTCACAGGGAGCACAATCTCCTGCCTTGTTCCCTGTTTGGTCCTTGGAGCACCACTGATATATAAAAATGTCAGGCCACCTTGCTCCAATATGGTACATTACCACTTGTATAGGCCCCAATCAAGGGGGTCCTGCAAAAAACTAAACATTCCTCACTTTCGAGGGTCCCACGACGGTGTTGGCCTGTTGAAGGGTCAACATCCTGCAAAACGTAACATCTTATCAATACCTACACGGTTAGGTGTCCAGACTGGTACACAGGACTCGACCCATAACATGGCACTGTGTTCCTGTACAGGGGACTACAGTTATCCATTTATGAAAAATGGTCCAATATGGTGTAGGTGTCATCCGTGATGGCAATTCACCCCATCCGAAGTTAGGTGTAGGTGCTAATATTAAGTGTCACTCCAAAGTTATAACACCGTGACCCTCCTTCATTTTGGTGTAAGGCCCACTGAGACTTACTTGAATAGTCCTTCTTCCGAGGGGTCTAAGACAGTGGTCTTCTTTGGATACCTTTTTTTAGGGGCAAGACTGCAATGCGATAAGCAACATCATGTGTAACTGGTGCATTTACTGGAGAAGCATTCTGCTGCAGCCTTGGTCCCTAAGCATCTTTCGACAATTGCTGCAGGTGTTTATTGCAGTTTGTATCAGTGATAAGGTTTTTAATAGCCCATACTCACTTGACTTAGGCTGGCACGGTGGCCCATGATCTTGGGGAACTGGACTCATTTTCCTGTCCCAGTTAGTCTGGGGACATGTGACAACGACTTAAAAACCTTTCTGGGTAGGTACTTGGAAAATTAGGCTTATTAAAAACTCTGGTGGTTTTTAGGCTGGTAAATGGGTGATTAAACTTCTGAAAATTTCTTATTCCTATTGGTTGGGTGTAGAAATTTACATGATTAGTATGTTGGGGTGGTTATCTACTACCAAATTTTGGTTTAGCTAAAATTATTGTCACACCCTGCTCTAAAGCATTATTAAAATCTCATCAAGTTTACATTCTCCTCAAGTTATGCCCTATTTAGAGGGAGAAGTGACATTATTCTCATTTCCATATTACCCACCAACAGACTGCCCTGCCTGAAACATTAGTCCTCTAAATCTGCTGGTACCTTTCTGGCAAAACATTTGATAAGCACCAGGGTATACTACCTTTTTAGTTTATTGAAATCTGAAAAGGCCGCGATCTTCTTTAAAGATAAACTAATGGCCTGTAAACACTTTACCTCAACTAATTGGGTTGTTGAGCTAATGTCGCCCATTCCTACACTCTTCCGCGCCCCCACTCCAACTTGGGTCCTTCCGCCCCCCTGGCACCCCCCCCCACACCCACTTGGCCCATACTTTTCTTATATCCTACTCCTCGAAAAAAACTCTGGTCTGGGCTCTTACCTAGGAATTTGGGCACAAATTTTTATGGCTTTATCCCAAATGAAAAAGAATGAATACATCTACCCTTGCTGTCTGTGGATGGGTGAGAAGCAAGGAGCTGAGCTGCCTCCTCTTTAGATCTTTCTTGAGCCCTATACCTCCTATTCTAAGCTTTCCTCTGTTCATGGAATCTTTGTACGTTCAATCCTTAACCGTCCTTTTCTTCCGCATCTAGGGCTAATTTCTTTGTAAATTATATTCCTTTTCAGGTCATAAAATGGAAAATTTGATTCAAATGTCACCTTCCTTCATGCATGTCAATCCACTCGAATTTTAACTAGTGTCAGCCCATTTTTTGAGGAAATGATTAGCTCCAAATCTTGTACCAGCCACAGAAATGTACTGATATAAAATATTAAAGCACATAGCGAAGGTTCATACACTGAAATAGTATATTCCCAAGGGAGTGATTGTCATGTGACTCCCTAAAATTTAAACAGGGATTGCACACAAGAAAATCCTGGCCAGAAAAAAAATGGAGCTACTGACGCCTGCAAAGGAGGAGGAATTTTTATTCCAGAAATTTAGGGTAAACATAACCCCCTATAAATACCATGATCGCAGGATTGTACCTGCAAGGAGGTAAATTATGCACATAAAATTAAGGTAATTAATAACACCCTAAAAACTCATACAATATGGCACAGAAAGGTAAATTATTCAGAGAGTATTAAATTAAAATAATAACACTCTAAAAAAACCAGCCTTATTGCACACAAAGGTAAATTATTCACAGGGGTAGGGTATATAACAATACCCTAAAAAACCAGCATATTTTTTGCAAACTAAGGTATATGATTCACAGGGTGTTAATCAATAATAACACCCTAATAACCAGCAAATATTGCAATACAAAGGTTAGTAAGTTTTGGACAGGGTAATATTTATTAAATCAATATTAACACTCTAAAAACCAGCAACATTGCACACAAAGGTAAATTTATCTTTTTAGTTATGAGTGTATAGTGAATGCTTCCTCTGACCAACCAGTTAAAGACTGATGAGTTATTATTTTCCAGGTTGCAAACTTGAATTTACCACAAAAAAAATATTGATGATTCTCTCCACATATACAGGCCCCCATTTTATTGCAGTATTGTGGGAACCTGGGGGCCCTCTCATCTTCTTCTCCTTTCCCCCATTTCTTTTTCTTCCCCTCCCCTTGCTTAAAGCCTTGTCTCTAGGGCAAAGGTTTAAAAGTTACACGACAACACAATCTCAAGCATAAACAAGGCCACCCAGGGCTATTCCCAGTCAAAACAGAAAGAAAGCGCACGATAATCCTGTATGCTGTGTGGAAATTTATTTTGAGTCCCTAAAGTTCCACAGCGACATATACAGCATTACCAGGGATCCGAGCATAGGCCATAATGGAACGGCTGAGCTGTTATGTGGTGGTGTAGGGGCCGGCCTCACTTTAACCCATCCCCGATGTTTTTGGCGTAGGTTGGTAAGCTTATTTAAATTATAGATTTACCTTAGGGAAGGAGTAGGGTAGTTTTACTGTTAGTACACTATTATTCTAGGAATCATTGAGGCAGTCTGTAGAGATAATAATAATGTAGAGTCCTAAAGGGACCTCAACATAGGTAGTAATAGGCGATAATGTAGGCAAAACACTAGGTTTTTTAAGTTAGACTAGGGTGAAACTGGCAGCCCTCAGCTTTGATGGACGAAAGCGCGGATCTCAAAGACACAATAGCGTCCTTCTTAAGACAGACACTCAACTGGTATAGATGTGCATCGTGGTTCTGCAGACGGCGCCCCCCCTCGTTGTACCTTCACATTTCGAGGACCTGGGGGATAAATCTGGGTTGAGGCACCAACGCTTCTGTTACCATTAGATGACCTCCGTCAGGCCCAATACAGGTAAGACAAGAACCTCCACTTTATACTCGGTCAGATTTCTGGCCAGTGTCTGGGGAGGGAGACTTGTTGAGCGAGTTTTGATCTGTAGGCCTTTACGCAGCAGGCAGCCCCACCCAGCAGTACAGTGCATGCCAGTAAGAGATAACCAGTTGGTAAGGTCTCCTGTCAGTATTGGAAGTGCAGCATGCTAGTTTGTCCGTGTCTGATAGTTTTATACTCGGGATACACAACCCTCTTGGATCATAGGAATTGCTGAGGTGCAGGCTGGACACTAAGAAACGATGGAATATTGCAGGAATTAAAGGCTCCCGGTTGCACAGTTGTGGGTTTTTCTGAGGGGAAGTCCAAAGGGTTAAGGGCTAAAGCTCAGGGAAGTTGAAGATCAGGAATCATATGCTGCAACACCAAGAAGTCTTGTTCCTTTTATACGCTTGCATGCAGGCAAGATCCAAGAGGTAGTCTGGTGGAACTAGGAGAGTTTGCCTGAAACCTTTGGAAGCAAAGGAACATGGGATGGCCCTTTTGAGTGTATCATTTATCCTTTATGGACAGAGGCCTAGACTACAAAGCGATGTCTGAATATACAGTCGTATGGTAAGAGCACAGACGGACTATGACGAACGAAGGGGCAGAAATTGGTTGTTTGTCGTTTTTGGGGGGGGGGGGCGGGGGGGGGGGGGGGGGGCGGGGGGGGGGTGTGGGGGCGGCGGGGGGGGGGCAGGGGGGTGGGGTGGGGGGGGGGGTAAAACAGCAGGGAGATTGAGGACCCTCTGCAGGTAGTTAATTAAAGACTTGAAGGGCCAGTTTACAGCAGAGGCAGCAATTGTTTCATGGTACACGAACAACAGCACGCCCTGTTAATGTGTTGCCTCAGATTGCCCCAGTTGAATTTACCCACGTTTCGACAGAACCTTAACAGGAGTACATTGCTTTCTTGGGATCAGTTAAAGCCCAGATAGATGATCAGAGGACGATTTGTCAGGTGCTGTTCAAATTACAATTGTTTGACGATCACTGCCTGCAAGGGGTAAAGCCTTGGACTTGGTATGGCCATTGCCAACCCATCCACACCAATTTTAATTACCAACATGCCCAAAGACCAATTAAAGGACACTGTTTGGCAACTACTGAAGAGATAAACAAAGTGGCATACTTTATCGGTTGTTGGATATAGAGGCTTGCACTCTGTCACGACCGTTCCAAAGCCTAGAGAATTCGTATTGAAATTATGAGCCTTGACAACAGTTTCAGTAGATTTGCATGATGAGGTTGATTCAGAATGGGTTTTTAGTCAGCTGATTCAGAGGAAATGGATGCACTAAGTGCATGAGGTTACACTTAATATCGGACGAATTAGGTTCACGATGAAACAAATTGTTGAGGGGTTGGGAGATCTCGTTTCTCATTTGAGAGTAAGGGTGTGATGAGAGAGTCACACATCATCACCACCTAAAAACCCAGGACAGCTTACCATCAAAGAACTCGAGAGATTAGTCTTAAAGGCTTGAACGACTAACGATGGAGTTGACTTTGGGGTAAAGAGGTGTCCTAGGTAAAACCTCCTAAGCGAATTCAGAGGCACTATGCCAGAACATTGGCGTGTTCTTCGATGGCGAAACTTGCTGCACCGAGTTGCTCAGAGAATATAAACACCGAGCAGTAGGCATTCAGAGACTAAGGGAGTTGAGACTCTGCACATTTCAAGTGTTTTGTGTTGGGAAACCCTTTGCGAGAGACTGTCGCACCCAAGCCTCAGTTTTGAGGCTGAGACTGTTGAAAGGTTAAGCACCTTACTGCCGCTATGTCCCAATAAATTATTTATGGGAACCCCTGGCTAGTAGGGATATCTATCAGGTAGAGATATGGGGTGAGATAGAAAGTGAAAGTCTGAGCCTGTGATGGTAGGCAGCATGATTAGTGGGAAGTTGAAAGTATCTGGTCAGAGTGGAGAAATCACGGAGGTGTCCTGCCCTTACCTACAGCGTCATGGCAAAGTGGTTTGTGAGGACTTGGAACAACGCTGTCCGAAACACCCTCGATTATTCTTTGACTCAGAGGGCACAGTATCCTTGTTAACAAAGAAGTTGGTGGCAAAAATTAATGTGTGAAGGCCACAAAGAAAGTTTAGTATTGATGTTGGCAGGAGGGTTTAATAAGTACAGGGACCCCACCCAAATCTTATGATGTGGTGGATGTCAAGTCAAATTAGCATGGACACTTGCAAGAGGACATTAGCTAAGCCTGGTAGGGGTGGGGTTTTTGTAGATTAGAGACATTACCCAGATGGTAATTACTGCGGAGCCAGGTCTTGCTGGCCAGCAGCATGCTAAGCGATTGAAAGACCTTGATGTGAAGCTGGCAAACCAGGGAATTACCACTGACACGGTCAGAAATGTAGGTATCCTGGTGGGAGACAATCACATAGATGACTTCCTGTCTACACGACGAACGTTTAGGGAAGGAATCAGGTTATACAGATCCCCAGTAGGATACATCATAGGCGGCAGGATTCCACCTGAATTCCCTGCCAAACCAGATAGAGGAGAAGCTGTCCCCATGATAGCTGGGAGAGTAGTGATAATGAATACCAGTATACACGATGAACCGCCAGGGAAGCTGAACCAGGTAGGGAGTGACGAACACTCGGCCACCTTGGGAAAACACTTTTACAGGGTATGTAAAGAGGGAGATAGATTGCCTTTAAATCCAGGAAACCTCGTATCAGTGGGAGGAAAGGCTACCAGGGCATGTGGGCCACTGGGTGGGAAAGTACAGAGCCGCTCAGTCAAGGCTAGACATACAAAAAACGTTAAAGTTAAAGCAAAGGGTGCTAAGACCACCAGAACCAACAAGTTTACACACTCAGAGGTCCACGCATGGGAAACTGAACGGTTGAAGTTAGACAGGAGTCTGCTTGATGAGAGTGGCCGGATGGCACTTGTGTCCAGGGTCCACCGTGGGGGCTCGCGGAAGGTGAACTTGATTTAGACTTAGCGCCTACCTTCGCCAGCAGGAGGATGTGGAAATTTATTTGGTCCATAAAGTTCCACAGGACAGATACGGCGTACCCAGGGATCCGAGCAAGGCCATAATGGAATGGCTGAGCTGTGTGGCCCTTAAACCCTCCCAAACGAAAAGCGTTCTCCCTGAGTTGGCGTGGTTGGTAAGCTTATTTAATTTATAGATTTACCCTACAGGGAAGTAGATAGTTTTACTGGTAGTACACTAATATTAGGATCATTGAGGCAACTGTAGATAATAATAATGTAGACCTAAGACCTTAACATAGGTAGTAATAGGCCGATAATGTAGGCAAACACTAGGTTAAGTGAGCTAGGGAGAACTGGCAGCCCTAGCTTGAATGACGAAGCGCGGGTCTCAAAGACACAATAGCGTCCTTCTTAAGACAGACACCAACTGGACAAGACGTGCCGTGATCAGCAGACGGCGCCCCCACATGTCTTCACATTCGAGACCTGGGGAAATCTGGTAGAGGCACCTCGATGTACCGTAGATGACCTCCGTCAGGCCCATACAGTAAGACAAGACCTCCACTTCATCTCGTAGATTTCTGGCCAGTGTCTGGGGAGATTGTGAGTGAGTTTGATCTGTAGGCCCTTTACGCAGCAGGCAGTGCATGCCCAGTAAGTACCAGTGTCTCTTGTCAGTCTGGAAGCTAGTGTCCATGTCTGCATAGATATACTAGCGGATACACACCCTCATGGATATAGGAATTTCTGAGGTGCAGGCAGGACACTAATAACGATTAAATATTGCAGGAATTAAGGCTCCCGGTTGCATGCGGTTTCTGAGGGGAAGTCCAAAGGGGCTAAGGCTAAGCTTAGGGAAGTTGAAGATCAGGATATATGCTGCAACACCAAGTAAGTTAGTCCTTTATACATGCATGCAGGCGAGTTTCTTGCAACATCAATCATTTGTGAAAACCTGTCCCATAAGCCACTTGTGAGGCTGAGGTACCCACCTCAGAGCTCGGTTTGCCAGGGTAAGCGACTCACTTGGGGGCAGTCCAGACAAATTTTCACAATGTGTTACTTCAATGGGTTGGTTAACAGTGGGTTAGGCAAAAATCTCAGTTAGGAAAATATATCTATTTATTCAACATACCACTATATACACACTCTAGAAACATCTTAATCCTAAACACCCAAATGAGGGTACCCAAGAAACAGCTGGCTGGAGGTCCACTATACCATAACCACTAGGCCTAGTCAGCGCCAGGCCTTCACTACCAACCCCATTTCTTGTTTCCTCACTCAATCCCACAGCACCCTGACCATGTCAGAGCCTAGGTGGGCATACAGGTTAGCCATAGAAGAGCCTATAGCTTGGGTTAGCTAAACAAAAGGAGTATACAACTACAAACTTAGCTTAAATACACAGCATCTCCGACGCCAGCCTCCACACCATGCTGACCCCACGTGACTACCCCAGCCACGCTTACTCCACGTACCCAAACACACTTGGAAAATAACTACCTAGAAGGATTTCTTTATAATTACAGTTAGAGTACTTACAGTGCCCCCAAATGCACATTAAAGAATTATAAAATTATTCTTTAAAAATGATAACATTCATACTATTATGACACCCTTCTCTACTGTATATACATTTCAATGTCATGCAGAACCCTGCATAACAGTCACCCCATACCCATCCTGTGGGTGGAAGTCACACCATACCCATCCTGTGGGTGGTAATCAAAAGATTACAGAGGTACATAATGGGTCCAGGGACTGGGCCCCCAATGTTATGATAGCTGAACTAGTTACAAAGGTAATGAACTCACAAGTTACAAAAGTAATGAATCCTGTAAGAATGGTTACTTACGTTTATACATGGGTACAATCATGAACAAATTATAGAGCAATGAGCAATTCACACTTCCACACCCGGTCACAACTGTAATGAGTTGTTGGTGTAAATATTGATTGTTGAGTCACACACACACACCACACACACACACACAGCAGAGGTATGATAAAGCTCACGGTTCAGGGAGAGTGACCTAATAGCGACCAGTGAAGAGGCGGGGCCAGGAGCTTGGACTCGACCCCTGAAACCTCAACTAGGTGAGTACAACTAGGTGAGTACACACACACACACACACACACACACACACACACACACACACACACACATACACACACACACACACACACAGGAATAGACTCTGAAGTGTCCCTATTTGCAGATGATGTGAAGCTGATAAGAATTAAATCGGATGAAGATGAGGCAGGACTGCAAAGGGACCTGGACAGGCTGGACACGTGGTCCAGAAACTGGCTTCTCGAATTCAACTCTGCCAAATGCAAAGTCATGAAGATTGGGGAGGGGCAAAGAAGACTGCAGACAGAGTATAGGCTAGGTGGACAAAGACTACAGACCTCACTCAGGGAGAAAGATCTTGGGGTGACCATAACACCGAACACGTCACTGGAGGCACACATCAACCAAATAACTGCTGCAGCATACGGGCGCCCGGCAAACCTGAGAATAGCGTTCCGATACCTTAATAAGGAATCGTTCAAGACACTGTACACTTTGTATGTTAGGCCCATACTGGAGTATGCAGCACCAGTCTGGAACCCACACCTGGTCAAGCACGTCAAGAAGTTAGAGAAAGTACAAAGGTTTGCAACAAGGCTAGTCCCAGAGCTCAGGGGAATGTCGTACGAGGAAAGGTTGAGGGAAATTGGACTGAAGGGCCAGGGGAGACATGATAACGACATACAAGATACTGCGGGGAATAGACAAGGTGGACAGAGATAGGATGTTCCAGGGAGGGGACACAGAAACAAGGGGTCACAACTGGAAGCTGAAGACTCATACGAGTCACAGGGATGTTAGGAAGTATTTCTTCAGTCATAGAGTCGTCACGAAGTGGAATAGCCTAGTAAGTGAAGTAATGGAGGCAGGAACCATACATAGTTTTAAGAAGAGGTATGACAAAGCTCATAAAGCAGAGAGGGAGAGGACTCAGTAGCGATCAGTGAAGTGGCGGGGCCAGGAGCTGAGTATCGACCCCTGCAACCACAATTAGGTGAGTACAATTAGGCGAGTACACACACACACACACACACACACACACACACACACACACACACACACACACACACACACACACACACACACACATGTGGTAATGCTTTATTTACAGCTAGCAAAGTCAGGGTATTTCTCCAGAATGGTCTGTAATATAACACTGTGGATAAAATACTTTGCCATTTCTTGAACATTTCTCAGTGAGTTGTCTCTAAATTCATTAAATTTATCGCACTCCAGTACATAATGACGCAAGGTGTGACAATAGTCCATCTGGCAAAGTTTACATTTCGTTTGGTCTACATCTGGTGGTGGTGATTTAAAGCTCCTTCTTACCAGGTCTAAGGTTAAAGCTCCTTCTTACCACGTCTAAGGTTAAAGCTCCTTCTTACCAGGTCTCAGGTTAAAGCTCCTTCTTACCAGATCTCAGGTTAAAGCTCCTTCTTACCAGGTCTCAGGTTAAAGCTCCTTCTTACCAGGTCTCAGGTTAAAGCTCCTTCTTACCAGGTCTCAGGTTAAAGCTCCTTCTTACCAGGTCTCAGGTTAAAGCTCCTTCTTACCAGATCTCAGGTTAAAGCTCCTTCTTACCAGGACTCAGGTTAAAGCTCCTTCTTACCAGGACTCAGGTTAAAGCTCCTTCTTACCAGGACTCAGGTTAAAGCTCCTTCTTACCAGGTCTTAGGTTAAAGCTCCTTCTTACCAGGTCTCAGGTTAAAGCTCCTTCTTACCAGGTCTCAGGTTAAAGCTCCTTCTTACCAGGTCTCAGGTTAAAGCTCCTTCTTACCAGGCCTCAGGTTAAAGCTCCTTCTTACCAGGTCTCAGGTTAAAGCTCCTTCTTACCAGGTCTTAGGTTAAAGCTCCTTCTTACCAGGGCTCAGGTTAAAACTCCTTCTTACCAGGACTCAGGTTAAAGCTCCTTCTTACCAGGTCTAAGGTTAAAGCTCCTTCTTACCAGGTCTCAGGTTAAAGCTCCTTCTTACCAGATCTCAGGTTAAAGCTCCTTCTTACCAGGTCTCAGGTTAAAGCTCCTTCTTACCAGGTCTCAGGTTAAAGCTCCTTCTTACCAGGTCTCAGGTTAAAGCTCCTTCTTACCAGGTCTCAGGTTAAAGCTCCTTCTTACCAGGACTCAGGTTAAAGCTCCGTCTTACCAGGACTCAGGTTAAAGCTCCTTCTTACCAGGACTCAGGTTAAAGCTCCTTCTTACCAGGTCTTAGGTTAAAGCTCCTTCTTACCAGGTCTCAGGTTAAAGCTCCTTCTTACCAGGTCTCAGGTTAAAGCTCCTTCTTACCAGGTCTCAGGTTAAAGCTCCTTCTTACCAGGCCTCAGGTTAAAGCTCCTTCTTACCAGGTCTCAGGTTAAAGCTCCTTCTTACCAGGTCTCAGGTTAAAGCTCCTTCTTACCAGGGCTCAGGTTAAAACTCCTTCTTACCAGGACTCAGGTTAAAGCTCCTTCTTACCAGGACTCAGGTTAAAGCTCCTTCTTACCAGGTCTCAGGTTAAAGCTCCTTCTTACCACGACTCAGGTTAGAGCTCCTTCTTACCAGGTCTCAGGCTAAAGCTCCTTCTTACCAGGACTCAGGTTAAAGCTCCCTCTTACCAGGTCTCAGGTTAAAGCTCCTTCTCACCAGGCCTCAGGTTAAAGCTCCTTCTTACCAGGTCTCAGGTTAAAGCTCCTTCTTACCAGGTCTCAGGTTAAAGCTCCTTCTTACCAGGACTCAGGTTAAAGCTCCTTCTTACCAGGACTCAGATTAAAGCTCCTTTTTACCAGGACTCAATTTAAAGCTCCTTCTTACCAGGACTCAGGTTAAAGCTCCTTCTTACCAGGACTCAGGTTAAAGCTCCTTCTTACCAGGACTCAATTTAAAGCTCCTTCCTTCCACATTACAATGTAACTTTAAAAGGACTGGAAAAAAATAACTTTACTAAATGCAAATTTATTCAGACTAATACATGAAGTGCTGGAAGTTAAGTGAGAAGTGAAGTGAGAAGTGAAGTGAGAAGTGAAGTGAGAAGTGAAGTGAAAAGTGAAGTGAGAAGTGAAGTGAGAAGTGATGTGAGAAGTGAAGTGAGAAGTGAAGTGAGAAGTGAAGTGGAGAAGTGAAGTGAGAAGTGAAGTGAGAAGTGAAGTGAGAAGTGAGTGAGAAGTGAAGTGAGAAGTGAAGTGAGAAGTGATGTGAGAAGTGAAGTGAGAAGTGAAGTGAGAAGTGAAGTGAGAAGTGAAGTGAGAAGTGAAGTGAGAAGTGAAGTGAGAAGTGAAGTGAGAAGTGAAGTGAGAAGTGAAGTGAGAAGTGAAGTGAGAAGTGAAGTGAAAAGTGAAGTGAGAAGTGAAGTGAGAAGTGATGTGAGAAGTGAAGTGAGAAGTGAAGTGAGAAGTGAAGTGAGAAGTGAAGTGAGAAGTGAAGTGAGAAGTGAAGTGAGAAGTGAAGTGAGAAGTGAAGTGAGAAGTGAAGTGAGAAGTGAAGTGAGAAGTGAAGTGAGAAGTGAAGTGAGAAGTGAAGTGAGAAGTGAAGTGAGAGGTGTGTTACAGCAACTATGGTAGAGTTACAAAGTAACATTGGTGATTGTGATAGAATGCATCTACTGATTGTTTCTGATCTTAAAATATTTTAACAATCATTAAGAATTATTTAGTAATATTTTAGCAATCATTAAGAATTATTTAGTAATATTTTAGCAATCATTAAGAATTATTTAGTAATATTTTAGCAATCATTAAGAATTATTTAGTAATATTTTAACAATCATTAAGAATTATTTAGTAATATTTTAGCAATCATTAAGAATTATTTAGTAATATTTTAGCAATCATTAAGAATTATTTAGTAATATTTTAGCAATCATTAAGAATTATTTAGTAATATTTTAGCAATCATTAAGAATTATTTAGTAATATTTTAGCAATCATTAAGAATTATTTAGTAATATTTTAACAATCATTAAGAATTATTTAGTAATATTTTAGCAATCATTAAGAATTATTTAGTAATATTTTAACAATCATTAAGAATTATTTAGTAATATTTTAACAATCATTAAGAATTATTTAGTAATATTTTAACAATTATTAAGAATTATTTAGTAATATTTGTTCATATTTTTGTGAAGAAGTTTTCTCAGTTTAATTTACTTTTTTTCGTGTTCGTTTTTCATGATTGTTTTTATTTATTTATCTTGAACCGAATGTTGTGATAAACATCAACAGGTAGTGGGCATCACGGTCATCAACAGGTAGTGGGCATCACGGTCGTCAACAGGTTGTGGGCATCACGGTCGTCAACAGGTAATGGGATCACGGTGTCAACACGTACATCCTGTAAAAGTTGATATTAGAAACTCGTATTGAAGTACAATTGAGTCATTTATTTTACATTCAGTTAATACTAATTATTTATCTGCACAAGAGTCAACAGTCACTCCACACATCACACACTCACACACAAACCAAACAACACACCACTCACACACAACACCCACACACACACCACAAACCACACACAGAGATCATCAAAATACCAATGGGATTTTGGATCAGATGGAGAGAGGAGACATAAGAGAAGCAACAGACTTTATAATAGGAAACATTCAGTCTGGAGGTTCCAACTATATTTGCAGTGATGTATAAAAACCTCCACAGAACAGCAGGAAGGCCAAGGCACGAGTATCTGATGAGACGTGACAGGAGTTGGTTTGACACAATGGTGAAGTGGCCACAGAGGATTCTGCTGAGCAGCAGGCGAGAAAGCTTATGATTGTGAGGTGACTTCAGTAACATAGAAATTGACTGGGAGAACTTGTAGCCCACATGGGAGCCCAGAATCGTGGAGGGTTATGATGATGGGGGTGGTACTCGGAAAACCAAATGCACCATTTGGTCGTTATTAAATTCCCATTCAGAAGAAATCCAGGGAGTTAATGCAGTATACAAGTTTCTTCTATTGGTGAAGTAAAGGAAGGACCTCCACCTCTCTTGTCTGATTGACTTTTATTTAACTTTTTGCAGCAGTTCTTTTCTTTTAGTACGGATTGCTAAAAGTTAGATGCTGCATTGGACTGACTGAGGTCTATGTTTCTTCAGCATCTGCACTGGAGGCCAAGGCAGAGTTGGTACAACTTGGTATTGAGAACGTCTTCAACTGTGTGGCACAGTGATCTATTGCTGCTACAGATCGGCATATTCCCTTCTGACGTCTGGTATCGATGAAAAGATTTCACATTAATCACTACAGAAATAGCATTTGTGTGGTAGTTTTTCGGCTGGTCCACACACTGGACACACACAAATTTAAACTTGTCCTTTGTCTTTTTTATCCTGTCATATGTATTCTACACAGGCTTTGCACAATCATATGGGAGCCCATGAATTGTTTGTTATCCAAACGTCACTACCAAAATAAGTAAGATAAGCTTGTTTTACAAATCTGTGTGGATGTTTTTATCTTTGTTTTTGCAAAAAAAGTATTCGCCAAAATATAGCGACAAAACATTGGCATTATTAAGCAAGATCTTATGAAGATCTTATGTTTCGCTGGAAAAATAAACACAATAAATGTTAAATATTTGTAAAGTGGTTGTTAATACAAACTCTATTTTGTTAAATATTAAATAATTTTAAATTATAATTCACAATCATTATTAAACTATCTGTTATAAAATTGTGACAACTTACCACAAGTATTATGCGAAGTTTCCTGATATTTGAGCTCAGTATTACGTATATTTCAACAAATTACAAGCAAGTATGGTAATCTTCTGCAGCCTTTCGAAATCAGAAGAAACCCCTAAAACTCAATTGACTTTAGCTGAGTATACATGGAGAAGGGTTTCGGGGGGTCATCGCCCCGCCGGCTCGGTATGAGAAACGGGTCAAATTCTTGTCATGGCCAACAGGCAGTGAATTTACAGTGTACATTATTTCATCTTTTTGTTGGTTCTCTAAAGTTTAAAATGTATGAATGGTGTTGAAGTTTGTTCATGTGCAGTTATGTGTCAGTTCGTCAAGAATTCTTGTGTAATCAATAACAGACAATTATAAAGAATGGTGCGAACAAGTGAAATAGCCTTCGGAATTTACTCACTAATTTGTGTATTAAGGTTACTTTTTCATTGCCACCTAGAAGATTTCAACATAATCTTAGTGAGTGAAGAGAGGATCAAAGGAAAGAGGTGCCATCAAGATATATAGTGATGGCAGGAAAGGCAGTTGGGGACACAGATATGATGGGGGACCATTGCTGGAGCTCCAACAACACTCTGCTGACCATGGTGATGGAGGTATAGGCAGTTGGACAACACAAGATGCGGACATTGCTGGAGCCTCACATAACTCTGTGACCAAGGCTGATGGAGGAAAGGCAGTTTGGGGACACACACATGATGGCAGACCATTGCTTGGAGCCTCCAACTCACTCTGTGACCTAGGTGATGGAGGAAAGGCAGTTGGGTCACACACATGATGGGCAGAACAATTCGCTGGAGCCCTCAACAACACTCTGCTGACCAAAGGTGATGGAGGAAGGCAGTTGGACACAAAATGATGGCAGTCACATTGCTGGAGCCTCACAAACACTAATGCGACCAAGGTGATGGTCGGAAGGGAAAGGCAGTTGGGACACAAAATGATGGCAGGACCATTGCTGGAGCTCTACACACTACTCGCTCACACACAAAGATAAAAATCATTCAAATAAACGATTTCATCAGGCAGTATTTGTAGTATATCTGAATTTTTTAGCTACGTTAATGCTGGGGATACATAGAATTATATTGCATCGTATGTAATACATGACATATCTTTTGAATGGTCTCACCAATAATATTAATGCCAATTTGTAAGTGAGTCCGCTTGATCAATATATTTGTTAAGTAGCCTCGACTGCCTGATCAATATATTTGTAAGTGTCCCGCTGATCATTATATTTGTAAGTTAGTCACGCCTGATCATATATGTAAGTTAGCCTCGCTGATTAATATATTTGTAATTTAGTCCCAACTGGTCAAATTATATTGTTAGTAGTTCACGCCCTGCATCATATATTTTCTAAGTTAGTCCTACGGATCAAAATATATTTGTAGTTAGTGTCGCCTTATGAATATATTTGTAAGTTAGCCCAACTGTCAATATATTTGTAAGTTAGTCCAGGCTGATCAATATATCTTAGGAGAGTTATCCTCGCTGATCATATATTTGCAAGTTAGACACAGCGTTCATTTATTTGTCAGTTTGGGCGTTTATCAATATATTTGTAAGTTAGCAACACCTGATCAATATGTTTAGTAAGTTGTTCTGCGAATCAATATATAGCGTAAGTTAGTCAGCCTGAGTCAATTATTTGTTAATTTAGCCCTGCCTGATCTATATGTTCGTAAGGTAGTCCGCCTCAACAATATATTTGTAAATTAGCCTCGCCTGATCAATTTTTTAGTAGTTAGACTCACCTAATAATATATTTGTATAGTTACTGTCATGCCTGATCAATATATGTATGTTTAGTCCCGCCTGATCGATCAATTATTTGTAAGTAGTCCCCGCCTGATCATCTTAATTGTATGTTAGCACCGACATGTTCATAATATTTGTAAGTTAGGTCTCGTCTGATTCAACACATTTGTAAGTTAGTCCCACATGATTAATTAATTTTGTAAGTTATCCGGCTGATCCATCTTATGTGTAAGCTATCCCACCTGATCAAATATATTTTGTATATAAGTACTAGGACTATCAATAGATTATGTAAGTTATTCACGAATGATCAATATATTTGTTAAGTTAGTCTTGCCTCATCAATATAATTTGTATGTCTATCCAGCCTGATAATATATCTTTGTAAGTTAGACACTGTTCAATATATTTGTAAGTTAGTTAAAGCCTAGATCAATATTTTTGTATGTTAGTCCCGCCCGTTCAAATATATGTGTACAAGTTTGTACCGCCTATTTAATATTTTTGTTACTTTTCCCGCTGCTCAATAAATTTGTAAGTAGTTCCCATTGATCAATATATGTTTAAGTTATTTCTGTCTGATTTATATATTGAAAGTTAGTTAGTCCATCCTTATCATTATATTTGTAAGTTAGCCTCGCCTGATCAATATATTAATAATAATTAGGTCTCGCCTGATCAATATATTTGTAAGTTTCGTCATATGCATGGTCAATATATTGTAAGTTGTACCACACTGATAAAAATTTTGTTAAGTTAGACCCGCCTGATCAATATATTTGTAAGTTAGTCCCGTTTGATCAACATATTTGTAACCTAGTCCAAACATGATCAATTTAGTTTGTTAGTCCTAGTCACTGAATCAATTATATTTGTAAGTTAGTCATGCCTGATCAATATATTTGTATTGTATGTTCTGGCCTGATTCAATATTACTGTACGTTAGTCCTAACTGATCAATATATTTTGTAAGTTATTCATCCTTATCCCATTTATTTGTAAGTTAGACTGCTGATCAAATAGAATTTGTAGTTAGCCACGCCTGATCAATACATTTGTCGGTTAGTGTCGCCTGAATCAATAAATTTTGTAAGTTAGTCTGAATAGTCTATATATTCATAAGTTAGGTCCCGCCTGATCATTTATTTTGTAAGTTAGGCCTTGCCTGTTAAATATTTCGTAAGTTAGTCCGCCTGATCAATATATTTGTAAATTACCTTCGCTTGATCAGTGTATTAGTAAGTTAGTTCGCGCACTAATATAATATATTTGTAAGTAGTCACGCATGATCATTATATTTGTAAATTAGTTATTGCATGATCAATATATATTGTAAGTTAGCCTCGTTTGATCAATATTTGTATGCTTGTCCCCTCATGATCAATATATTCGTAGTTGGTCCTGCATGAAAAAATATATTTGTAAGTGAATCCACGCCTGATCAATATATTTGCCAAGTTGGCAACCGATACAATATATTTGCCAAATAAGTTTTTATGATCAATATATTTGTAAGTTAGTTTCATGCCTGTCGTAATATATTGTAAGTTAAGTCCCGCAAGATCAATAATTTCGCTTACGTTCTGTCCCGAAATGATCAATATATTTGTAAATTAGTCGGGTCTCATCAAACATATTTGTAAGTTACTCAGCCTGATCATATTTTTGTAGTTAGACCCACATGATCAATTTTTTTGTAAATTAGTCCAGCTGATCAATACTTCTGAAGTAGACCCATCTTGTTTAATATATTTTTTAAGTTAGTCCGCCTCTAGATCAATATATTTGTATGTCTAGTCCCACATGATCAAAAATTTTTGTTGTTTGACCCATCAGATCTTATATTTGTAGTTAGCCTGCCTGATCAATATGTTTGTAAAGTTAGTCCCGCTTGATCAAACATATTTGTAACCTATTACAACCTGTTCAATATATTTGTAAGTCATGTCCCGCCTGATCAACATATTTGTAAAGTAGTCCTGTTGATCAATTTATTTGTAAGTTAGTCCCGCCTGATATACATGTTTTGTAAGTTTATCACACCTGACTATATATTGAAAGTTATCCTGCTATGAATCATTATCATTGTATGTTAGTCCCAAACTGATCAATATATTTGTAAGTTAGTCCTGCATGTATATATGTATTTTTAAGTTTGGTCCTATTACTCAACATGTTTCTAAGTTAGTCCTGCACTGATCAATATATTCTAAGTACCCTGCCTCTGAGCAATTATGAATTGTAGTAAGTCCTGCCTGATCAATTATTTGAAAGTTTAGTCCCATTCATATTAAAATCATTTGGAATGTTGTCACGCCTCATTAATACATTTGTAAGTTAGTCCAGACTAATCAAATATTCTACGTTAGCCTCACACGATCATATTTTGTAAGTTAGCACTGCTGCTGATCAAGTATTGTAAGCTTTGTACAACCTGTATCAATAGATTTGTAAGTTACTTCCAGACTGATCAATATATTTGTAAGTTAGTCCCGCCTGATCAATATATTTGTAAGGTAGCCTTGCCTGATCAATATATTAGTAAGTTAGTCCCACTTGATCAATATTTTTGTAAGTTAGTCACGCCTGATCAATATATTTCTAGGGTAGTCTTGTCTGATCAATATATTTGTAAGTTAGTCCCAACGGATCAATACATTTTTAAGTTAGACCCGCCTCATCAACATATTTGTAAGATAGGTTCACGTATCAATATATTTGTAAGTTAATCCCACCTGATCAACATATTTGTAAGTTAGTGTAAGTAAGCCCCGCCTAATCAATATATATGTAAGTTAGTCCCGCCTGATCAATATATTCGTAAGTTAGTTCTGCCTGATCAATATATATGTAAGTTAGTCATGCACGATCAATATATTTGTAAGTTAGTCATGTCTGATCAATATAATTGTAAGTTAGTCCTCCCTGATCAATATATTTGCAAGTTAGTCCCACCTGATCAAAATATTTGTAAGTTAGACCCGCCTGTTCAATATATTTGGAAGTTAGCCTCGTCTCATCAATATATTTGAACGTTAGTCCCGCACTGATCAAATATTTGCAACTTGTTCACGATCAACCATATTTGTCGTAAGTTAGGCAGCCTGATCAATATATTTGTAAGTTAGTCACGCCTGACCAATATATTTGTAAGTTAGTCCTGCCTGATCAACATATTTGTAACCTAGTCCTGCCTGATCAATATATTTGTAAATAAGCCACGCCTGATCAATATATTTGTCAGCCTCGCCTGATCAATTTATTTGTAAGTTAGCCTCGTCTGATCAATATATTTGTAAGTAGCCCCAGCCTTGTCATTTTATTGTTTGTAAGTTAATCCCTCTTGATCAATATATATGTATGTTAATCCCGCCTGATCAATATGTTTGTCATATTTTTTATGTTTTTCAATGGGCTACCAAATTTATAGACAACTTGTGACAATGACGCATTCTGACACAGCATCACAAACGTAACCTTCACCTGTGTCAGGTGAAGTACTGTTGTTACTGTGTGTCAGGTGAAGTACTGTTGTTACTGTGTGTCAGGTGAAGTACTGTTGTTACTGTGTGTCAGGTGAAGTACTGTTGTTACTGTGTGTCAGGTGAAGTACTGTTGTTACTGTGTGTCAGGTGAAGTACTGTTGTTACTGTGTGTCAGGTGAAGTACTGTTGTTACTGTGTGTAATGCGAAGTACTGTTGTTACTGTGTGTCAGGTGAAGTACTGTTGTTACTGTGTGTCAGGTGAAGTACTGTTGTTACTGTGTGTCAGGTGAAGTACTGTTGTTACTGTGTGTCAGGTGAAGTACTGTTGTTACTGTGTGTAATGCGAAGTACTGTTGTTACTGTGTGTCAGGTGAAGTACTGTTGTTACTGTGTGTCAGGTGAATATGTGTTACTGTGTTGAAGGTGAAGTACTGTTGTACTGTGCGTCAGGTTTGAAGTTATGTTGTTATTGTGTGTCAGGTGAAGTATGTTGTTATGTGTGTAGGTGAAGTTATGTTGTGAATGTGTGGAATGCTAAGTACTGTTGTTACTTGTGTCAGGCTGAAGTACATGTTGTTACTGTGAGTCAGGTGAGTACTGTTGTTAATGTGTGTCAGGTGACGTAATGTTGTTAATGGGTGTCAGGTGTAAGTAATTGTTGTTACTGTGTAGTCAGGTGTGAAGTACTGTTGGTACTGTGTGTAAAGCGAAGTACTGTTGTTACGGTGTGTCAGGTGAAGTACGGATGTTACTGTGTGTAGGTGAAGTACTGTTGTTATGTGGTCTGGTGAAGGACTGTTGTTACTGTGAGTCAGAGTGAAGTAATGTTGTTAATGTGTGTCAGGTGAAGTACTGGTTGTACTATGTGTCAGGGTGAAGTTGAAGTACGATGGTTACTATGTGCAGGTTGTGTACGGTTGTAACTATGTGTCAGGTGAAGTTATGTTATGTTAATGTATGTGTCAGGTGAAGTATGTTGTTACTGTGAGTCAGGTGAAGTTACTGTTGTTACTGTGTGTCAGGTGTGATGTACTGTTGTTACTGTGAGTCGGTGATGTACTGTTGTTATGTGGAGTCAGGTGATGTATGTTGTTACTGTTGGTTCCAGGTGATGTCTCTGTTGTTATGTGTGTCAGGCGAAGTACTGTTGTTACAGTGTGTCAGGGGAGTATGTTGTTTACGGTTTACGTGTGTCAGGTGAAGTGATGTTGTTACTGTGTGTCAGGTGACTGTACTGTTGTTACGCGTGTGACAGGTGATGAAGAGCTGTTGTACTGTGTGTCTAGCGTGAAGTACTTTTGTAATGTGTGTCAGGTGGAAGTGACTATTGTTAAGTGTGTCAGGTGAAGTGTGTTGTTTACTGTGGTGTCAGGTGAAGTGCTAGTGTTACTGTGTGTCCAGGGTGAATTTCTGTTGTTACTGTGTGTACAGGTGAAGTGTTGTTGTTACGGTTTGTGTCTGGTGAGTGTGTGTTAGGAGTGTCAAGGTGAAGTGTTGTTGTTACGGGTGTGTCAGGTGAAGTGCTGTTGTTACTCACATGTGTGTCAGGTGATAGTACTGTGTTTATGACTGTGTGCTCAGGTTGAAGTGTGTTGTTACGACCTGTGTGTCAGTGAAGTACTAGTTGTTTACTCACCTGTGTGTCAGGTGAAGTACTGTTGTTACTGACTGTTGTGTCAGGGGATGTGCTGTTGTTACTGACCTGGTGTCAGGTGAAGTAACTGTTGTTTACTCACTGTTGGTGTCAGTGAAGTGCTGTTGTTACTCACTGTGTTTCTGGTTGAAGTGCTGTTGTTACCATCACCATGTGTGTAAGGTGAAGTAATGTTGTTATCACCTGGTACATGTGTAGGTGAAGTGCTGTTGTTACTCACCCATGTGTGTCAGGATGAAGTGCTGTTGTTACTCATCCTGTGTGTCAGGTGAAGTACTGTTTGTTACTCCTGTGTGGTCAGTGTGAAGGCTGTTGTTAATCAACTGTGTGTCCAGGTGATGTGCTGTTTTTACTCCTGTGTGTCAGGTGAAGTTGTTGTTTTTTTTTAACTATCTGTTTGTCAGGTGACGTACTGTCTGTTACTCACCTGTATCAGGGAAGTTAATGTTGTTAACTCTTCTGTTGAGTCAGGTGGAGTACTGTGCTTACTCAACTGTGGTCAGCTGAAGTGAACTGTTGTTAATCACATGTGTGGCAGTGAGTACTGTTGGGTACGCACCTGGTTGTTGTTTGTTGTCAGGTGAATGTACCTGTTGGTTATGTGTAACTCACCTGTGCTTGTCATGGTGGACGTTACTGTTGCTACTCACCTGTTTGTGTTCAGTGAAAGTGAGTTGTTATCTCCTGTGTGTGGCAGGTGATGTGCGGTTTACTCACCTGGTGTCAGGTGAAGTTCTGTTGTTACTCACCTGTGTGTGTCAGGTAAAGTTATGTTTGACTCACCTGTGTGTCAGATAAAGTGCTCTGTGTTATCACCTGTGTCGGTTGAATAGTATGTTGTTTCTCACTGTGTGTTAGGTGAAGTACTGGTTTTTCTCACTGTGGCGTCAGTAAAGGACTATTGTTACTCACCTGGAGTCAGGTGAAGTACCGTTGGTTACTCACTGTGTCCGGTGAGTACTGTGGGTACTGTGTGTCAGGTGAGTACTTGTTACTTGTGTCAGGTGAAGTAATGGTTGTTACTGTGTGTCAGGTGACAGTCTGGTGTTTACTGTGTGTCAGGTGATGTCTGTTGTTACTGTGTGTAGGTTGAAGTACTGTTGTACTGTGTGTCAGTGAATAACTGTTGTTACAGTGTGGGGGGTTTTTCCCAGGGTGAAGTGCCTGTTTTATGTGTGTCGGTGAAGTGCTGTTGTTACTTGTGCGTCAGGTGATGTTCTGTTGTTTCTGTGTGTCAGGGTGAAGTGCTGATTCTCCTGTGTGTCTGGTGAAGTATGTTGTTAATGTGCGTCAGTTGAAAGTTACTGTTGTTACTGTGTGTCAGCTCAAGTATATTGCTACTGTGTGTAGGTGAAGTACTGTTGTTAGTCTGAGTATGTGAAAGTACTCTAGTTAATCTGTGTCAGGTGAAGAAAACGGTTGTTACTGTGGGTCAGGTGATGTGCTCTTGTTACTCCATGTGTGTCAGTGAAAGATATGTTGTTACTCACTGTGTGTCAGTTTGAAGTGCTGTTGTTTCTCACCTGTGTGTCAGGTTGAAGTACTGTTGTCTCTGTGTGTCGATGACAAGTACTGTGGTTATCACCTGTGTTGGTCAGGTAAAGTACTGTTGTTAATCCCCGTGGGTCAGGTAAAGTACCTGTTGTTACCTACCTGTGTGTAGGTGAAGTGCTGTTGTTATCACCGTTGTCAGGTGAAGAACTTTGTTACTACCTGTGCGTCAGGTGATGTTACTGTTGTTGCTCACCCTTGTGTCAGGTGAAGTATGGTGTCTTCTGTGTGTCAGGTGAAGTGCTGTTGTTACTCACCTGGTGTGTAGGTAAAGTACGGTTGTTATCACCTGGTGTAAGGTGATGTACTGTTGTTATACTCCACTGTGTCAGGTGACGTGCTGTTGTTTACTCACCTGTGTGTCAGGTTAAAGTACTGTTAGTTAGTCACTGTGTGTAAGGTCGAAGGGGTTGTTGCTACTGTGGTCAGGTAGTACTCTTGTTTCTCTACCTGTGTGTCAGGTGATGTTACTGTTTCAGTTAGTCATGTGGAAGGTGAAGTTCTGTTGTTGCTCACCTGTGGGTAAGGTTGTAAGTGCTGGTGTTACTCACCTGTGTGTCAGGTGAGTGCTGTTGTTTACTCAATGATGTTGTGTCTGGTGAAGTACTGTTGTTAGTTCAACCTGTGGGTCGGTGAGTGCTGTTGTGCTCATGTGTGTCAGGTGAAGTGTGTTGTTACTCACTGTGTGTCAGGTGAAGTGCTGTTGTTTATCTCTGTGTGTCAGGTTGAAGTGCTGTTGTTGCTCACTGATGTGTCAGGTGAAGTTGCTGTGCTTACTCACTGTGTGTCAGGAGAGTGTGTTTGTTACGCACCTTGTGTGGTTTGGTGATAGTGCTGTTGTTGCTCACTGGTGTGTCAGGTGAGTGCTGTTGTGACTCACCTGTGTGTCAGGTGAGATGCTTGTTGTTACTCACCTGTGTGTCAGGTTGAAGAACTGTTGTTACTCACATGTTGTCAGGATGAAGTTGATTGTTGTTATCACTTGTGTGTCAGGTGAAGTAATGTGGTTAGTTCACCTGTGGTCAGGTGAAGTGTGTTGGTGCTCACCTGGGGGTCCAGTTGAAGTGCTGTTGTTATCTCACTGTGTGTCAGGGTGAAGTGCCGGTTGTTACTCTCTGTGTGTCAGGTGAAATTGTTGTGTTGCTCACCGGTGTGTCAGGTGATGAAGTGCTGTTGTTTACTCACTTAGTGTCTGGTGAAGTGTGTTGGTTACTCACCTGTGTGTAGGTGAAGTGATGTGTTGGCCTCACCTGTGTGTTCAGGTGAAAGTTTGCTGTGTAACTCACCTTGTGTGTCAGGTGGAAGTGCTGTTGTTAACTCACCTGATGTGTCAGGTGAAGAAACTGTGTTACTCAACTGTGTTGTCAGGTGAAGAAACTGTTGTTTCTCACTGTGTGTCAGAATGAAAGAGTGTTGTTACTCATGTGTGTCAAGTGAAGTGTTGTTGTTACTCACCTGTGTGTCAGGTGAAGTTTCTGTTGTTACTACTGTATGTCAGTGTATTTTGTTGTTATCACTGTAGTGTCGGTGAAGTAATGTTGTTATCACCTGTGTGTAGGTGAATTATGTTTTTAACTCACTGTGTTTGTCAAGTGAAGTGTGTTGTTACTCACTGCGTGTCAGGTGAAAGAATTTGTTGATACGCACTGTGAGTCAGAGGAAAGTATGTTGTTACTCACCTGGGTGCCAAGGTGAGTAATGTTGTTACTCACCTGTGTGTCAGGTGAAGTTCTGTTGTTACTCGCCTGTGTGTTAAGGTGAAGTGTTGTTGTTATACCTGCGTGTTCCAGGTGAAAGTTCTCGTTGTTAATCACCTGTTGTGTAAGGTGTACGTGCAGTTGTTACTCACCTGTGTCAGGTGAAGTTCTGTTGTTACTAACCTGGTGCCAGTTGAACGACTAGTTCTTAAGTCTACGTAGGTGGATGTGGTGGAATGTGGGTAATGGCGCGCGGTTTTCTCCAATTCCTTGTTGTGTTCATCATCTTTGCCGGTTGTTGCAGGCGTTAGTAGTTTTTGAGGGGCGGCAGGTTTGAGCCAATCACAGTTGCAACAGGAACCAATCAAACACAGTTTATTGTGATGTGACCTCAACTCAATGCTGAAGATATCAAGTGTAACATTAATGTATGTTTATGATGAAAGACGAGGCTGGACTCTTGCTCAGAGACTAACATTAAAATGTTTTCTGAAATTTGGGTGTTTTTCAGGGGCTCAGCTCTGTAAGGGAAAATAATTTGAACCTACCTTACTCTCATTTTTCAAGCTGACTTTATTTTCTCTGCGCTGCATGACCTCTTTGGGTTTTAGCGAAATCCCCGTACAAACAAATAGCCATGATATGAGTTGAAGATGTGTTGAAAGTGCAGGACCTATCTCCTGTTGATGATTTGTGACACCACACACACTACACACAACACACAAACACAACACACACAACACACACACACACACACATCACACACACACACAACACACACACAACACCACACACACTCACACAACAACACACACACACACAACACACACACACAATACACACACACACACACACACACACACAAACACACAACATCCCACACACTCTATCACATAAACTGCTGCAGCATATTGGCACCCTGGCACTGAGATTGCGTTCCGCTGTTAGGAAATATTTCTTCAGTCATAGTAGTCGTCAGGAAAGTGGTATGCTTAGCAAGTGGATGTAGTGGGAGGCAGGAAAACCATACATAGTTTAAGACGAGGTATGAAGACGCTCAATGGAGCACGTGAGAGGGAGACCCAGTAATGGTCAGTGAAGAGGTGGAGCCAGGAATGTGTCTAAACCTATGCAACCAAAAATAGGTGTGTACAATTAGGTGAGTACAAACTCACAAACACACACACACACACCACACAACACACACACACACACACCACACACACACACACACACACACACGCACGCACACACAAACACACACACACACACACACTCACACACACACACTCACACCACACTCTTGGTATACATCTACTTGTTAGAGACACTACAGAAGTGAGGAGAGGATGAACAGCAAGAATGGACCTTGGATTCAACTCCTTGAATTTGTTTCGGGACATCGAGGATATCATGTATGGAAAGGCCCTGGGAGTAGTGATCATGTTGGTTCTGTGCTTTTAGTCTACATAGTTGAGCTCCAATTGGAGAGAGTTGCAGGGAATAGGTGGGGCAGCCAAACTTACAAAAGGGGGAACTACGGGCATAGGAACTTCTTCAAGCATCAGGTGGGGAGAGGGCACTGACAGGGAAAACCAATACAAGAAAATGATGGTCTATGTGGCACAGAATGCAAGGGAGGACAGAGGAGAGGTTTTTGTTCCCAAGGGAACAGAAATATGGGGAGAACAGAACGAGTCCTTGGTTACCAAGGTGTAGGGAGGGTCCAAAAAAATAGGTTGTACTAGAGAATGGAAAGGTACAGAAGACAGACTACTCGGAAAATAAAGAGATTAGCCGAAGGCAGGCCAGAATACGTATATGCCACAGATAGAAGGGGGCTCAGCGACAATATGAAAATGACATGCATCGTAAGTCTAGACTGACCCGAAGCTGGTTGTACGCCACTTCAGGAGGAAAACAACAGTCAAGGACGAGGTAATCAGACTGGGAAGGGTGATGGGGAATTCACAAGAACCAGAATGGAGGTATTGGCGCTCATCACGAGATTTAAAGAAGTATTTACTGTTGAAACCATAGGACTCCAGGAATCAGAAACAGGGGGGGAAACAGCATGTGTGGTTGAAATACTTATATCTAAGGAGGTGGTGAAGGAGTGCTGTGCAAACTTGGAAACCTCAAAGGCGGTGAGGAACAGCAAACATCTCTTCCGTGGGTCCTTAAAGGGCGGAGCAGAGATATTGTAGTGTAAGATTAACAAAGATCTTAACACATCATTTGAAACTGGGTGGGGGCAACTCCCCTAGTTATGGAAGATGGCAAATGTAGTCCCAATTTTTAAAAAGGGAGAAGACATGAGGCACTAAACTAAGAACCTGTATCACTAACGTGTATAGTTATGCTAAGGTCATGGAGAAGATCATCAGGAGGAGAGAGTGGTGGAGACCTGGAAAGAAATAAGTGTATAATTGACACCATACACGTTTCAGGAGAAGGAAATTCCTGTGTCACAAAACCTACTAGAATTTTATGATAAGGTGACAGAAGTAAGACAAGAGAGAGAGGGGTGGATCGATTTGCATTTTTTTGGACTGCAAAAAGGCTTCGACACAGTTCCTCAAAAGAGGTTACTGCAAAAGCTAGAGGATCAGGACACATAACAGGAAAGGCACTGCAATAGATCAGAAAATATCTGACAGGGAGGCAACAACGAGTCGGGAACGTGACGAGGTGTCAGAGGGGCGCCTGTGACAAGTGGGGTTCCACAAGAGCAGTCCTAGGCCCTTTTGCTGTTCTTGGTATATGTGAACGACATACGGAAGGGATAGACCAAAAAGTGTCCTTGTTTGCAGATGATGTGAAGTTAATGAGAAGAAATAAAATCGGATGAGGATCAGGCAGGACTACAAGAGCCCTGGACGGGGTACAAGCCTGGTCCAGTAACTGGCTCCTTGAGTTTAACCCTGCCAAATGCAAGTCATGAAGATTGGGGAAAGGCAAAGAAGACCGCACACAATATAGTTTAGATGGCCAAAGACTGCAAACTTCACTAAAGGGAAAAAAGATCTGGGGGTGGTATAACACCGAGCATATCTGAGGCGCACATCAATCAGAAAACTGCTGCGCATACGGGCGCCTGGAAAACCCTAGGATAGCGTTCCGATACCTCAGCAAGGATTCTTTTAGGACTCTGTATACCATTTACGTCAGGCCCATACGGGATTTATGCAGCACCAGTTGGAAATCCCAACTAGTCAAGCACGTCAAGAAATTAGAGAAGGTGCAAAGGTTTGCAACAAGACTAGTCCAGAGTACGGGGATTGTCCTACGAAGAAAGGTTAAGGGAAATCGGCCCTGACGACACTGGAGGACAGGAGGTCAGGGGAGGCATGATAACGACATATAAAAATACTGCACAGAATAGACAAGGTGGACAAAGATGGGATGTTCCAGAGATGGGACACAGACACAAGATGTCACAATTGGAAGTTGAAGACTCAGATGAATCAAAGGTATATTAGAAAGTATTTCTTCAGTCATAGAGTGGTCAGGCCGTGGAATGGCCTAGAAAGTGACGTAGTGGAGGCGAAAACCATACATAGTTTTAAGGCGAGGTATGATAAAGCTCATGGGGCAGGAAGAGAGAGGACCTAGTAGCAATCAGTGAAGAGGCGGGGCCAGGAGCTATGAATCGACCCCTGCAACCACAAATAGGTGAGTACAAATAGGTGAGTATACATGTCCTATGAAGAAAGGTTAAGGGAAATCGGCTGACGACATTAGAGGACAGGAGGGTCAGGGGAGACATGATAACGACATACAAAAAAACTGCGCGGAATAGACAAGGTGGACAAAGAGAGGATGTTCCAGGGAGAGGACACAGAAAAAAAAGGTCACAATTGGAAGTTGAAGACACAGATGAGTCAGAGAGATATTAGGAAGTATTTCTTTAGTCATAGAGTTGTCAGACAGTGGAATAGCCTAAAAAGTGACGTAGTGGAGGCAGGAACCATACACGTTTTAATTAAGACGAAGTTGATAAAGCTCATGGAGCGGGGAGAGAGAGGGCCCAGTAGCAACCGGTGAAGAGGCGGGGCCAGGAGCTAAGACTCGACCCTGCAACCACAAATAGGTGAGTACAAGTAGGTGAGTACACACACACGGATTCATGGAAGACAAATCCTGTTTCACAATCCTACTGGAGTTTTATGGTAAAGTAACAGAAGTAACACGCGAGAGAGAGGGGTGGGTTGATTGCCTCTTCTTGGACTGCAGGAAGGTCTTTGACACAGTACCTCACAAGAGATTAGTGCAAAACCTAGATGATTAGGCATGTATAACAGAAAGGGCACTGCAATGGATCAGAGAATACCTGACAGGGAGGCAACAACGAGTCATGGTTCGTGATGAGGTATCACAGCTGGCGCCTGTGACGAGCGGGGTCCCACAGGGGTCATTCCTAGGACCAGTGTTATTTTTGGTATATGTAAATAACATGATGGAAGGTGTCCCTGTTCACAGATGATGTGAAGTTAACGAGGAGAATTAAATCAGATGAGGAACAGGCAGGACCACAAAGAGACTTGGACAGGGTGGACACGTAGTCCAGCAACTGGCTTCTCGAATTCAACCCCGCCAAATGCAAAGTCACGATGATTGGGGAAGGGCAAAGAAGACCGCAGACAGAGTATAGGCTAGGTGGCCAAAGACTGCAAACCTCACTCAAGGAGAAAGATCTTGGGGTGAGTATAACGACGAGCACGTCTTCAGAAGCACACATCAACCAGATAACTGCTGCAGCATATAGGCGCCTGGCAAACCTGAAAATACCGTTCCGATACGTTAGTAAGGAATCGTTCAAAACACTGTACACTGTGTACGTCAGGCCCATACTGGAGTATGCAGCACCAGTTCAAGCACGCCAAGAAATTAGAGAAGGTGCAAAGGTTTGGAAGAAGGTTAGTTCCCTTAAGCAGTATAATGTGATCCTTTATTGACAACGTTTTGCCCACGCGGTGGGCTTTATCAAGTCACAAACAGATCTTTTTGGGACTTGACAAAGCCCACTGCGTTGGCGAAACGTTGTCAATAAAGAATCATATTATACTGCTTAAGTGTTTATATTTCCATTGAGTCGGTATTTTATACCATTTATTTCCAAGGTTAGTTCCGCAGCTCAGGAGAATGTCCTACAAAGAAAGGTTAAGGGAAATCTGACTGACGACACTGAAGAACAGGACGGATAGAGGAGACATGATAACAACATACAAAATAATGCATGAAATAGAGAAGGTGGACAGAGACAGGATGTTCCAGAGAGGGGACACAGAAACAAGGGGTCACAATTGGAAGCTGAAGACTCAGACGAGTCACAGGGATGTTAGGAAGTATTTCTTCAGTCATAGAGTTGTCAGGAAGTGGAATAGTCTAGCAAGTGATGTAGTGGCGGCAGGAACCATACATAGTTTTAAGACGAGGTATGACAAAGCT
Organism: Cherax quadricarinatus; assembly: GCF_026875155.1. Classification (NCBI taxonomy): domain Eukaryota; kingdom Metazoa; phylum Arthropoda; class Malacostraca; order Decapoda; family Parastacidae; genus Cherax; species Cherax quadricarinatus. The sequence goes on from NC_069496.1 coordinate 4,409,580, forward strand.
CATGGAGCAGAGAGAGAGAAGACCTACGAGCGATCAGTGAAGAGGCAGGGCCAGGACCTGAGTCTCGACCCCTGCAACCACAGGTGAGCACAATTAGGTGAGTACACACACACACACACACACTCACACACACACACACACACACACACACACACAACAGAGGTATGATAAAGCTCATGGTTCATGGAGAGTGACCTAGTAGCGACCAGTGAAGAGGAGGGGCCAGGAGCTCGGACTCGACACCTGCAACCTCAACTAGGTGAGTTCAACTAGGTGGTACACACACACACACAACACACACACACACACACACACACACACACACACACACACACACACACACACACACACACACACACACACACTCACACTCACACACACACACACACACACAGGGGGACATGATAACGACATACAAGAGAGGAATTGACAAGGTGGACAAAGACAGAATGTTAAAGAGATGGGACACAGCAACAAGGGGACACAGTTGGAAGTTGAAGACACAGATGAATCAAAGGGATGTTAGGAAGTATCTCTTCAGTCACAGAGTAGTCAGGAAGTGGAATAGTTTGGGAAGCGATGTAGTGGAGGCAGGATCCATACATAGCTTTAAGAGAACTCGACCTGACGACACTGCAGGAGAAGAGGGACAGTTTGGGAAGCGATGTAGTGGAGGCAGGATCCATACATAGCTTTAAGAGAACTCGACCTGACGACACTGCAGGAGAAGAGGGACAGGGCTGACATGATAACAACAAATAAAATACTGAGATGAATCGACAATGTAGACAGAGACAGGATGTTCCAGAGATGGGACACAACAACAATTGGAAGTTGAAGACTCACAGGAATCGCAGGGATGTTAGGAAGTATTTCTTCAGTTACAGAGTTGTCAGGAAGTAGAAAGGTAGTGGAGGCAGTTACCATACATAGCTTTAAGAAGAGGTATGATAAAGCTGATGTAGTAGGGAGAGAGTGGACCTAGTGGCGACCAATGAAGAGGCGGGGCCAGGAGCTATGAATCGACCCTTGCAACCACAACTAGGTGAGTACACACTCATAATCACTAATGGTCACTCAATAATAATTATTATTATTATTATTATAATCAAGGGGGAAGCGCTAAACCCGGAGGATTATACAGCGCCTGGGGGGGATGTGGAAGGCATTCAGGCTTAATTCGGGGAACACTCAATAATAAGAATTGTTGTTTAGTAAGACGTGTGGCTGGTAAGAAGATATTCCTGGGTAGGGAATGGTAAGGCATCACAGCCCACATGATGCCACAGTAAGACGTGTGGCTGGTAAGAAGATATTCCTGGGTAGGGAATGGTAAGGCATCACAGCCCACATGATGGTAGAACTAGACATAACCTTTTTATACATCACCAGAAAATTTATACCAGACAAGACCAGACGTAAACTGCAAAGAAAAAAAATTATTTTTATTATTTATCATTCTTTGACTTAGTGCTAATTATTTTTTATTTTAATAAGATTAAAAGCCTGATAATGTGTTATTCTTGGAAATTGATCCAGAAGTTGAGAAAACCTTCATGAATGAAGATATTCTGGGCCCATTTTTATTTTTGAAATATGAAAGACAAGACTGTCAGTGTCAAGTGTCATAAGCTTGTCTTGTATACAGACGTCAGCGCTGTGTTAGTTTTATGACCATCAGTGTCAAGTGTCATAAGCTTGTCTTGTATACAGACGTCAGCGCTGTGTTAGTTTCATGACCGTCAGTGTCAAGTGTCATAAGCTTGTGTTGTATGCAGACGTCAGCGCTGTGTTAGTTTCATGTCCGTCAGTGTCAAGTGTCATAAGCTTGTCTTGTATACAGACGTCAGCGCTGTGTTAGTTTCATGACCGTCAGTGTCAAGTGTCATAAGCTTGTCTTGTATACAGACGTCAGCGCTGTGTTAGTTTCATGACCGTCAGTGTCAAGTGTCATAAGCTTGTCTTGTATACAGACGTCAGCGCTGTGTTAGTTTCATGACCGTCAGTGTCAAGTGTCATAAGCTTGTCTTGTATACAGACGTCAGCGCTGTGTTAGTTTCATGACCGTCAGTGTCAAGTGTCATAAGCTTGTCTTGTATACAGACGTCAGTGCTGTGTTAGTTTCATGACCGTCAGTGTCAAGTGTCATAAGCTTGTCTTGTATACAGACGTCAGCGCTGTGTTAGTTTCATGACCGTCAGTGTCAAGTGTCATAAGCTTGTCTTATATGCAGACGTCAGTGCTGTGTTAGTTTCATGACCGTCAGTGTCAAGTGTCATAAGCTTGTGTTGTATGCAGACGTCAGTGCTGTGTTAGTTTCATGACCGTCAGTGTCAAGTGTCATAAGCTTGTGTTGTATGCAGACGTCAGTGCTGTGTTAGTTTTCATGACCGTCAGTGTCAAGTGTCATAAGCTTGTCTTGTATGCAGACGTCAGTGCTGTGTTAGTTTCATGACCGTCAGTGTCAAGTGTCATAAGCTTGTGTTGTATGCAGACGTCAGTGCTGTGTTAGTTTCATGACCGTCAGTGTCAAGTGTCATAAGCTTGTCTTGTATGCAGACGTCAGTGCTATGTTAGTTTCACGTAAAAATCCACGAGATAAAGCTAATGTACTATCACTATAACTAGATTCCTGCAGCAAATGGTTAGTAGACAACTAGTTATCGCTACACGTCGGAAAAACAGAAGCTCTACGCTTTGGCATGAAAAGTAAACTAAGAAGGCTAATTACTGTAATGTCCAGTGTAATGGGGAACCATTACTTCAGTATCTTCAATGAAATATCTTGGAATTCTCTTTGACTCAAGCTTGCCAGGAGAATTGATAGGAAACAGTGTAGTATAAAAGCCAGTGCCATGCTAAAGTTCCTCTACACTTTTATGTAATGTCATATAGATTATTTTTGTTCTTCATGGATCTCTGCATCAATAAAAAAACAAAAGACTAAAATCACCTAAGACAAAATGGTGAAATTCATGGTGAACTTGGGTTCAAGGAGATTCTACTTCTTCTGGAGGAAAATAGGAGGCTGAAGCTTCGTCTAGATGGGTTTGGGAGTGAGTGTGAGATGGTTGTAGCTGGTGGGGAGGAAAAAGTTACCAGCAGTGATTTGGAGAGTGGCAGCCACCTTAAATGGCAAGTGGTTCAATATTCAGGAAGAAGGATGATAAGGAAGGTTAATAGAGAAGATGTGAAGCAAGGAAATCGATTCTCTGTTCTCCAGGACGAGTGTATTTCAGTGGTTAATGAGATTAAAGGTACCACTGACTCCTCTGCTTATCAAGGTAAGAATATTCTACTTTTGGGAGATTCTACTTGTGGGAGATATATGGACCATGCTTATTGTAACAGAGATAAAAAAATAGACAGAGGGTGTGCCTCCCAGGAGCTGGTGTTGGTGACATAGTCAGCAGGTTGGATAATATTACATCAGGCAATGGGAACAAGCCCATTATCTGTCTTAGTGCTGGTGGAAATGACATTGGGAATGACAGGAGACAGGAGCTGCTGGATAAGTATAGGTTAGCCATATATGTAGTCAGGTCTAAGAGAGGGATCCCAATCATATGTAGCATCTTGCCCAGAAAGGGAGGAGGCAACGAATGGATGTCTAGGACAATTGGTATAAATTGTTGGCTAGACTGGTACTGCAAGGAATTTGCAATCCCATTCATTGATAACTGGGACATATTCTGTGGCAAATATGATATGTATGCAAGGGATGGGGTTCATTTCTCTGGGGTTGGAGTGGTTGCATTAGCCAATTCGATTGAGAGGGCCATTGATGACTTGTCTTGGACTTTAAACTGATAGATTATAGAGGTATGGGTGTTTGTGGGAAACAATCAGGCTGCAGTACAAAGGGGATTGAAAACAGCAGATGATACCTCAGGGAATTGTTCAAAAGATAATATTCAAAAAAAAGTTGCTAGTAAAGTCAAAGTAATTGCTCAATAAACAAAGAGAGATAGTAGAGGGCAACGAGTGACTAGCTCCCATAAGGTTTACTATACAAATAGTAGGAATCTAAGAAAAAAGATAGATAAGCTAAGATTTACCTGAAAGTGTAGGTAATATAGATATTATTGCTATATCAGAGACCTGGTTCAACTTGAAAGATAGAGAAATGCCTTGATAGGGAGGACAGTAAGCTGTTATGGGTCGAAATTCATAAGGCATCTAGATATGAAAATGTTGTGTTAATGGGAGATTTTAACTTTAGACAAATTGATTGGAACAATATGACAGGAAATCTTGAGTCTAGTGACTTTCTTGATACGGTTCAGGATTTCTTTTTAAAACAGTTTATGACAGAAGCAACTAGGAGAAACAATCTGCTTGACTTGGTTCTTGCCAACAAAGAATCACTAATTAATAATCTAGAGGTTAATGATGAGCTTGGGGAAAGTGATCACACATCACTTAGTTTCAATATATCATGGAATTACCAAGACTTCCGCTTGGCCGATTTCATGGCACTTAGAAATTATCTGGGTGAACTAAATTGGGATGACCTTACTATGGGTCAGTTTGGTGGTGCTGGTTGCCAATATGGCTTTTTTCAGAGTATAGTTAGAGCTATCCAGACAACTTTCATTCCGAGTAGGGAAATTAGATCTAACAAAAATGATCCCAAATGAATAAACAATAGATTAAAACATTTCATTGGTCAAAAGACAAGCATATACAGGCGTATCAAGAGAGGAGATGAGCAGTTAAGAAATCAATATATTCAGTAAAAGAGATAAATAGGAAAAGGAATAAGCAAAGCTAAAAGGGATTGTGAGGCTAAGGTCGCAAGGGATTCGAAGGCCAACCCTAAAGGGTTCTTTCAGGTATACAGAAGTAGGATTAGGGGCAAGATAGGCCCACTTAAGAGTAACTCAGGTCAGATCACTAACAGTGATAAGGATACGTGTGAAATTTTCAATACTTACTTCCTCTCAGTTTTTACCTAGGAAGATACCAGCGAAATTCCAGAAATATAAATTGTGTAGAACAGGAATATAATAAACTATGCACGATTGGAGTAACCAGTCACATGGTCCTCAGACAAATAGAGAAATTAAAACCAAAAATATCCCCAGACCCTGATGAACTGTTTGCAACTGTTTTAAGGAATGTAAAGAGGAACTTAGCATACCTTCGGCTACTCTCTTCAACATATCACAATAAAGTTAACAGAATTCTTGGCTTCATATCAAGAATTATAAATAATAGAAATCCTCAGGTTGTTCTTCAACTCTATATATCCTTGGTTAGGCCTCATTTAGATTATGCTGCACAGTTCTGGTCACCGTATTACAGAATGGATATATATGCACTGGAAAACGTTCAAAGGAGGATGACAAAGTTGATCCCATGTATCAGAAATCTTCCCTATGAGGATAGATGAGGCCCTGAATCTGCACTCTCTAGAAAGGCGTAGAATTAGGGGGGATATGATTGAAGTGTATAAATGGAATACAGGAATAAATAAAGGGGATGTAAATAGCGAGCTAAAAATATCTAGCCTAGATAGGACTCGCAGCAATGGTTTTCAACTGGAAAAATTCAGATTCAGGAAGGTTTGAGGAAGGTTTCAGGAAGGAATAGAAAGGAATACCTGAACTTGTTATAGTCCATCCTAGCATAAGATAACTCAGGAAAAGAGCTATAAGGGCCCTAATGAATGAAGCTACATCGATGTTCACTGTCGAGTGTACTCTCACTGTGTGTGTTGGTGGTCAACTGTCAAGTGTACTCTCACTGTGTGCATTGATGTTCTTTGTCCAGTGTACTCTCACTTTGTGTATTGGTGGTCAACTGTCCAGTGTACTCTCACTGTGTGCGTTGATGTTCAACTGTCCAGTGTACTCTCACTTTGTGTGTTGGTGGTCAACTGTCCAGTGTACTCTCACTGTGTGTGTTGGTGGTCAACTGTCCAGTGTACTCTCACTGTGTGTGTTGGTGGTCAACTGTCCAGTGTACTCTCACTGTGTGTGTTGTGGTCACTGTCCAGTGTACTCTCACTGTGTGGTGTTGTGTCAACTGTCCAGTGTACTCTCACTGTGTGTGTTGGTGGTCAACTGTCCAGTGTACTCTCACTGTGTGCGTTGATGTTCAACTGTCCAGTGTACTCTCACTGTGTGCGTTGATGTTCACTGTCCAGTGTACTCTCACTGTGTGCGTTGATGTTCAACTGTCCAGTGTACTCTCACTGTGTGTGTTGGTGGTCAACTGTCCAGTGTACTCTCACTGTGTGTGTTGGTGGTCAACTGTCCAGTGTACTCTCACTGTGTGCGTTGATGTTCAACTGTCCAGTGTACTCTCACTGTGTGTGTTGGTGGTCAACTGTCCAGTGTACTCTCACTGTGTGCGTTGATGTTCAACTGTCCAGTGTATTCTTACTGTGTGTTTTAATGTTCAACTGTCCAGTGTACTCTCACTGTGTGTTTTAATGTTCAACTGTCCAGTGTACTCTCACTGTGTGTTTTAATGTTCAACTGTCCAGTGTACTCTCACTGTGTGTGTTAATGTTCAACTGTCCAGTGTACTCTCACTGTGTGTGTTGATGTTCAACTGTCCAGTGTACTCTCACTGTGTGTGTTGATGTTCAACTGTCCAGTGTACTCTCACTGTGTGTGTTGATGTACTCTCACTCTCATCTCTCACTCACTACTACTACTACTACTACCACTAGTACTACATCTCACTCTGGTCCTGTATATACCCTCTGTGTCAGGTACTGTTTGTAGCGGCTTGACAAAACTTCTGGAGAGCGAAACATTGCCACGTTGTCACATTAGTTGCACTAGTGTCCTTTTACTTTACATATTGTCGGTAATTCTACCAACATATTGTAATCATCGCGGATGAAACCAACAATATGACTTACTGATAAAGGTAATATCACGCTAAGTGTTACTGTATGTAACTACTCAATAAAGAGTACACACAAAGTGTATGTACTCTCACCATGTAACCAATATATATACAAGATTATAATTGAACACCGAGGTTGTTCCTGCTATATATCTCCCAAATACAACAGAAGCAATCATACAATATGAATGTTCTTACAGTATAATAAAAGCACTAGCAAAAGAACTTACCTGAACTTCTCCTCAGATGGTGTGGTTCTGGCAGGCAGGTCTGTGAGGCGCTCTTATATACCGAAATGTCTTCTCACTCTTCCTCTAAGGACACCTCCAGCAACTCCTGAAAGAATTGTTATCACAGGTTGCAAGTGCAAAATTATCTTTTAGGAGGGAAAATTCAATGAAAATAAATGGTATAAAATACCGACACAATGGAAACATAAACACATATGCAGTTTAATGTGATCCTTTATTGACAACGTTTCGCCCACACAGAGGGCTTTTTCAAGTCACAAACAGATCTGATGAACATCAAAATGGTATACAATACCGACAGGTTGGTAGGTAAGACACGTAGGCAACATTTAGGCAACTTTATTCCAAAACGTTTCGCCTACACAGTAGGCTTCTTCTTCTGTATTCGACTGAAGCCTACTGTGTAGGCGAAACGTTTAGGAATAAAGTTGCCTAAATGTTGCCTATGTGTCTTACCCACAAACAGATCTACCTGGGGTAGAAGGTATGTGAGTATTTATAGTCGGGTTCAGAGAAGACACTGCCGAGAAGAGATACATAGTCCTCTCCACCAACTCCATTGCCAAACATGTTTCCAACATCTTTTCCAATACATCATTCCAAGTTTGTAGATGAATGGTTCAGAGAACCGACATGTTGTTGAATTAGACACATGTGCAACTCTTGGGTATCTTTATTGAGGAAACGTTTCGCCACACAGTGGCTTCATCAGTCCATACCAAGGAGAAACTTGAAGAACAGGAGGAGAATGAGGTAATCAGTCCCTCAGCCTTGAGTCGATGTGTTCAGTCCATCAATCTTGAATAGAATAAGAACATAAGAACATAAGAAAGGAGGAACACTGCAGGAGGCCTGTTGGCCCATACTAGGCAGGTCCTTTACAATTCATCCCACTAACTAAACATTTGCCCAACCCAATTTTCACTGCTACCTAAGAAATAAGCTCTGATGTGCAAGTCCCACTCAAATTCAACCCCTCCCACTCGTGTACTTATCCAACCTAAATTTGAAACTACTCAAATACGGCATATGAGCGGAGAAGCAGCTTATAAACCGTAGACAGGTGAGGGGCAGCAGTCGTAGGTGGTGTCACATTTGTCCAATGTGGAAGTAGGTCGTGCCCCCCACTTCCTTCATCACTTCCTCTTTCCCTTCCAAAGCTTCCACTTCCTCTTCCCTTACCTTAGCTTCTACTTCCTCATCCCTTACCATAGCTTCCACTTCCTCATCCCCTACCAAAGCTTCCACTTCCTCTGCATCCACCTTCGCCCACTCCACCACAACCAAAACTTCATCCAGGTCCAACTCCACCTCCTCCAGACAAAATCCACTCAAACCTAAACCTGCCCCAACTTCTGACAGACAGACAGACCAAAGAACATAAAAACAGATCCATCTCTTCCTCCCCCTCCAGGAAACGGGTCCGTAACACCTACAAACACACATCCACTGATGGCACCACTATCACGGGCTTTAATCCAAACTCCTCCACCGACATTAACTTTGCTATGACAAAACCGTTAAATCATGTTTAAGGTGATTCAGTTCAACGTACGTTCTTACTTTACAATTAGACACCTACTGGCCGAGCTCCTTGAAGCAGAGGGGCCAGATTTTGTTTTGCTAAACAGTACCCCCTCAAACCCCTCAACATATCCCCTTTAGGTTTACTGCACAAACAGCCCCCTTTATCCCCACATGGGGTTGCCACCTTGTAAAAACCCCAACATAAAACACGAATTTCTCCCAATCCCTTTAAAATTCACCACACTGTCTTCAGTCAAAAATACACACCCACCTTGGCCCTTATTTTTTTTCACCACCTATGCCCCCAAAAACACATTCTAAAAAACCATCTTTCCTATCTTCAACTACCCCAAACATCCACTCTGACAGAATCCAAAACACACCGTTTCATCACCCCCAGTAACAATCAACTTGGCACCAAATTTACTCAATTCACAAACCGAAACACCAAATTTCTTTCCCGGCCCTACTTCAATCCCTTCACAACCACGGGGGCCCAAAAAAAACCAGACATCTTTTCGGGCAAACGGACCACTTCTATTTCAACACTACATCTCAGCGGGGGCCTATTACGGGCTCTGATCACATTCCCGTCATCTTCACATCCCAGCCCTATCCCATCCCGGCCACACCTTCCTTCCCCTAAAGAACGCTGAGGGGGATGCCTTAAAAACAACCATAGAAATAAAACCTCACCTATGACTACAACAACAAACCCACTCTGACTTTTGACATAAACTTGGCTCTCATCCAGGCCACCATTACACAAGTAGCCAACACCGCAATCCCAAAAGAAACCCACACACCGTTTTCCTTCAAACCCCAATCAGAAAAGAAGACTAATTACTGTTCCCCCCAACCGCTTTCTCTACAACACACATAATTTAATCAAGTCCGTTTAGATCTCACTTCCCCTCAAAAACAACATTCTCACAGTCTAGACAAACCCCAAAAAATCATTGGTCACGCTCATACTACACCCAAAAACGCGATCAAAAACCCCAAAGCCTTCTGAACTTTATAAAAAAAAATCAGGGCACCACTCCCCCAAAAAATTTCAAACACACCCCAATAACACACATATCTAACCCGCGGCTGCTCAAACCCTTCAAACACATCGGGGGAGAAATCTTCCCCCCTCCCCCACCCCCCCCAAACGCATTCAACACAACAGAACATGAAACTGGAACACAACACACACACACACGAAACAACACCAGACGCCACATCCATCTGGATCTTCTCCTCCTCCCCAAAAACTTGACACTCCTTTCCCCAACACAAACTTTAAAACTCTCCTCAGACACCTTCCCCCAAGGCCCCTGGTCCCTTTGGGGCCAAACCATTTACCTGAAACACCTTCCTGACTCTATCATTCGCCTACACAAACCTCCTCAAGCCTCCTTCCCTCGGGATACTTCCCTTCCCTCTTAAAAAGGGCTGCTATGCTATCCCCCTTCCTAAACCCAATAAAGACCATCTGACCTAGAAACTATCCCCATCACCCCCTTTCCTCGAAACTTTGGAAACTCTTTGAAAAACCTCAATCTCGCCTTCGCAGATACCGGAACAAAATTCTCTACTTTCGGGCCATTTTGGCTTCAAAACACACAGATCCACACATGAGCCATTAACTCATTCTCAATACACCACATCAACACAAAACAAAGAAACAGGACAGCCCTGATTGCAAAAAACGTTAAAAAAGCCTATGCAGTTCTGGCACAAGGGGCTCAAGTACAAACCTGCCAATTTCAACCTGCCTCTCAATACGGCGAAACTCCTCGCAATTTCCCCTAACGGGCCCGTCCATGAAAAATCAAATTCCAAGGCTGTTACTCTGACCTTCACACAAAAATGCCGGGAGACCCCGGGATCTGTCCTCTCCCCTACCCCTACTTTTAAAACACAAAACGACATTCCAACACCGTATACCCAAACTCCCCACCCCTACCCCGCAACACTTTACACAAATTATCACTATGCCAATATAGATACACTCACCAAAAAACAAAAAATGAGGTGACGGATACCATCTGGGAAAAAAAATGGGGGATCAAAACCCAATGCAGCTAAATCCAGCATTACTATTTTAAACACAGAAAACTGATCCCCATTACCTGCGATAAACAGCTGTACCCGCACTTACACCCCCAAACACAAATCTTCACGCCCTTTGGGGTTAATTTTTTGACTACCTTTTTCGTTTACAGGGACACCTTCCTCAAGGCACAATAGCTAGTAAGGCCCATTCCCGGGCCTCTACAAGCTCAACAGCCCCCTCAACGCTGATAACTTACTCCCTCTTGCAGCAAAAACAAACTTAAAACTGCAGCGGTCAGAACAAGGCGCGCCTGGGGGCTTGATGTCAGATGGGAGGACTTCGCCACAAGCAGTCTCTCCATGCCCAATTTTGAATCCCTGCGCTGAATCTTACTGAAGACGCTCAGTGACAACAGTAGACAAACTTGAACAGACATAATGGCCCTCCATTTCGAAGCATTCGCAGACCCACACACCAACACAAAACCTTTTCTACTCCTGCTGATCCTGCTCCTAACCCAAATTTTAAAAAAACCTTGAATTCGCTGACAGGTACCTTTTAGACAGGTACCTTCCCCTGACCCACGTTCCCCCCTTGCTTTTGGGTTAAGACATGGATCATTCTACACCCTCTCTAGCGCAACGTCGCATGTCCCTTCCTCCCCGTCACCCACCCGGATCCCAACAGAAAAGGCTGAATTTTTTCTCAATTCGTCCCACGATCCCTTACTCTGGGGTTAAGCCCGGCTCTTTTTTCTACGACTAAAAACACTCCCTTTCCGCACTATTCTTCGCTGTCCGTCTTCCCCGTCATCCCATTTGGGGGTCTTACCTGAACTTTCGCGTTCGTACCCCAGGTAGTCTGTTTTTTACTTGAAAAAGCCCCGGTGGGTGAAACGTTGTCAAAAATACCCAGTCTAAATAAACATAAAACTTTTAAAAAGGCAAAGGGAGCATAAAAAAAAACACATACAAAAAAAAAAAAGTGAAACACGGAATGAGCGATAACACTGAAAAAAATGCAAAAAAAATGGGTCAAAGAAAACACTGAGTCTACACTGAAAACAAAAAAGGTAGAGTACACAAGAAATTCACTGAAATGTCTCCACACACAAAATTTCTTTAAATGCAAAAGGAAAAAGTCCAAACAAAAATTTCACTGAATCGGAGTGGTAGACGGGGGTGCGAGTGATGAGGGGAAGACGTCCTGTGCGGGTGTGATCCTCACATTGTTGTCGGAAGAAAAAGGTTTTGGTGAAAATCAATAATGGGGTTTACGTTGGGACACAGCAAAAATCTCTTGATCAAATTTTTGAGCCAAAACGTACAAAAGGGCCCGGTACAAAGGGGGGAAAAAAACCCACAGGGAGATAGGGGGGGAGTGGGGCTGGGGGGGTGAAAGGGGGAAAGACCAACTGGCGCTCACTGGCGTAGTGGGTGGCTGGTGGGTGAAGGGGAACTACTCAATGGCGCTCACTGGCGGGGTCTAATGAAGGGGGCTTATTTTCCCCCTCTAGGGGTTGGGGGTAAAGGGACTGGCTTTAACCCATGGAAGGCTGACTGGGGTGAAGATGAAACAAAAGCAGGGTGGGAGGTAAACAAGGACCCAGGGTGGGGGAAAGGGGGGTTGACTGTAACCCAATTTTGGCTACTGAAGGTTAATTGCAACCCGGGTCAACCCTTCGGGGAAAGGCTTAGCACACGAACAAGCCAGGGGGCTTAAAAGAGGTCAAAAATAGGGTTTTCCCGAAACAAAAGAAAAAGTGAAAGGGAGTGAGGGTAAGTGCTCTAGGTGGCAAGAGGGTTCACCTCTGACCTGCCGGCACCCCAAAACAATCTTCTAAAAGTGAAAACCTGTAAATCCAGCCCACAAACCCCTGTCACCAAAATTTTCATTGGGGTTTTGATAACGTGGATGGGGAAAAACACTCTAGGCTGTTAGTACGTATAAATTTTAACAAAGATGGGGGCACCTCAGCGACCCCCCCTCCTGCTCTCTATCCGAACCCACCAGTGCCTAGCCGGTGAAGGCATTCAACATGCTAAGGTCGCAGCAAAATGAAAACTCAGTGATTCACACAGCGGGTTTGGTATGAGTCATCTCTGTAAAATGGGGTTCTGGTAACGGTACAGAGATAGTGTGTCCCGTGTGAGTTTTTTGGGCAGTTGGGTGTATGGTCATGTGGTTAAAGGGGGGAGTGTGGTGTATGTGTCCCGTGTAGTGTATGTGTCTGTGTGGTGTGTTCAGTTAGTGCAGTGGGGCTGGGGTATGTGTCAGTGTGGTGTAGGTGTCAGTGTGGTGTAATGTGTCAGTGTGGTGTAGTGTGTCAGTGTGGTGTAATGTGTCAGTGTGGTGTAGTGTGTCAGTGTAGTGTGTCTGTGTAGTGTGTGTTCGATGTGTGTAGTGTGTCAGTGATGGTGTAGTTAGTTTTAGTGTGTCAGTTTTTGTGTAGTGTGTCATGTAGTGTGTACAGTCAGTACTCGCCACTAATTAATACAGCAGTCTCGCCACCTGATTAATACAGCAGTACTCGCCACCTAATTAATACAGCAGTACTCGCCACCTAATTAATACAGCAGTACTCGCCACCTAATTAATACAGCAGTACTCGCCACATAATTAATACAGCAGTACTCTCACCTAATTAATACAGCAGTACTCGCCTGTTAACCACAATAATAAATCACATGTTGTTTGGCAGCTGAAATCGTTAAAAATACCCATATAATTACAAGATGACTCACGCAATCGTAATGACATATTGCAAACAACCATACCCCGGCCGGATTGAACCCGCGGTCAGAGATTCTCAAAACTCAACTCCACCGTGTATTAGCGCACTAGACTGGTCTATAGGCTAACTCGCACGGTCTGAGTATTTGAGACTCTCTGACGCGGGTTCAGTCCCGGCCGGGTATGTTGGTTATCACCAAGATGATTAAATATCTGTAGAATATTGCTAAGTCGCAGTTTTTAGCTGTAGTATATCTGCAAGAGGAAGTATCTGTTGAAGTTGTCATTATATCCTCTTACCAGTCTGAACTCAGTACAATAATCTTCGGGAACCAAGAGGAAGAAGACGATTGAGCTCTCCATGAGAGAGTCATCCTTGCTGGGAGAGGTCATCAGGTTCCTTTACTGGTTTTCCAACTGCTAGATAACAACACTACTGCCTAAAGACCTCATAACTGCTAGAACACAAAACTGGTAGAAACCTCAACACTGCCTAAAACCTCGCCACTGCTTGAAACCCAACACTGTAGAAACCTACACAGATTCCATAGACACCTCAAAACCGCCTAGAAATCTCACACTACCTACAAACCTCACACTGACTAGAAAATCACACTGCCTAGAAACCTTGAAACTGCAAGAAAACCTCAACACTGCCTAGAAACCTCAATACTGCCTAGAAACCTCAAACTGCCTAGAAATCTCACACTGCGTGGAAACCTCAACACTGCCTAGAACCTCAACACGCCTAAAAACCTCACACTGCCTAAAACCTCGAACACTGCTAGAAACAATCAAAACACTGCCTACAGAAACCTCAACATGCCTAGAAACCTAAAACTACCTAGAAACCTCAATACTGCATAGAAACCTCACACTGAGTGGAAACCTCAACAGTGCCAAGAAACCTCAACACTACCTAGAAACCTCGACTCTGCGTAGAAACCTCAACACTGCCTAGAAACCTCAACACTGCCTAGAAACCTCAACAATGCCTAGAAATCTCACACTAGCCTGAACACCTTGACACTGCCTAGAAACTCAACACTGCCTAGAAACCTCAATATGCCAGAAACCTCAAACTGCCTAGAAATCTCACACTGCGTGGAAACCTCAACACTGCCTAGAAACCTCAACACTGCTTAGAAACCTCACACTGCCTAGAAACCTCGACACTGCCTAGAAACCTCAACACTGCCTAGAAACCTCAACACTGCATAGAAACCTCAATACTGCCTAGAAACCTCAACACTGCCTAGAAACCTCAACACTGCCTAGAAGCCTAAACACTGCCTAGAAACCTCATTACCACCTAGAAACCTCGCACTGCGTGGAAGCCTCAGCACTGCCTAGAAACCTCAACACTACCTAGAATCCTCGACACTGCCTAGAAACCTCAACACTGCCTAGAAACCTCAACACTGCCTAGAAACCTCAACACTGCCTAGAAACTTCACACTGCCAAGAAAGCTCAACACTGCCTAGAAACCTCAACACTGCCTAGAAACCTCAACACTGCCTAGAAACCTCAACACTGCCTAGAAACCTCAACACTGCCTAGAAATCTCAACACTGCCTAGAAACCTCAACACTGCCTAGAAACCTCAATACCACCTAGAAACCTCGCACTGCGTGGAAGTCTCAACACTGCCTAGAAACCTCAACACTACCTAGAAACCTCGACACTGCGTAGAAACCTCAACACTGCCTAGAAACCTCAACACTGCCTAGAAACTTCACACTGCCAAGAAAGCTCAACACTGCCTAGAAACCTCAACACTGCCTAGAAACCTCAACACTGCCTAGAAACTCAACACTACCAGAAAGCTCATACACACTGCCTAGAAACCTCAACACTGCCTAGAAACCTCAACACTGCCTAGAAACCTCAAACACTGCGCTAAAACCTCAACACTGCCTAGAACCTCAACACTGCCTAGAAACCTCAAACAGCGTAGAAACCTCGACACTGCGTAGAAACCTCAACACTGCCTAGAAACCTAAACACTGCCTAGAAACTTCACACTGCCAAGAAAGCTCAACACTGCCTAGAAACCTCAACACTGCCTAGGAACCTCAACATTGCCTAGAAACCTCAACACTGCCTAGGAACCTCAACACTACCTAGAAACCTCGACACTGCGTAGAAACCTCAACACTGCCTAGAAACCTCAACACTGGCCTAGAAACCTCAACACTGCTCTAGAAACTTCACACTGCCAGAAACGCTCAACACTGCCTAGAAACCTCAACACTGCGCAGGAACATCAACACTGCCTAGAAACCTCACACATGCCTAGAAACCTCAACACTAGCCTAGAAATCTCAACACGCCTAGAAACCTCAACACTGCCTAGAAACCTCAATACCACCTAGAAACCTCGCACTGCGTGGAAGCCTCAACACTGCCTAGAAACCTCAACACTACCTAGAAACCCTCACCTGCCGTAGAAACCTCAACACTGCCTAGAAACCTCAACACTGCTAGAAACCTCAACACTTCTAGAAAACTTCACACTGCCAAGAAAGCTCAACACTGCATAGAAACCTCAACACTGCCTAGGAACCTCAACACTGCCTAGAAACCTCAACACTGCCTAGAAACCTCAACACTGCCTAGAAACCTCAACACTGCCTAGAAACCTCAACACTGCCTAGAAACCTCAACACTGCCTAGAAATCTCAACACTGCTTAGAAACTTCAACACTGCGTAGAAACCCTCAACATTGCTAGAAACCTCAACACTGCCTAGAAATCATCAATCACTGCGTAGAAACCTAAACACTGCTAGAAAACCTCAACACTGGGCCTCGAAAACCTCAACACTGCCTAGAAACCTCAACACTACGTAGAAACCTCAACACTGCATAGAAACCTCAACACTACGTAGAAACCTCAACACTGCATAGAAACCTCAACACTGGTAGAAACCCAACACTTCATAGAAAACCTCAACAATGTGAGAAACCTCAACACTGCTGAGAAACCTCAACACTGCGTAGAAACCCCTCAACACTGCCTAGAAACCACAACACTACCTAGAAACCTCAACACTGCTTATAAACCTTAACATTGGGTAGAAACCTCAACACTGCATAGAAAACCTCAACACTGCGGAGAAACCTCAACACTGCGTAGAAACCCTCAACACTGCGTAGAAACCCTCAACACTGCGTAGAAACCCTCAACACTGCGTAGAAACCCTCAACACTGCGTAGAAACCCTCAACACTACGTAGAAACCCTCAACACTACGTAGAAACCCTCAACACTTGTCTAGAAACCCTCAACACTGCGTAGAAACCCTCAACACTACGTAGAAACCCTCAACACTACGTAGAAACCCTCAACACTACGTAGAAACCCTCAACACTACGTAGAAACCCTCAACACTGCGTAGAAACCTCAACACTGCATAGAAACCCTCAACACTGCGTAGAAACCCTCAACACTGCGTAGAAACCCTCAACACTGCGTAGAAACTCCTCAACACTACGTAGAAAACCCTCAACACTACGTAGAAACCCTCAACACTGCGTAGAAACCCTCAACACTGCATAGAAACCTGAACACTATGTAGAAACCCTCAACACTGCGTAGAAACCCTCAACAAGAAGAAATTTAGTTTGGCCAATTAAGCGATCAGTTTTATTACTACGGTATCTGGGTTGCTTCGCACTCAGGTGACACACTGAGATACAGGAGGAAACTTTACGACGTGTTCCCTAAGACACCTACTGTCCATGTTCACCTGACACTAAAATAGGTACCTGGGTGTTAGTGGACTGATGAGGGTCGCATCCTGGGTGTTAGTGGACTGGTGAGGGTCGCATCCTGGGTGTTAGTGGACTGGTGAGGTCACATCCTGGTGTATGGACGGATGAGTGTCGCACCTGGGTGTTAGTGGACTGGTGAGTGTCGCATCCTGGATATTAGTGGACTGGTGAGGGTCGCATCCTGGGTGTTAGTGGACTGGTGAGGGTCACATCCTGGGTGTTAGTGGACTGGTGAGTGTCGCATCCTGGGTGTTAGTGGACTGGTGAGGGTCGCATCCTGGATATTAGTGGACTGGTGAGGGTCGCATCCTGGTGAGGGTCGCATCCTGGGTGTTAGTGGACTGGTGAGGGTCGCATCCTGGGTGTTAGTGGACTGGTGAGGGTCGCATCCTGGATATTAGTGGACTGGTGAGGGTCGCATCCTGGTGAGGGTCGCATCCTGGGTGTTAGTGGACTGGTGAGGGTCGCATCCTGGGTGTTAGTGGACTGGTGAGGGTCGCATCCTGGATATAGTGGACTGGTGAGCGCATCCTGGTATGGTCGCATCCTGGGAGTTAGTGGACTGGTGAGGGTCGCATCCTGGGTGTTAGTGGACTGGTAGGTTCGCATCCTGGGTGTTAGTGGACTGGTGAGGGTCGCATCCTGCGTGTAGAAGACTTGTGAGGGTCGCATCCGGGTGTTAGAAGACTGGTGAGGGTCGCATCCTGGGTGTTAGAAGGCTAGTATGGGTCGCATCCTGGGACAAAACTGACCTAATTGCTGGAAATGCTCTGCAAACAAGGGACTTTCTATATAGTAGTATGTCATTCATGTAAGCTATGGTCTGTATACCTTGTACATGTACCTTGTATAATACCTTGTCAATGTACTTCTATACCTTGTACATGTACTTGTATACCTTGTACATTGTAACTTGTATACGTATGTATATGTACTTGTATACCCTGTAGCCCCATTAGTCATAAGCCGGGGGCTCCGCCCCCTCCATAGCTGCGTCAGTGCCACAACAACCTCCGCTCTGTCCCCTCCGTAGCTGCGTCAGTGCCACAACAACCTCCGCTCTGTCCCCTCCGTAGCTGCGTCAGTGCCACAACAACCTCCGCTCTGTCCCCTCCGTAGCTGCGTCAGTGCCACAAAAACCTCCGCTCTGTCCCCTCCGTAGCTGCGTCAGTGCCACAACAACCTCCGCTCTGTCCCCTCCGTAGCTGCGTCAGTGCCACAACAACCTCCGCTCTGTCCCCTCCGTAGCTGCGTCAGTGCCACAACAACCTCCGCTCTGTCCCCTCCGTAGCTGCGCAAGTGTCCACAACAACCTCGCTCTGCCCCCTCCGTAGCTGCGTCAGTGCCCACAACAACCTCCGCTCTGCCCCTCCGTAGCTGCGTCAGTGCCACAACAACCTCCGCTCTGTCCCCTCCGTAGCTGCGTCAGTGCCACAACACCTCCGCTCGGCTCTGTCCCCTCCGTAGCTGCGTCAGTGCCACAACAACCTCCGCACGATTTGATGGTCTGACACATCGACTCCAGCTGAGACTGATTACCTCATACAACCTCCTCCTTACGCCTTCCTCTTGTATGACTGATGAAGCCACTGTTGGTCGCTTGTCCCGGTAAAGTTCCCAACACCTTGTCTTCCCCTTTCCTTGTCGGTTTTTAACCATCACACAACCTCCGTCTGTCCCCCCCCGTAGCCGTCAGTTCCACAACAACCTCCGCTCTGGGCCCCCCCCCCTGCTCATGCCACAACAACCTCCCTCTGCCCCCCCTTGTGCGTCATGCCACAACAACCTCCGCCCTGCCCCCCCGTAGTCCCCATGCCCCAACAACCTCCGCCTGCCCCCCCGTAGCTGCGTCAGTGCCCCCAACAACCTCCGCCGCCCCCCCCTAGCTGCTCTTTCCACAACAACCCCTCGGGCCCCCCCGTAGCTCCCTCAGTGCCCCAAAATCC
>NC_069496.1:4429220-4476720 GCF_026875155.1 Cherax quadricarinatus
TTGATTAAAAGTATAAGTTTTTCTGGAAAGATCCAGAAGTTGAGAAAACCTCATGAATGAGATATTCTGGGCCCTTTTTATTTTTTAAATATTGAAAGACAAACTGTCAGTGTCAAGTGTCATAAGCTTGTCTTGTAAACAGAACGTCACGCTGTGTAGTTTAATGTCCGTCAGTGTCAAGTGTCATAAGCTTGTCTTGTAATCAGACGTCAGCGTTTGTGTTAGTTTTCATGACCGTCAGTGTCAAGTGTCATAAGCTTGTCTTGTATACAGACGTCAGCGCTGTGTTAGTTTCATGACCGTCAGTGTCAAGTGTCATAAGCTTGTCTTATGCAGCCCGCCCAGTGCTGTGTTAGTTTCATGACCGTCAGTGTCAAGTGTCATAAGCTTGTGTTGTATGCGACGTCAGTCCCTTTTGTTAGTTTCATGACCGTCAGTGTCAAGTGTCATAAGCTTGTGTTGTATGCAAAACGTCAGTGCTGTGTTAGTTTCATGACCGTCAGTGTCAAGTGTCATAAGTTTTGTCTTGTATGCAGACGTCAGTGCTATGTTAGTTCACGTAAAAATCCACGAGATAAAGCTAATGTACTATCACTATAACTAGATTCCTGCAGCAAATGGTTAGTAGACAACAGTTATCGCTAAAAACTCGAAAAACAGAAGCTCTACGCTTTGGCATGAAAAGTAAAACTAAGAAGGCTAATTACTGTAATGTCCAGTGTAATGGGGAACCATTACTTCAGTATCTTCAATGAAAATCTTGGAATTCTCTTTGACTCAAGCTTGCCAGGAGAATTGATAGGAAACAGTGTAGTATAAAAGCCAGTGCCATGCTAAAGTTCCTCTACACTTTTATGTAATGTCATATAGATTATTTTTGTTCTTCATGGATCTCTGCATCAATAAAAAAACAAAAGACTAAAATCACCTAAGACAAAATGGTGAAATTCATGGTGAACTTGGGTTCAAGGAGATTCTACTTCTTCTGGAGGAAAATAGGGGGTGAAGCTTTCGTCTAGATGGGTTTGGGAGTGAGTGTGAGATGGTTGTAGCGGGGTGGGGAGGAAAAAGTTACCAGCAGTGATTTGGAGAGTGCAGCCACCTTAAATGGCAAGTGGTTCAATATTCAGGAAGAAGATGATAAGGAAGGTTAATAGAGAAGATTTTGAAGCAAGGAAATCGATTCTCTGTTCTCCAGACGAGTGTATTTCAGTGGTTAATGAGATTAAAGGTACCACTGACTCCTCTGCTTATCAAGGTAAAAATATTCTACTTTTGGGAGATTCTACTTGTGGGAGATATATGGACCATGCTTATTGTAACAGAGATAAAAAAATGGGACAGAGGGTGTGCCTCCCAGGAGCTGGTGTTGGTGACATAGTCAGCAGGTTGGTTTAAAAATTACATCAGGCAATGGGAACAAGCCCATTATCTGTCTTAGTGCTGGTGGAAATGACATTGGGAATGACAGGAGACCAGGAGCTGCTGGATAAGTATAGTTTACCCCATATATGTAGTCCTAAGAGAGGGATCCCAATCATATGTAGCATCTTGCCCAGAAAGGAGGAGCAACGAATGGATGTCTAGGACAATTGGTATAAATTGTTGGCTAGACGGGTACTGCAAGGAATTTGCAATCCCATTCATTGATAACTGGGACATATTCGTGGCAAATATGATATGTATGCAAGGGATGGGTTCATTTTCTCTGGGGTTGGAGTGGTTGCATTAGCCAATTCGATTGAGAGGGCCATTGATTTACTTGTCTTGGACTTTAAACGATAGATTATAGAGGTATGGGTGTTTGTGGGAAACAATCCCGGCTGCAGTACAAAGAGGATTGAAAACAGCAGATGATACCCAGGGAATTGTTTCAAAAGATAATATTCAAAAAAAAGTTGCTAGTAAAGTCAAAGTAATTGCTCAATAAACAAAGAGAGATAGTAGAGGGCAACGAGTGACTAGCTCCCATAAGGTTTACTATACAAATAGTAGGAATCTAAGAAAAAAGATAGATAAGCTAAGATTACCTGAAAGTGTAGGTAATATAGATATTATTGCTATATCAGAGACCTGGTTCAACTTGAAAGATAGAGAAATGCCTTGATAGGGAGGGCAGTAAGCTGTTATGGGTCGAAATTCATAAGGCATCTAGATATGAAAATGTTGTGTTAATGGGAGATTTTAACTTTAGACAAATTGATTGGAACAATATGACAGGGAATCTTGAGTCTAGTGACTTTCTTGATACGGTTCAGGATTGCTTTTTAAAACAGTTTGTGACAGAAGCAACTAGGAGAAACAACCTGCTTGACTTGGTTCTTGCCAACAAAGAATCACTAATTAATAATCTTGAGGTTAATGATGAGCTTGGGGAAAGTGATCACACATCACTTAGTTTCAATATATCATGGGAAATTACCAAGACTTCCGCCCTTTGGGCCCATTTTATGGCACTTAGAAATTATCTGGGTGAACTAAATTGAGATGACCTTACTATGGGTCAGTTTGGTGGTGCTGGTTGCCAATATGGCGTTTTTCAGAGTATAGTTAGAGCTATCCAGACAACTTGCATTCCGAGTAGGGAAATTAGATCTAACAAAAATGATCCCAAATGAATGAACAATAGATTAAAGCATTTCATTGGTCAGTTAAGAAATCAATATATTCAGTAAAAGAGATAAATAGGAAAAGGAATAAGCAAAGCTAAAAGGATTGTGAGGCTAAGGTCGCAAGGGATATCGAAGGCCAACCCCTAAAGGGATCTTTCAGGTATACAGAAGTAGGATAGGGGCAAGATAGGCCCACGTAAGAGTAACTCAGGTACCAAGATCAATCAACAGGATAAGGATAGACTTGGAAATTTCAATACTTACTTCCTCTCAGTTTTTTAACCTAGTAAGATACAAGCGAAAATTCCCAGAAAATTATAATAGTGTAGAACATGAAGATAATAAACAATGCACGATTGGAGTAACCAGTCACATGTCCTCAGACAAATAGAGAAATTAAAAAAACAAAAATATCCCCCAGGACCCTGAAGAACTGATTTGCAAACTGTTTTAAAGAATTAAAAGAGGAACTTAGCATCCTTCGGCTAATCTCTTCAACATATACAATAAAGTTAACAGAATTCTTGCTTTCATATCAAGAATTATAAATAATAGAAATCCTCAGGTTGGTTCTTCCAACTCTATAGTATACCTTGGTTAGGCCTCATTTAGATTATTGCTGCACAGTTCAGGTCAACGTATACAGAATGGATATTATAGCAACTGGAAAACGTTCAAAGGAGGATGACAAAGTTTTATGTATCCCATGTATCAGAAATCTTCCCTATGAGGATAGACTGAGGCCCTGAATCTGCACTCTCTAGAAAGGCGTAGAATTAGGGGGGATAATGATTGAAGTGTATAAAATGGAATACAGGAATAAATAAAGGGGGATGTAAATACGAGCTAAAAATATCTTACCTAGATAAGGACTCGCAGCAATGGTTTTCAACTGGAAAAATTCAGATTCAGGAAGGTTTGAGTGAAGGTTTCAGGAAGGAAAGAAAGGAATACTGAACTTGTTATAGTCCATCCTAGCATAAGATAACTCAGGAAAAGAGCAATAAGGGCCCTAATGAATGAAGCCAACATCGATGTTCCTGTCGAGTGTACTCTCACTGTGTGTGTGGTGTCAACTGTCAGTGTACTCTCACTGTGTGCATGATGTCTTTGTACCAGTGTAGATCTCTCACGTGTGTTATTGTGTGGTCAACTGTCCCAGTGTACTCTCACTGTGTGCGTTTTATGTTCAACTGTCCATTGTACCTCACTTTGTGTGTTGGTGTCAACTGTCCAGTGTACTCCTCACTGTGTGTGTTTGGTGGTCAAACTGTCAGTGTACTCTCACTGTGTTTGTTGGTGGCAACTGTCGCAGTTAACTCTCACTGTGAGTGTTGGTGGTCAACTGTCCAGTGTACTCTACTGTGTGTGTTGGGCAACTGTCCAGTGTACTCTCACTGTTGTGTTTTGGGGTTTGGTGGTCAACTGTCCCAGTGTACTCTCACTGTGTGCGTTGATGTTCCAAAACTGTCCAGGAACTCTCACTGTGTGCGTTTGATGTTCAATCTGTCCAGTGTAGCTCTCACTGTGATGTGCGTTGATGTTCATCTGTCCAGTGTACTTCTCACTGTGTGTGTTGGGTGGTCAACTGTCCAGTGTACTCTCACTGTGTGTGTTGGTGGTCAACTGTCCAGTGTACTCCTCAACTGTGTGGCGTTGATGTTCAACTGTCCCAGTGTACTCTCCTCACTGTGTGTGTTGGTGGTCAACTGTCGCAGTGTATACTCTCACTGTGTGCGTTGATGTTCAACGGTCGTCAGTGTATTCTTACTGTGTGTTTTTATAATGTTCCAAGCTGTCCAGTGTACTCTCACTGTGTGTTTTTAAAATGTTCAACTGTCCAGTGTTACTCTCACTGGTTGTGTTTTAATGTTCAACCTGTCCAGTGTACTCTCACTGTGTGTGTTAATGTTCAACTGGCCCAGTGTACTCTCAAGTGTGTGTTGATGGTTCAACTGTCCATGTACTCTCACTTGTGTGTGTTGATGTCAACTGTCCAGTTGTACTCTCACTGTGGTGTGTTGATGTACTCTCACTCCTCTCTCACTCACTACACTACTACTACTCTACCACTAGTATACAATCTCAACTCTGGTCCTGTATATACCCTCTGTGATCAAGTAACTGTTTGTAGCGGCTTGACAAAACTCTGGAGAGCGAAACATTGCCACGTTGTACCTACAGTTTGCACTAGTGTTCCTTTACTTTTACATATTGTCGGTAATTCCTACCCAACATATTTAATCATCGCGGATGAAACCAACAATATGACTTTACAGATAAAAGGTAAATCACGCTAAGGTAACTGTATGTAACTACTCAATAAAAGTATACACAAAGTGTATGTACTCTCACCATGTAACCAATATAATATACAAGATTATAATTGAATACCGTGTTGTTTCTGCTATAATATCTCCCAAATACAACAGAAGCAATCCAACATATGAATGTTCATACAGTAATAATAAAACATATCAAAAGAACTTACCTGAATCTTCTCCCTCAGATGGTGTGGTTCTGAGCACAGGCAGGTCTGTGAGGGGACGCTCTTATATACCGAAATGTCTTCTCACTCTCCTCTAAGGACACCTCCACAACTCCTGGAAAAGATTTGTTATCACAGGTTGCCAAGTGCAAAATTATCTTTTAGGAGGAAAAATTCAATGAAAAAATAATGGTAATAATACCGACAACAATGGAAATCATAAACACATATGCAGTTTTAAATGTGATCCTTTATTGACAACGTTCACCCACACAGAGGGCTTTTTCAAGTCACAAACAGATCTGATGAACTCAAAATGGATACAATACCGACAGGTTGGTAGGCTAAGACACGTAGGCAACATTTAGGCCAACTTATATTCCAAAACGTTTCGCCTACACAGTAGGCTTCCTTCTTCTGTATTCGACTGAAGCCTACTGTTGTAGGCGAAACGTTAGGAATAAAGTTGCCTAAATGTTGCTATGTGTCCTTACCACAAACAGATCTACCCTGGGGTAGAAGGATTGAGTTTTATAGTCGGGGTCATGAGAAACACTGACGAGAAGAGATACATAGTCCTCTCCACCAACTCCCTTGCCAAACATGTTTCCAACATCTTTTCCAATACATCATTCCAAGTTTGGTAGATGAATGGTTCAGAGAACCGACATGTTGTTGAATTAGACACATGTGCACTCTTTGGTATCTTTAATTGAGGAACGTTCGCCACACAAGTGTCTTCATCCGTCCATACCAAGGAGAAACTTGAAGAACAGAGGAGAATGAAGTAATCAGCCCCTCAGGCCTTGAGTTAGATGTGTTCAGTCCATCATCTTGAATAGAATAAGAACATAGAACATAAGAAAGAGGAACACGCAGGAGCATGTTTGGCCATACTAGGCAGGTCCTTTAACAATTCATCCCCACTAACTAAACATTTTCCCTACCCAATTTTCACTGCTACCTAAGAAATAAGCTCTGGTGCAAGTCCCACTCAAATTTCAACCCCCCCTCCCACTCGTGTACTTATCCAACCTATATTTGAAACTACTCTCAAATACGGCATATGAGCGGAGAAGCAGACTTATAAAACCGTAGACAGGTGAGGGGCAGCAGTCGTAGGTGGAGTCCATTTTGTCCAATGTGGAAAGTAGGTCGTGCCCCCCACTTTCCTTCACACTTCCTGCTATCCCTTCCAAAGCTTCCACTTCACTCATCCCTTACCTTAGGCTTCTACTTCCTCATCCCCTTACCATAGCTCCACTTCCTCATCCCCATACAAAGCTTCCACTTTTCCTCTGCATCCACCTTCGCCCACTCCACCACACCAAAACTTCATCCAGGACCAACTTCCACCTCCCCAGACAAAAATCCACTCAAAACCTAAACCTTGCCCCAACTTCTGACAGACAGACAAACCAAAGAACATAAAAACAGATCCATCCTCTTTCCCACCCCCTCCAGGAAACGGGTCCGTAAACACACCTACAAACACACATCCACTGAATGGAACAACCACTATCACTGGGCTTTTAATCCCAAACTCCTCCACCGACATTAACTTTTGCTATGACAAAACCGTTAAATCATGTTTAAGGGATTCAGTTCAACGTACGTTCTTACTTTACAATTAACAACCTACTGGCCGAGCTCCTTGAAAGCCGAGAGGCAATATTGTTTTTGCTAAACAGTACCTGCCTCAAAGCCCCTCAACATATCCGCCATTACGGTTATAACTGCACTAAACTACAGTCCCCCTATGAACCCCACGATGGGGTGCCATCCTTTCAAATCCAACATAAAACAACGAATGTTCTCCCAAACCCTTTTATTCACCAACACTGTCTTGCAGTCAAATACACACCCACCTTTGGTCCCTTCATCTATTTCCATCAACCACCTATGCCGTTCGCCCAACACTATTCCTCAACATACAACGAGATCATTTCCTCAGTCTTCCACTACCACCAACAAAACCTCCTAGCGACATGAATGCAAACACAAACCGCCTTTCATCCACCAGTAACAATCAACTGGTCACCAATTACTCAACTTCACAAACCGTAAACATACCTAATTCATCTCGGCCCTGACTTCATACCTTCTACAACCACACGGCCAAAGCAAACAACATCATTCTGGCAAAAACCGGAGCCAGCTCTCTATTTCAACACTACATCTCAGCTGGCCTATTACAGGCTCTGATCACATTCCCGTCATCTTACACATCTCCAAGCCCTATCCTCATCCCGGCCCACCTTCCTTCTCCTACAAGAAACGCTGACTGGGAACTTTCAAACAACTCATAGATAATACTAACCTCACCTATGAACTACAACAAACAAACCAATTCTGACTTGAACACTCAACTTGCTCTCATCCAGGACACCATTACACAAGTAGCCAACAACACGCAATACAAAGAAAACCCACACCACTCGTTATTCCTTCAAACCCTCAATCAGAACAAGAAGACTAATTATATCTGTTACCCCAACCGCTTTCTCTATCAACACACATATATTTATTCAAGTCCGATTTAGATCCACTTACCTCAGAAACAACATTAACACATCTAGACCAAGACCACAACAATCATTGGTCACGAGCTCATACTACAAGCAGAACAAACAGCGTTATCAAAAACACCAAAGCCTTCTGGAAACTTTTATCCAAAAAATCAAGGCACCACTTTTTTCCACCAACAAATTCATACACATCACCCACAATAACACACATATCTTCAGAACCCCCAGGCTGCTACTAACACCTTCAAACCACAATCTGGGAGGAACATCTCCACCCTCACCCACCCCAACCCTAACGCTATTCCAACACATACGAGAACATAGAAATTACGGAACACTAACACACACACCACAAACAACACCAGACAGCCACATCCATCTGGACTCTCTACCTCCTCCCAAAACTTGACACTCCTTTCCACCAACACTGACGTTAAAGGACTACTCCTCAGACACCTTCCTTCCTCCCCAGGCCCCTGGTTGCCTCTGGCCCTAAACCATATTATCCCCTGAAACAACCTTCCAGACTCTATCTTACTTGCCTAACACAAACCTTCCCCTCAATGCCTCCGCTTGCCTCTGGATACTTCCCTTCCCTCTTCAAAAACTGTACTGGCTATCCCTCCTTCCTAAACCCAATAAAGACACTCTGACCCTAGAAAAACTATCGCCCTAATCACCTCCTCGAACTTAGGAAGAAACTCTTTGAAAAACTCATCAATCATCGCCTTCTCGTCCCCTTCGCAGATACCTGGAACACAATCTCTACTTCTATCTGATGGCCCTTTTTGGCTTCAAACACACAGATCCACACATGATGCCATTAACATCATTCTCAACTACATCCAAATCAACACAAAACAAAGAAACAGGACAGCCCTGATTGCAAAAGGACTTAAAAAAAAAAACCCATGACAGTGTCTGCACGAAGGCTCAAGTACAAACGCTGCACTAACTTCAACCTGGCCTCTCAATAAACCGTAAACTCCTCTGCAACTTCCTAGACGGCCGTACCCATGAGAATCAAATTCCAAGGCTGTACTCTGACTACTTCAACACTAAATGCCGGATACCCCAAGGGATCTGTCCTCTCCCCTACCCTCTACATTTTAAACACTAACGACATTCCAACACCGTATAACCACAACTCCACCATCACTAGCCATGCAGACGCACATTACACAACTTATCACACATGCCAATATAGATACACTCACGCACAAACACAAAATGAGGTTGACAGGAAAGCCATCTGGGAACAAAAAATGGAAGGATCAAACCAATGCAGCTAAATCCAGCATTACGTATTTAAACTACACAGGAAACGTGATTCCTCCCTTTACCTGTCGAGCTCAGAACAGCTGAACCCGCACTTACATCCCCATCCACACAATCTGTCACGTCCTTGGCGTTAATTTTGACAACCTTCTTCGTTTACCCAACACACGGACACAATCACTCAAGAGCAATGCAATACTAAGTAAGGCCATTGCGGCCACTACAAGCTGCAACATCCTCTCAAGCGCTGAAACTTACTCTCCCTCTCTTGCAGCAAAACAACTTACTTAAACTGCCGCGTGTCCAGAAACAAGGCGCTGCAACTGGGTGCTTGATGTCAGATGGAGACTTCGCCACAAGCGAGTCTCCATGCCCAATTAGACACCCCGGCGCTGAATCTGACTGGAAGACGCTCAGTGACAGACAGATAGACAAACTGAGACACGACATGACTACTGACCTCTCTCATTGACGAGAAGACATTCGCAGACCCACACACCAACACAACCTTTTCTACTCCTTGCATGATCCTGCTCCTAACCCTATTTACAAATAACCTTGAATTCAGTGACAGGTACCTTCTATGACAGGTACCATTCTCTGAACCCCGTTCGCCTTAAGCTTTTGGGTTAAAGACATGGATTCATTCTACACTCTCTCTAGCGCTAAACGTCCGCATGTCCCTTCCTCTCCCCGCTCAAAGACCACACCGGGTCCCAACAGAAGAGGCGAATTCCTCTTCACAATATCTGTCCCCAACGATCTCCTAACCCTCTGGTTAAGCCCTGGCTCTTTTTCTACGACAAGAAACACTCCTCTCCCAGCACTATTCTTCGTCTGTCCCGTCTTCCGCCGCTCATCCATTTTGGGATCTTTACCTGAACTTTCGTTCGTTCGTACCACCCAGTAGATCTGTTTTGTGACTTGAAAAAGCCCTCTGTGTGGGTTGAAACTTGTCAAATAATACACCAGTCTACACTACACGAATAATACTTACTACAGAGAGAGTAAGCATAAAAAAAAACACATACAAAAAAAAAAAAGAGAAAACACGAGAATAGAGCGATAAACACTGAAAAATATGCAAAAATAATGGGTCAAATGAAACACTGAGTCTACACTGAAAACCAAAAAGCTTAGAGTTACACAAGAATCACTGTAAAATGTCTCACACACACAAATGTTCTTTAAATGCAAAGGAAAATGTCTCCTAAAACAGAAAATTATCCTGAAGTCTTAGAGGTGGGTAGACGGTGGTGACGAGTGATGATGTGAGACGGGGTCCTGTGCCGGGTGATGATTCTCACACTGTTTGTCCGTTAGGAAGAAATGTGAATTTCAGGTGAACTCACAATAAACATGGCTTTATCGTTGGGCACACCGCTACAATCTCTTGATCAAATATGTGAGCCAAAACAGTACTAGTAACCCGTACACGGGTGGGAAAAAACCCACAGTAGAATGAGGTGGGGAGTGGGGGTGGCTGGTGGTGAAGGGAACATGAAACTCAACTGGCGCTCACTGGCGTAGTGGGTGTCTGGTTGGGTGTAGGGAACATGACTCAACTGCGCTCACTGGCGTGCAGTCTCACCACTCACGAAGGTGGCTTATTTCTCTCTTCTCAGCTGGTTAGAAGCTGGGTAGGCTGACGGCTAACCCATGAGAATGGCTGACTGTAAGACGTGTAAACGATGTACAACAGCATAAGGAGCAGGGGATGACAAGGAGACAGGCCCTGGATGGATAGTGCCTGAGGCAGGCTGACTAGCATCACTCCCCCAGCTAGGCTTACTGACTGGCTTAAATTGCAATCCGGTCAACCCATCGGAGATTTGAAGCAATTAGCACACGAACTAAGCCATGAAGCTTGAAAAGAGGTCTCCAACAGTGCCAGGCTTGTAGTACACGTGTGAAGGTAGTGAGGGGTAAGCTGCTAGCTAGGTGGCAGAGATGGTTCACCTCTGACCTGCCGGCAACCCCACAAACAATCTTCTACACGTCTGAAATACCTGTAAATCACACGCCCACACCTCTGACACCAAATTGTCATGTGGGTTCGATAACGTGGATGGGTAAAAAACACTCATGTAGGCTGGTTAGTAACGTATAATTTATAACAGAAAGTATGGGAATCACCGTCAGTCTAACCTGCCTCTCTCTGCTTCTCTATCTCAGACTGACCCACCAGTGGCCTAAGCCGTGAAGGGCATTCAACATGCTAATGGGTCCAGCAGCAACAGAATAACAGGTCAGATGATTCACACAGAGTTGGTAAGTGAGTCATCTACTGGTAACTGGTTACTGGTAACTGTGTACTACTGGAGAGTAGTGTGTCAAGAGTTGTGTAGTGTGTCAGTGGGTGTAGTGTGTCAGTGTGGATGTAGTGTTCAGTGTGGTGTAGATTGTGTCAGTGTAGTGTAGTGTTGTCCAGTGTGGTGATGTGTAGTGTAGTGCAGTGTGTCCAGTGTGGTGTAAGTGTGTCAGTGTGGTGTAGTGTTTCAGTGTGGTGTAATGTTTTCATGTGGTGAAGGTGTCAGTGTGGGTGAGTGTGTCAGTGTAGGCAGTGTGTCAGTGTGGTGTGTGTGTCAGTGTGGTGTAGTGTGTCAGTGGTGGTGTAATGTGACAGTGTGGTGTAGTGTGATCAGTGTGGTGTAATGTGTCAGTGTGGTGATATAGTGTCAGTGTGGTGTAGTGTGTCATGTGGATTGTAGGTGTCCAGTGTGGTGTAGGTTCCAGTGTGGTGTAATGAGTCAGAGTTGGTGTAGAGTGCAGTGTGGTGTAATGGTGTCCAGTGTGGGTGTAGAGTGGGGTCAGTGGGTGTAGTGTGTCATGTGGTGTAATGTGTCAGTGTATGTAGAGTGTCAGTGTAGTGTGTCTGTGTAGTGTGTGTCAGTGTAGTGTAGTGTGCCAGTGAGGTGTATTATTTAAGTGTTCCAGTTTTGTGTAGTGTGGTCAGGTAGTGTTACAGGAGCAGTAACTCGCCACCTAATTAATACAGCAGTACTCGCCACCTGATTAATCCAGCAGTACTCCCCACCTAATTTAATACACAGTAACCGCCACCTATTAATACAGCAGCACTAGGTTGTGTGTTCGCATTCACCTAATTAATACGCAGTACTCCGCCACCTAATAATACAGCAGTACTCGTCACCTAATTAATACAGCTACTCTCGCCTGTTATACCAAACAGTTAATAAATCACATGTTTGAGTTTGGCAGCTGAGAATCTTTAAAAATACCCATATAATTCACTAGAGATTGACTCACGAAATCGAGTAATGACATGATTGCAAACAAACCCATACCCCCGGCCGGATTGAACCCGCGGTCAGAGATTCTCAAACCTCTCCAGACCGTCGCTTAGCCACTAGACTGGACATTGGCAACGCGACGTCTGGAGGTTTGAGACTCTCTGACCGCGGGTCAGTCCCGCCGGGTATGGTTTGGTTTCACAAGAGATTAATATCTGGAAGATATTTGCTAAGTCGCATTTTTTAGCTGTAGTATATCTTGCAAGAGGAAGTATCTGTGTGAGTTTGTCATTATATCCTCTTACCAGTCTGAACTAGTAACAATATCTTCGGGAAAACCAGAGGAAAAGACGATTGAGCTCCCATGAGGAGAGTCATCCTTGCTGGAGAGGTCTCATCAAGGTTACCTTTACTGGTGTATTCCACCTGCCTCAGTAACAACACTAAACACTACTGCCAGAAACCTCAAAACTGCCTAAAACCTCAACACTGCCTAAATACCTCAACACTTCTGCCTAGAAACCTCGCCACTGCTTGAAACCTCAACACTGTCCTAGAAACCCCACAATTCCGAACACATCAAAACCGCCTAGAAATCTCAACACTACCTACAAAAACCTCAACACTGACTAGAAAATTCACACTGCCTAGAAACCTTGACACTGCACAGAAACCTCAACACTGCCTAGCGCCAACCTCAATACATGCCTAGAAACCTCAATACTGCCCTAGAAATCTCACACTTTGCTGCGTGGAAACCTCAAACTGCCTAGAAACCTCAAAACTGCCCTAAAAACCTCACACTGCCTAGAAACCCTCGACACTGTCTAGAAACTTCAACACTGCCTAGAAACCTCAACAATGCCTAGAAACCTAAACACTACTAGAAAACTCACTACTGCAAAGAAACATCACACTGAGTGGAAAACCTCAACAGTGCCAAGAAACCTCAACACTCTAGAAACCTCGACTCTGCGTAGAAACCTCAACACTGCCTAGAAACCTCAACACTGCCTAGAAACCTCAACTTGCCTAGAAATCTCACACTGCCTGACACCTTTACACTGCCTAGAAACCTCAACACTAACTGCCTAGAAACCCTCAATACTGCCTAGAAACCTCAATAAACTACTGCCTAGAAATCTACACTGCGTGAAACCTCACACGCCAAGAAACCTCAACACTGCTTAGGAAACCTCACACTGCATTAAGAACTCCCTCGACACTGCCTAGAAACTTCATCAACACTGCCTAGAAACCTCAATAACACTGCAATAGAAACCTCAAAACTGCCCTAGATCCTCAACACTGCCTAGAAACCTCACACTGCTATAAGCCAAAACACTGCCTAGAAACCTCATTACCACCTAGAAACCTCGCACTGCGTGAAGCCTCAGCACTGCCAGAAACCTCAACACTACCTAGAATCCTCGACACTGCCTAGAAACCTCAACACTGCCTAGAAACCTCAAACACTGCCTAGAAACCTCAAACACTGCCTGAGAAACTCACACTGGCCAAGAAAGCTCAACACTGCCAGAAAACTCAACACTGCCCACGGAACCTCAACACTGCCTAGAAACCTCAACACTGCCTAGAAACCTCAACATCCTAGAATCTCAACACTAAGCCTAGAAACCTCAACAACTGCCTAGAAACCTCAATACCACCTGAAACCCCACTGCGTGGAAGTCTCAACACTGCCTATAAACCTCAACACTACCTAGGAAACCTCGACACTGCGAGAAAGCCTCAACACTGCCTAGAAAAACCTCAACACTGCCTAGAAACTTCACACTGCCAAGAAAGCACAAGCACTGCCTAGAACCTCAACAACTGCCTAGAAACCTCAACACTGCCTAGAAACTTCACACTATACGCCAAAAAGCTCAACACTGCCTAGAAACCACCCCTCAACACTGCCTAGGAACCTCAACCACTGCCTAAGAAACCTCAACACTGCGTAGAAACCTCAACACTGGCCTAGAAACCTCAACACTGCCTAGAAAACCTCAACACTGCGTAGAAACCTCGACAACTGCGTAGAAACCTCAACACTGCCTAGAAAACCTAAACACTCACTAGAAAACTTCACACTGCCAAGAAAGCTCAACACTGCCAGAACCTCAACACATGCCTAGTAACCTCAAACATTGCCTAGAAACCTCAACACTGCCTAGGAAACCTCAAACACTACCAAGAAAACCTCGACACTGCGTGAGATAAAAACTCAACACTGCGCTAAGAAACCCTCCAAACACTGCCTAGAAACCCTCAACACTGCCTAGAAACTTCACACTGCCAAGAAAGCTCGCCACTGCCTAGAAAAACCTCCTCTCAACCACTGCCTAGGAATCATCAACACTGCCTAGAAACCTCAACACTGCCTAGCAACTCAACACCTGCCCTAAAATCTCAAAACTGCCCTAGAAACCCAACACTGCCCTTAGAAACCTCAATACCACCTAGAAACCTCGCACTGCGTGGAAGCCTCAACACTGCCTAGAAACCTCAACACTACCTAGAAACCTCGACAACTGCTTAGAAACCTCAACACTGCCTAGAATCCTCAACACTGCACTAGAAACCTCAACACTTCCTTGGAAAAACTTCACAGCGCCAATAAAGCTCAACACTGCATAGAAACCTCAACACTACCTAGGAACCCTCAACACTGCCTAGAAACCTCAACACTGCCGAGAAACCTCAACACTGCCTAGAAATATCAACACTGCCGGTAAAACCTCAACACTGCTAGATAACCTCAACAACTGCTAGAAATCTCAGACCTACTGCTTAGAACTTCAACACTGTCGTAGAAACCTCAACATTGCCTAGAAACCTCAACACTGCCTAGAAATCTCACACTGCGTAAGAAAAACCTAAACACTGCAATAGAAAACCTCAACACTTGCCTCGAAACCCTCAACAACACTGGCCTATAAACCTCAACACTACCTAGAAAACCTCAACCTGCATAGAAACTCAACCTACCAGAAACCTCAACACTGCATAGAAACATTAACAACTGGGTAGAAACCCTCAACACTTCATAGAAAACCTCAACAATGTGGAGAAACCTCAACACTGCTTGAGCAACCTCAACACTGCGTGAAACCCCTCAACACTGCCTAGAAACCACAACACTACCTAGAAAACCTCCAACACTGCTTATAAACCTTAAACATTGGGGTAGAACCTCAAACACATGCATAGAATACCTCAACACTGCGGAGAAACTTCAACACTGCGTAAAACCCTCAACACTGCGTAGAAACCCTCCAACCCTGCGTAGAAACCTCAACACGCGTAGAAAAACCCTCAACCTGCGTAGAAACCCTAAACACTACGTAGAAACCCTCAACACACGTAGAAACCCCAACACTGCGTAGAAAACCCTCAACACTGCGTAGAAACACTCAACACTACGTAGAAACCCTTCAACACTAACGTAGAAACCCTCCAACACTAGGGGGGGGCAAGAAAACCCTCAACACTACGTAAACCCTCAACACTGCGTAGAAAACCCTCAAGCACTGCATAGAAACCCCAACACTGCGTGAACCCCTCAACATGCGTAGAAACCCTCAACACTGCGAAGAAACTCTCAACACTACGTAGAAACCCTCAACAATACGTAGAAACCCTCAACACTGCGTAGAAACCCTCAACACTGCATAGAAACCTGAACACTAAGTAGAAACCCTCAACACTGACGTAAAACCCACAACAAGAAGAAATTAAGTTTGGCCAATTAAGCGATCCAGTTTTATTACTACGGTAATCTGGGGTTGCTTCGCACTCAGGTGACACACGAGGTACAGGAGGCAACTTACGACGTGTTCCCTAAAGACACCTACTGTCCATGTTCACCTGACACTAAAATAGGTACCTGGGTGTTAGTGGACTGATGAGGGTCGCATCCTGGTGTTTGGACTGGTGAGGGTCGCATCAGGGTGTTATGGACTGGTGAGGTCACATCCTGGGTTAGTGGACTGGTGAGTGTCGCATCCTGGGTGTTAGTGGACATGGTGATGTCCGCATCCTGGATATTAGGGACTGAGAGGGTCGCAAATCCTGGTGTGTTAGTGGAACTGGTGAGGGTCCACATCCTGGTGTTTAGTGGACGGTGAGTGTCGCATCCTGGGTGTTAGTGGACTGTGAGGGTCGCATCTGGATATTAGTGGACGGTGAGGTCGCATCTGGTGAGGGTCCGCATCCTGGGTGTTAGTGGAACAGTGAGGGCGCATCCTGGGTGTTAGTGGACTGGTGTGGGTCGCATCTCCTGATATTAGTGGACTGGTTGAGGGTCGCATCCTGGGAGGGGTCGCCATCCTTTGGTGTTAATGGAACTGGTGAGGGTCGCCACCTGGGGTGTTAGTGGACTGGTTGAGGGTCGCATTCCTGATATTAGGAGACTGGTGAGGGTCGCAATCCTGGGATGGTCCAATCCTGGGAGTTAGTGGACTTGGTGAGGGTCGCCATCTGGGTTTAGTGGAGAACTGGTGAGGTTCGCATCCTGGGTGTTAGTGGACTGGTGAGGCCGCATCCTGCGTGTTAGAAGACCTTGTGAGGGTCGCATTCCGGGGTGTTAAAAACTGGTGAGGGTCGCATCCGTGGGTGTTAGAAGGCTAGTATGGGGGAGGGGGGCGCATCCTGGGACAAAACTGACCTAATTTGCTGGAAATGCTCTGCATAACAAGGACTTTCTATATAGTAGTATTCATTCATGTAAGCTATGGTCGATACCTTACATGTTACTTGTAAACCTTGTCAATGTACTTCTATACCCTAACAATTACTTGTATACCTTGTACATGTACTTGTATACCTTGTATATGTACTTATACCCTGTAGGCCCCAATTATCATAAGCCGGGGCTCCGCCCCCTCCATAGCTGCGTCAGTGCCACAACACCTCCGCTCTGTCCCCTCTGTATCTGCGTCAGTGGCAGCAACAACCTCCGCTCTGTCCCCCTCCGTAGCTGGCTGCGTCAGTGGCCACAACAACCTCGCTCGTCCCCTCTCCGTAGCTGCGTCAGTGCCCAACAATCCTCCCAACTGTCCCTCCGTAGCTGGCGTCCAGTGCCACAACCAACCTCCGCTCTGTCCCCTCCGTAGCTAACGTCCAGTGTCCCACAACAACCTCCGCTCTGTCCCCTCCCGTAGGCAGCGTCAGTGTCCACAACAACCTCCGCTCTGTCACCCTCCGTAGCTGCGTCCCAGAGTCCACAACAACCTCCGCTCTGCCCCCCTCCGTCTGCGTCCAGTGCC
This sequence comes from Cherax quadricarinatus, assembly GCF_026875155.1. Taxonomy (NCBI): domain Eukaryota; kingdom Metazoa; phylum Arthropoda; class Malacostraca; order Decapoda; family Parastacidae; genus Cherax; species Cherax quadricarinatus. The sequence continues at coordinate 4,446,654 of NC_069496.1, forward strand.
ACAACAACCTCCGCTCTGTCCCCTCCGTAGCTGCGGTCAGTGCCAACAACCTCCGCTCTGTCCCCTCCGTAGCTGCGTCAGTGCCACAACAACCTCCGCTCTGTGCTGCTGTCCCCTCCGTAGCTGCGTCAGTGTCCACACAAACCTCCCAAGATTGATGGACTGAACACTCGACTCCAGCTGAGGACTTGATTACCTCATACTTCCTCCTCTCCTTACGCCTTCCTCTATGTATTGACTGATGAAGCCAACTGTGTGGCGAAACGTTCCTGAATAAAGATTCCCATATTCTGCGTAAAGTGTCTCCAATCTTCAACTTGTCGGTCTTTTTCCAAACCATTACATCACAACCTCCGCTCTGTCCCCTCCGTAGCTGCGTCAGTGCCACAACCAACCTCCGCACTGCCCCCTCCTTAGCTGCTTCAGTGCCCACATACAAACCTCCGCTCTGCCCCCTCCTTAGCTCGTCAGTGCCACAACAAACCTCCGCTCTGCCCCCTCCGTAGCTCCGTCAATGCCACAAGCAACCTCCGCACTCCCCCTCTGTTAGCTGCGTCAGAGCACAAAACCTCCGCCTCTGCCCCCCAATCCTTAGCTGCGGTCAGTGCCACAACAACCTTCGCTTCTGCCCCTCCGTAGCGCCCGTCAGTGCCACAACAACCTCCGCTCTGCCCCCTCCGAAGCTGCTCATCCTCAACAACCTCCGCTCTGCCCCCTCCTTACTGCGTCATGTGCCACAACAACCTTCGCTCTGCCCCCTACGAAAACAGCAGATGATACCCAGGGAATGTTTCAAAAGATAATATTCAAAAAAAAAAGTTGCTAGTCAAGTCAAGTAATTGCTCATAAACAAAGAGAGATAGTAGAAGGGCAACGAGTGACTAGCTCCCATAAGGTTAACTTACAAATAGTAGATCTAAGAAAAAGATAGATACGCTAAGATTTACCTGAAAAGGTAGGTAATATAGAATATTATTGCTATATCAGAGACCTGGTTCAACTTGAAAGATAAGAAAATGCCTTGATAGGGAGACAGTAAGCTGTTATGGGTCGAAATTCATAGGCTTCTAGATATAAAATGTTGTGTTAATGGGAGATTATTAACTTTAGACAAATTTGATTGGAACAATAGAACAGGAAATCTTTGAGTCTATGACTTTCTTGATACGGTTCAGATTTCTTTTTAAAAACATTTTATGACAGAAGCACCTAGGAGAAACCATCTGCTTGACTGGTTCTTGCCAACAAAGAATCACTAATTAATAATCTAGAGTTAAATGATGAGCTTGGGGAAGTGCTCACAATCACTTAGTTTCAATATATCATGGAATTACCAAGACTTCCGCTTGGCCGATTTCATGGCACTTAGAAATTATCTGGTGAACTAAATTGGGATGACCTACTATGGTCAGTTTGTGGTGCTTTGGTTCCCAATATGGCTTTTTTCAGAGTATATTAAGAGCTATCCAGACAACTTCTTCATTCGAGTAGGGAAATTAGATCTAACACAATGATCCCAAATGAATAAACAATAGTTAAAACAATTCATGAGGTCAAAAGACAAGATAAAAAGGCGTATCAAGGAGAGAGATGAGGCAGTTAAGAAATCAATATATTCAGTAAAAGAGATAAAAGGAAAAGGAATAAGCAAAGCTAAAAAGATTGTGAGGCTAAGGACGCAAGGGATATCGAAGGCCAACCCCTAAAGGGATCTTTCAGGTATACAGAAGTAGGATAGGGGCAAGATAGGCCCACGTAAGAGTAACTCAGGTACCAAGATCAATCAACAGGATAAGGATAGACTTGGAAATTTCAATACTTACTTCCTCTCAGTTTTTTAACCTAGTAAGATACAAGCGAAAATTCCCAGAAAATTATAATAGTGTAGAACATGAAGATAATAAACAATGCACGATTGGAGTAACCAGTCACATGTCCTCAGACAAATAGAGAAATTAAAAAAACAAAAATATCCCCCAGGACCCTGAAGAACTGATTTGCAAACTGTTTTAAAGAATTAAAAGAGGAACTTAGCATCCTTCGGCTAATCTCTTCAACATATACAATAAAGTTAACAGAATTCTTGCTTTCATATCAAGAATTATAAATAATAGAAATCCTCAGGTTGGTTCTTCCAACTCTATAGTATACCTTGGTTAGGCCTCATTTAGATTATTGCTGCACAGTTCAGGTCAACGTATACAGAATGGATATTATAGCAACTGGAAAACGTTCAAAGGAGGATGACAAAGTTTTATGTATCCCATGTATCAGAAATCTTCCCTATGAGGATAGACTGAGGCCCTGAATCTGCACTCTCTAGAAAGGCGTAGAATTAGGGGGGATAATGATTGAAGTGTATAAAATGGAATACAGGAATAAATAAAGGGGGATGTAAATACGAGCTAAAAATATCTTACCTAGATAAGGACTCGCAGCAATGGTTTTCAACTGGAAAAATTCAGATTCAGGAAGGTTTGAGTGAAGGTTTCAGGAAGGAAAGAAAGGAATACTGAACTTGTTATAGTCCATCCTAGCATAAGATAACTCAGGAAAAGAGCAATAAGGGCCCTAATGAATGAAGCCAACATCGATGTTCCTGTCGAGTGTACTCTCACTGTGTGTGTGGTGTCAACTGTCAGTGTACTCTCACTGTGTGCATGATGTCTTTGTACCAGTGTAGATCTCTCACGTGTGTTATTGTGTGGTCAACTGTCCCAGTGTACTCTCACTGTGTGCGTTTTATGTTCAACTGTCCATTGTACCTCACTTTGTGTGTTGGTGTCAACTGTCCAGTGTACTCCTCACTGTGTGTGTTTGGTGGTCAAACTGTCAGTGTACTCTCACTGTGTTTGTTGGTGGCAACTGTCGCAGTTAACTCTCACTGTGAGTGTTGGTGGTCAACTGTCCAGTGTACTCTACTGTGTGTGTTGGGCAACTGTCCAGTGTACTCTCACTGTTGTGTTTTGGGGTTTGGTGGTCAACTGTCCCAGTGTACTCTCACTGTGTGCGTTGATGTTCCAAAACTGTCCAGGAACTCTCACTGTGTGCGTTTGATGTTCAATCTGTCCAGTGTAGCTCTCACTGTGATGTGCGTTGATGTTCATCTGTCCAGTGTACTTCTCACTGTGTGTGTTGGGTGGTCAACTGTCCAGTGTACTCTCACTGTGTGTGTTGGTGGTCAACTGTCCAGTGTACTCCTCAACTGTGTGGCGTTGATGTTCAACTGTCCCAGTGTACTCTCCTCACTGTGTGTGTTGGTGGTCAACTGTCGCAGTGTATACTCTCACTGTGTGCGTTGATGTTCAACGGTCGTCAGTGTATTCTTACTGTGTGTTTTTATAATGTTCCAAGCTGTCCAGTGTACTCTCACTGTGTGTTTTTAAAATGTTCAACTGTCCAGTGTTACTCTCACTGGTTGTGTTTTAATGTTCAACCTGTCCAGTGTACTCTCACTGTGTGTGTTAATGTTCAACTGGCCCAGTGTACTCTCAAGTGTGTGTTGATGGTTCAACTGTCCATGTACTCTCACTTGTGTGTGTTGATGTCAACTGTCCAGTTGTACTCTCACTGTGGTGTGTTGATGTACTCTCACTCCTCTCTCACTCACTACACTACTACTACTCTACCACTAGTATACAATCTCAACTCTGGTCCTGTATATACCCTCTGTGATCAAGTAACTGTTTGTAGCGGCTTGACAAAACTCTGGAGAGCGAAACATTGCCACGTTGTACCTACAGTTTGCACTAGTGTTCCTTTACTTTTACATATTGTCGGTAATTCCTACCCAACATATTTAATCATCGCGGATGAAACCAACAATATGACTTTACAGATAAAAGGTAAATCACGCTAAGGTAACTGTATGTAACTACTCAATAAAAGTATACACAAAGTGTATGTACTCTCACCATGTAACCAATATAATATACAAGATTATAATTGAATACCGTGTTGTTTCTGCTATAATATCTCCCAAATACAACAGAAGCAATCCAACATATGAATGTTCATACAGTAATAATAAAACATATCAAAAGAACTTACCTGAATCTTCTCCCTCAGATGGTGTGGTTCTGAGCACAGGCAGGTCTGTGAGGGGACGCTCTTATATACCGAAATGTCTTCTCACTCTCCTCTAAGGACACCTCCACAACTCCTGGAAAAGATTTGTTATCACAGGTTGCCAAGTGCAAAATTATCTTTTAGGAGGAAAAATTCAATGAAAAAATAATGGTAATAATACCGACAACAATGGAAATCATAAACACATATGCAGTTTTAAATGTGATCCTTTATTGACAACGTTCACCCACACAGAGGGCTTTTTCAAGTCACAAACAGATCTGATGAACTCAAAATGGATACAATACCGACAGGTTGGTAGGCTAAGACACGTAGGCAACATTTAGGCCAACTTATATTCCAAAACGTTTCGCCTACACAGTAGGCTTCCTTCTTCTGTATTCGACTGAAGCCTACTGTTGTAGGCGAAACGTTAGGAATAAAGTTGCCTAAATGTTGCTATGTGTCCTTACCACAAACAGATCTACCCTGGGGTAGAAGGATTGAGTTTTATAGTCGGGGTCATGAGAAACACTGACGAGAAGAGATACATAGTCCTCTCCACCAACTCCCTTGCCAAACATGTTTCCAACATCTTTTCCAATACATCATTCCAAGTTTGGTAGATGAATGGTTCAGAGAACCGACATGTTGTTGAATTAGACACATGTGCACTCTTTGGTATCTTTAATTGAGGAACGTTCGCCACACAAGTGTCTTCATCCGTCCATACCAAGGAGAAACTTGAAGAACAGAGGAGAATGAAGTAATCAGCCCCTCAGGCCTTGAGTTAGATGTGTTCAGTCCATCATCTTGAATAGAATAAGAACATAGAACATAAGAAAGAGGAACACGCAGGAGCATGTTTGGCCATACTAGGCAGGTCCTTTAACAATTCATCCCCACTAACTAAACATTTTCCCTACCCAATTTTCACTGCTACCTAAGAAATAAGCTCTGGTGCAAGTCCCACTCAAATTTCAACCCCCCCTCCCACTCGTGTACTTATCCAACCTATATTTGAAACTACTCTCAAATACGGCATATGAGCGGAGAAGCAGACTTATAAAACCGTAGACAGGTGAGGGGCAGCAGTCGTAGGTGGAGTCCATTTTGTCCAATGTGGAAAGTAGGTCGTGCCCCCCACTTTCCTTCACACTTCCTGCTATCCCTTCCAAAGCTTCCACTTCACTCATCCCTTACCTTAGGCTTCTACTTCCTCATCCCCTTACCATAGCTCCACTTCCTCATCCCCATACAAAGCTTCCACTTTTCCTCTGCATCCACCTTCGCCCACTCCACCACACCAAAACTTCATCCAGGACCAACTTCCACCTCCCCAGACAAAAATCCACTCAAAACCTAAACCTTGCCCCAACTTCTGACAGACAGACAAACCAAAGAACATAAAAACAGATCCATCCTCTTTCCCACCCCCTCCAGGAAACGGGTCCGTAAACACACCTACAAACACACATCCACTGAATGGAACAACCACTATCACTGGGCTTTTAATCCCAAACTCCTCCACCGACATTAACTTTTGCTATGACAAAACCGTTAAATCATGTTTAAGGGATTCAGTTCAACGTACGTTCTTACTTTACAATTAACAACCTACTGGCCGAGCTCCTTGAAAGCCGAGAGGCAATATTGTTTTTGCTAAACAGTACCTGCCTCAAAGCCCCTCAACATATCCGCCATTACGGTTATAACTGCACTAAACTACAGTCCCCCTATGAACCCCACGATGGGGTGCCATCCTTTCAAATCCAACATAAAACAACGAATGTTCTCCCAAACCCTTTTATTCACCAACACTGTCTTGCAGTCAAATACACACCCACCTTTGGTCCCTTCATCTATTTCCATCAACCACCTATGCCGTTCGCCCAACACTATTCCTCAACATACAACGAGATCATTTCCTCAGTCTTCCACTACCACCAACAAAACCTCCTAGCGACATGAATGCAAACACAAACCGCCTTTCATCCACCAGTAACAATCAACTGGTCACCAATTACTCAACTTCACAAACCGTAAACATACCTAATTCATCTCGGCCCTGACTTCATACCTTCTACAACCACACGGCCAAAGCAAACAACATCATTCTGGCAAAAACCGGAGCCAGCTCTCTATTTCAACACTACATCTCAGCTGGCCTATTACAGGCTCTGATCACATTCCCGTCATCTTACACATCTCCAAGCCCTATCCTCATCCCGGCCCACCTTCCTTCTCCTACAAGAAACGCTGACTGGGAACTTTCAAACAACTCATAGATAATACTAACCTCACCTATGAACTACAACAAACAAACCAATTCTGACTTGAACACTCAACTTGCTCTCATCCAGGACACCATTACACAAGTAGCCAACAACACGCAATACAAAGAAAACCCACACCACTCGTTATTCCTTCAAACCCTCAATCAGAACAAGAAGACTAATTATATCTGTTACCCCAACCGCTTTCTCTATCAACACACATATATTTATTCAAGTCCGATTTAGATCCACTTACCTCAGAAACAACATTAACACATCTAGACCAAGACCACAACAATCATTGGTCACGAGCTCATACTACAAGCAGAACAAACAGCGTTATCAAAAACACCAAAGCCTTCTGGAAACTTTTATCCAAAAAATCAAGGCACCACTTTTTTCCACCAACAAATTCATACACATCACCCACAATAACACACATATCTTCAGAACCCCCAGGCTGCTACTAACACCTTCAAACCACAATCTGGGAGGAACATCTCCACCCTCACCCACCCCAACCCTAACGCTATTCCAACACATACGAGAACATAGAAATTACGGAACACTAACACACACACCACAAACAACACCAGACAGCCACATCCATCTGGACTCTCTACCTCCTCCCAAAACTTGACACTCCTTTCCACCAACACTGACGTTAAAGGACTACTCCTCAGACACCTTCCTTCCTCCCCAGGCCCCTGGTTGCCTCTGGCCCTAAACCATATTATCCCCTGAAACAACCTTCCAGACTCTATCTTACTTGCCTAACACAAACCTTCCCCTCAATGCCTCCGCTTGCCTCTGGATACTTCCCTTCCCTCTTCAAAAACTGTACTGGCTATCCCTCCTTCCTAAACCCAATAAAGACACTCTGACCCTAGAAAAACTATCGCCCTAATCACCTCCTCGAACTTAGGAAGAAACTCTTTGAAAAACTCATCAATCATCGCCTTCTCGTCCCCTTCGCAGATACCTGGAACACAATCTCTACTTCTATCTGATGGCCCTTTTTGGCTTCAAACACACAGATCCACACATGATGCCATTAACATCATTCTCAACTACATCCAAATCAACACAAAACAAAGAAACAGGACAGCCCTGATTGCAAAAGGACTTAAAAAAAAAAACCCATGACAGTGTCTGCACGAAGGCTCAAGTACAAACGCTGCACTAACTTCAACCTGGCCTCTCAATAAACCGTAAACTCCTCTGCAACTTCCTAGACGGCCGTACCCATGAGAATCAAATTCCAAGGCTGTACTCTGACTACTTCAACACTAAATGCCGGATACCCCAAGGGATCTGTCCTCTCCCCTACCCTCTACATTTTAAACACTAACGACATTCCAACACCGTATAACCACAACTCCACCATCACTAGCCATGCAGACGCACATTACACAACTTATCACACATGCCAATATAGATACACTCACGCACAAACACAAAATGAGGTTGACAGGAAAGCCATCTGGGAACAAAAAATGGAAGGATCAAACCAATGCAGCTAAATCCAGCATTACGTATTTAAACTACACAGGAAACGTGATTCCTCCCTTTACCTGTCGAGCTCAGAACAGCTGAACCCGCACTTACATCCCCATCCACACAATCTGTCACGTCCTTGGCGTTAATTTTGACAACCTTCTTCGTTTACCCAACACACGGACACAATCACTCAAGAGCAATGCAATACTAAGTAAGGCCATTGCGGCCACTACAAGCTGCAACATCCTCTCAAGCGCTGAAACTTACTCTCCCTCTCTTGCAGCAAAACAACTTACTTAAACTGCCGCGTGTCCAGAAACAAGGCGCTGCAACTGGGTGCTTGATGTCAGATGGAGACTTCGCCACAAGCGAGTCTCCATGCCCAATTAGACACCCCGGCGCTGAATCTGACTGGAAGACGCTCAGTGACAGACAGATAGACAAACTGAGACACGACATGACTACTGACCTCTCTCATTGACGAGAAGACATTCGCAGACCCACACACCAACACAACCTTTTCTACTCCTTGCATGATCCTGCTCCTAACCCTATTTACAAATAACCTTGAATTCAGTGACAGGTACCTTCTATGACAGGTACCATTCTCTGAACCCCGTTCGCCTTAAGCTTTTGGGTTAAAGACATGGATTCATTCTACACTCTCTCTAGCGCTAAACGTCCGCATGTCCCTTCCTCTCCCCGCTCAAAGACCACACCGGGTCCCAACAGAAGAGGCGAATTCCTCTTCACAATATCTGTCCCCAACGATCTCCTAACCCTCTGGTTAAGCCCTGGCTCTTTTTCTACGACAAGAAACACTCCTCTCCCAGCACTATTCTTCGTCTGTCCCGTCTTCCGCCGCTCATCCATTTTGGGATCTTTACCTGAACTTTCGTTCGTTCGTACCACCCAGTAGATCTGTTTTGTGACTTGAAAAAGCCCTCTGTGTGGGTTGAAACTTGTCAAATAATACACCAGTCTACACTACACGAATAATACTTACTACAGAGAGAGTAAGCATAAAAAAAAACACATACAAAAAAAAAAAAGAGAAAACACGAGAATAGAGCGATAAACACTGAAAAATATGCAAAAATAATGGGTCAAATGAAACACTGAGTCTACACTGAAAACCAAAAAGCTTAGAGTTACACAAGAATCACTGTAAAATGTCTCACACACACAAATGTTCTTTAAATGCAAAGGAAAATGTCTCCTAAAACAGAAAATTATCCTGAAGTCTTAGAGGTGGGTAGACGGTGGTGACGAGTGATGATGTGAGACGGGGTCCTGTGCCGGGTGATGATTCTCACACTGTTTGTCCGTTAGGAAGAAATGTGAATTTCAGGTGAACTCACAATAAACATGGCTTTATCGTTGGGCACACCGCTACAATCTCTTGATCAAATATGTGAGCCAAAACAGTACTAGTAACCCGTACACGGGTGGGAAAAAACCCACAGTAGAATGAGGTGGGGAGTGGGGGTGGCTGGTGGTGAAGGGAACATGAAACTCAACTGGCGCTCACTGGCGTAGTGGGTGTCTGGTTGGGTGTAGGGAACATGACTCAACTGCGCTCACTGGCGTGCAGTCTCACCACTCACGAAGGTGGCTTATTTCTCTCTTCTCAGCTGGTTAGAAGCTGGGTAGGCTGACGGCTAACCCATGAGAATGGCTGACTGTAAGACGTGTAAACGATGTACAACAGCATAAGGAGCAGGGGATGACAAGGAGACAGGCCCTGGATGGATAGTGCCTGAGGCAGGCTGACTAGCATCACTCCCCCAGCTAGGCTTACTGACTGGCTTAAATTGCAATCCGGTCAACCCATCGGAGATTTGAAGCAATTAGCACACGAACTAAGCCATGAAGCTTGAAAAGAGGTCTCCAACAGTGCCAGGCTTGTAGTACACGTGTGAAGGTAGTGAGGGGTAAGCTGCTAGCTAGGTGGCAGAGATGGTTCACCTCTGACCTGCCGGCAACCCCACAAACAATCTTCTACACGTCTGAAATACCTGTAAATCACACGCCCACACCTCTGACACCAAATTGTCATGTGGGTTCGATAACGTGGATGGGTAAAAAACACTCATGTAGGCTGGTTAGTAACGTATAATTTATAACAGAAAGTATGGGAATCACCGTCAGTCTAACCTGCCTCTCTCTGCTTCTCTATCTCAGACTGACCCACCAGTGGCCTAAGCCGTGAAGGGCATTCAACATGCTAATGGGTCCAGCAGCAACAGAATAACAGGTCAGATGATTCACACAGAGTTGGTAAGTGAGTCATCTACTGGTAACTGGTTACTGGTAACTGTGTACTACTGGAGAGTAGTGTGTCAAGAGTTGTGTAGTGTGTCAGTGGGTGTAGTGTGTCAGTGTGGATGTAGTGTTCAGTGTGGTGTAGATTGTGTCAGTGTAGTGTAGTGTTGTCCAGTGTGGTGATGTGTAGTGTAGTGCAGTGTGTCCAGTGTGGTGTAAGTGTGTCAGTGTGGTGTAGTGTTTCAGTGTGGTGTAATGTTTTCATGTGGTGAAGGTGTCAGTGTGGGTGAGTGTGTCAGTGTAGGCAGTGTGTCAGTGTGGTGTGTGTGTCAGTGTGGTGTAGTGTGTCAGTGGTGGTGTAATGTGACAGTGTGGTGTAGTGTGATCAGTGTGGTGTAATGTGTCAGTGTGGTGATATAGTGTCAGTGTGGTGTAGTGTGTCATGTGGATTGTAGGTGTCCAGTGTGGTGTAGGTTCCAGTGTGGTGTAATGAGTCAGAGTTGGTGTAGAGTGCAGTGTGGTGTAATGGTGTCCAGTGTGGGTGTAGAGTGGGGTCAGTGGGTGTAGTGTGTCATGTGGTGTAATGTGTCAGTGTATGTAGAGTGTCAGTGTAGTGTGTCTGTGTAGTGTGTGTCAGTGTAGTGTAGTGTGCCAGTGAGGTGTATTATTTAAGTGTTCCAGTTTTGTGTAGTGTGGTCAGGTAGTGTTACAGGAGCAGTAACTCGCCACCTAATTAATACAGCAGTACTCGCCACCTGATTAATCCAGCAGTACTCCCCACCTAATTTAATACACAGTAACCGCCACCTATTAATACAGCAGCACTAGGTTGTGTGTTCGCATTCACCTAATTAATACGCAGTACTCCGCCACCTAATAATACAGCAGTACTCGTCACCTAATTAATACAGCTACTCTCGCCTGTTATACCAAACAGTTAATAAATCACATGTTTGAGTTTGGCAGCTGAGAATCTTTAAAAATACCCATATAATTCACTAGAGATTGACTCACGAAATCGAGTAATGACATGATTGCAAACAAACCCATACCCCCGGCCGGATTGAACCCGCGGTCAGAGATTCTCAAACCTCTCCAGACCGTCGCTTAGCCACTAGACTGGACATTGGCAACGCGACGTCTGGAGGTTTGAGACTCTCTGACCGCGGGTCAGTCCCGCCGGGTATGGTTTGGTTTCACAAGAGATTAATATCTGGAAGATATTTGCTAAGTCGCATTTTTTAGCTGTAGTATATCTTGCAAGAGGAAGTATCTGTGTGAGTTTGTCATTATATCCTCTTACCAGTCTGAACTAGTAACAATATCTTCGGGAAAACCAGAGGAAAAGACGATTGAGCTCCCATGAGGAGAGTCATCCTTGCTGGAGAGGTCTCATCAAGGTTACCTTTACTGGTGTATTCCACCTGCCTCAGTAACAACACTAAACACTACTGCCAGAAACCTCAAAACTGCCTAAAACCTCAACACTGCCTAAATACCTCAACACTTCTGCCTAGAAACCTCGCCACTGCTTGAAACCTCAACACTGTCCTAGAAACCCCACAATTCCGAACACATCAAAACCGCCTAGAAATCTCAACACTACCTACAAAAACCTCAACACTGACTAGAAAATTCACACTGCCTAGAAACCTTGACACTGCACAGAAACCTCAACACTGCCTAGCGCCAACCTCAATACATGCCTAGAAACCTCAATACTGCCCTAGAAATCTCACACTTTGCTGCGTGGAAACCTCAAACTGCCTAGAAACCTCAAAACTGCCCTAAAAACCTCACACTGCCTAGAAACCCTCGACACTGTCTAGAAACTTCAACACTGCCTAGAAACCTCAACAATGCCTAGAAACCTAAACACTACTAGAAAACTCACTACTGCAAAGAAACATCACACTGAGTGGAAAACCTCAACAGTGCCAAGAAACCTCAACACTCTAGAAACCTCGACTCTGCGTAGAAACCTCAACACTGCCTAGAAACCTCAACACTGCCTAGAAACCTCAACTTGCCTAGAAATCTCACACTGCCTGACACCTTTACACTGCCTAGAAACCTCAACACTAACTGCCTAGAAACCCTCAATACTGCCTAGAAACCTCAATAAACTACTGCCTAGAAATCTACACTGCGTGAAACCTCACACGCCAAGAAACCTCAACACTGCTTAGGAAACCTCACACTGCATTAAGAACTCCCTCGACACTGCCTAGAAACTTCATCAACACTGCCTAGAAACCTCAATAACACTGCAATAGAAACCTCAAAACTGCCCTAGATCCTCAACACTGCCTAGAAACCTCACACTGCTATAAGCCAAAACACTGCCTAGAAACCTCATTACCACCTAGAAACCTCGCACTGCGTGAAGCCTCAGCACTGCCAGAAACCTCAACACTACCTAGAATCCTCGACACTGCCTAGAAACCTCAACACTGCCTAGAAACCTCAAACACTGCCTAGAAACCTCAAACACTGCCTGAGAAACTCACACTGGCCAAGAAAGCTCAACACTGCCAGAAAACTCAACACTGCCCACGGAACCTCAACACTGCCTAGAAACCTCAACACTGCCTAGAAACCTCAACATCCTAGAATCTCAACACTAAGCCTAGAAACCTCAACAACTGCCTAGAAACCTCAATACCACCTGAAACCCCACTGCGTGGAAGTCTCAACACTGCCTATAAACCTCAACACTACCTAGGAAACCTCGACACTGCGAGAAAGCCTCAACACTGCCTAGAAAAACCTCAACACTGCCTAGAAACTTCACACTGCCAAGAAAGCACAAGCACTGCCTAGAACCTCAACAACTGCCTAGAAACCTCAACACTGCCTAGAAACTTCACACTATACGCCAAAAAGCTCAACACTGCCTAGAAACCACCCCTCAACACTGCCTAGGAACCTCAACCACTGCCTAAGAAACCTCAACACTGCGTAGAAACCTCAACACTGGCCTAGAAACCTCAACACTGCCTAGAAAACCTCAACACTGCGTAGAAACCTCGACAACTGCGTAGAAACCTCAACACTGCCTAGAAAACCTAAACACTCACTAGAAAACTTCACACTGCCAAGAAAGCTCAACACTGCCAGAACCTCAACACATGCCTAGTAACCTCAAACATTGCCTAGAAACCTCAACACTGCCTAGGAAACCTCAAACACTACCAAGAAAACCTCGACACTGCGTGAGATAAAAACTCAACACTGCGCTAAGAAACCCTCCAAACACTGCCTAGAAACCCTCAACACTGCCTAGAAACTTCACACTGCCAAGAAAGCTCGCCACTGCCTAGAAAAACCTCCTCTCAACCACTGCCTAGGAATCATCAACACTGCCTAGAAACCTCAACACTGCCTAGCAACTCAACACCTGCCCTAAAATCTCAAAACTGCCCTAGAAACCCAACACTGCCCTTAGAAACCTCAATACCACCTAGAAACCTCGCACTGCGTGGAAGCCTCAACACTGCCTAGAAACCTCAACACTACCTAGAAACCTCGACAACTGCTTAGAAACCTCAACACTGCCTAGAATCCTCAACACTGCACTAGAAACCTCAACACTTCCTTGGAAAAACTTCACAGCGCCAATAAAGCTCAACACTGCATAGAAACCTCAACACTACCTAGGAACCCTCAACACTGCCTAGAAACCTCAACACTGCCGAGAAACCTCAACACTGCCTAGAAATATCAACACTGCCGGTAAAACCTCAACACTGCTAGATAACCTCAACAACTGCTAGAAATCTCAGACCTACTGCTTAGAACTTCAACACTGTCGTAGAAACCTCAACATTGCCTAGAAACCTCAACACTGCCTAGAAATCTCACACTGCGTAAGAAAAACCTAAACACTGCAATAGAAAACCTCAACACTTGCCTCGAAACCCTCAACAACACTGGCCTATAAACCTCAACACTACCTAGAAAACCTCAACCTGCATAGAAACTCAACCTACCAGAAACCTCAACACTGCATAGAAACATTAACAACTGGGTAGAAACCCTCAACACTTCATAGAAAACCTCAACAATGTGGAGAAACCTCAACACTGCTTGAGCAACCTCAACACTGCGTGAAACCCCTCAACACTGCCTAGAAACCACAACACTACCTAGAAAACCTCCAACACTGCTTATAAACCTTAAACATTGGGGTAGAACCTCAAACACATGCATAGAATACCTCAACACTGCGGAGAAACTTCAACACTGCGTAAAACCCTCAACACTGCGTAGAAACCCTCCAACCCTGCGTAGAAACCTCAACACGCGTAGAAAAACCCTCAACCTGCGTAGAAACCCTAAACACTACGTAGAAACCCTCAACACACGTAGAAACCCCAACACTGCGTAGAAAACCCTCAACACTGCGTAGAAACACTCAACACTACGTAGAAACCCTTCAACACTAACGTAGAAACCCTCCAACACTAGGGGGGGGCAAGAAAACCCTCAACACTACGTAAACCCTCAACACTGCGTAGAAAACCCTCAAGCACTGCATAGAAACCCCAACACTGCGTGAACCCCTCAACATGCGTAGAAACCCTCAACACTGCGTAGAAACTCTCAACACTACGTAGAAACCCTCAACACTACGTAGAAACCCTCAACACTGCGTAGAAACCCTCAACACTGCATAGAAACCTGAACACTATGTAGAAACCCTCAACACTGACGTAAAACCCACAACAAGAAGAAATTTAGTTTGGCCAATTAAGCGATCAGTTTTATTACTACGGTATCTGGGTTGCTTCGCACTCAGGTGACACACTGAGGTACAGGAGGAAACTTTACGACGTGTTCCCTAAGACACCTACTGTCCATGTTCACCTGACACTAAAATAGGTACCTGGGTGTTAGTGGACTGATGAGGGTCGCATCCTGGGTGTTAGTGGACTGGTGAGGGTCGCATCCAGGGTGTTATGGACTGGTGAGGTCACATCCTGGGTTAGTGGACTGGTGAGTGTCGCATCCTGGGTGTTAGTGGACATGGTGATGTCCGCATCCTGGATATTAGGGACTGAGAGGGTCGCAAATCCTGGTGTGTTAGTGGAACTGGTGAGGGTCCACATCCTGGTGTTTAGTGGACGGTGAGTGTCGCATCCTGGGTGTTAGTGGACTGTGAGGGTCGCATCTGGATATTAGTGGACGGTGAGGTCGCATCTGGTGAGGGTCCGCATCCTGGGTGTTAGTGGAACAGTGAGGGCGCATCCTGGGTGTTAGTGGACTGGTGTGGGTCGCATCTCCTGATATTAGTGGACTGGTTGAGGGTCGCATCCTGGGAGGGGTCGCCATCCTTTGGTGTTAATGGAACTGGTGAGGGTCGCCACCTGGGGTGTTAGTGGACTGGTTGAGGGTCGCATTCCTGATATTAGGAGACTGGTGAGGGTCGCAATCCTGGGATGGTCCAATCCTGGGAGTTAGTGGACTTGGTGAGGGTCGCCATCTGGGTTTAAAACCGAGGTTGTTCCTGCTATATATCTCCCAAATACAACAGAAAGAAAATATACAATTGAATGTTCTACAGTATAATAAAAGCATAGCAAAAAAACTTACCTGAACTTCTCCTCAGATGGTGTGGTTCTGGCAGGCAGGTCTGTGAGGCGCTCTTATATACCGAAATGTCTTCTCACTCTTCCTCTAAGGACACCTCCAGCAACTCCTGAAAGAATTGTTATCACAGGTTGCAAGTGCAAAATTATCTTTTAGGAGGGAAAATTCAATGAAAATAAATGGTATAAAATACCGACACAATGGAAACATAAACACATATGCAGTTTAATGTGATCCTTTATTGACAACGTTTCACCCACACAGAGGGCTTTTTCAAGTCACAAACAGATCTGATGAACATCAAAATGGTATACAATACCGACAGGTTGGTAGGTAAGACACGTAGGCAACATTTAGGCAACTTTATTCCAAAACGTTTCGCCTACACAGTAGGCTTCTTCTTCTGTATTCGACTGAAGCCTACTGTGTAGGCGAAACGTTTAGGAATAAAGTTGCCTAAATGTTGCCTATGTGTCTTACCCACAAACAGATCTACCTGGGGTAGAAGGTATGTGAGTATTTATAGTCGGGTTCAGAGAAGACACTGCCGAGAAGAGATACATAGTCCTCTCCACCAACTCCATTGCCAAACATGTTTCCAACATCTTTTCCAATACATCTTTCCCCCAAGTTTGTAGATGAATGGTTCAGAGAACCGACATGTTGTTGAATTAGACACATGTGCAACTCTTGGGTATCTTATTGAGGAAACGTTTCGCCACACAGTGGCTTCACAGTCCATACCAAGGGAGAAACTTGAAGAACAGGAGGAGAATGAGGTAATCAGTCCCTCAGCCTTGAGTCGATGTGTTCAGTCCATCAATCTTGAATAGAATAAGAACATAAGAACATATAGAAAGGAGGAACACTGCAGGAGGCCTGTTGGCCCATACTAGGCAGGTCCTTTACAATTCATCCCACTAACTAAACATTTGCCCAACCCAATTTTCACTGCTACCTAAGAAATAAGCTCTGATGTGCAAGTCCCACTCAAATTCAACCCCTCCCACTCGTGTACTTATCCAACCTAAATTTGAAACTACTCAAATACGGCATATGAGCGGAGAAGCAGCTTATAAACCGTAGACAGGTGAGGGGCAGCAGTCGTAGGTGGTGTCACATTTGTCCAATGTGGAAGTAGGTCGTGCCCCCCACTTCCTTCATCACTTCCTCTTTCCCTTCCAAAGCTTCCACTTCCTCATTCCCTTACCTTAGCTTCTACTTCCTCATCCCTTACCATAGCTTCCACTTCCTCATCCCCTACCAAAGCTTCCACTTCCTCTGCATCCACCTTCGCCCACTCCACCACAACCAAAACTTCATCCAGGTCCAACTCCACCTCCTCCAGACAAAATCCACTCAAACCTAAACCTGCCCCAACTTCTGACAGACAGACAGACAGACCAAAGAACATAAAAACAGATCCATCTCTTCCTCCCCCTCCAGGAAACGGGTCCGTAACACCTACAAACACACATCCACTGATGGCACCACTATCACGGGCTTTAATCCAAACTCCTCCACCGACATTAACTTTGCTATGACAAAACCGTTAAATCATGTTTAAGGTGATTCAGTTCAACGTACGTTCTTACTTTACAATTAGACACCTACTGGCCGAGCTCCTTGAAGCAGAGAGGCCAGATATTGTTTTGCTAAACAGTACCTGCCTCAAAGCCCCTCAACATATCCGCCATTACGGTTATACTGCACTACAGTCCCCCTATGATCCCCACGATGGGGTTGCCATCCTTGTCAAATCCAACATAAAACACGAATTTCTCCCAATCCCTTTTATTCACCAACACTGTCTTGCAGTCAGAATACACACCCACCTTGGTCCCTTCATCTTTTTCACCACCTATGCTCGCCCAAACACTATTCTCAACATACACGATCTTTCCTCAGTCTTCAACTACACCAACATACCTACTAGCTGACATGAATGCCAAACACACCGCCTTTCATCACACCAGTAACAATCAACTTGGTCACCAATTACTCAACTTCACAAACCGTAAACACCTAATTCATCTCGGCCCTGACTTCAATACCTTCTACAACCACACGGGCCAAAGCAAACCAGACATCATTCTGGCAAACGGAGCCAGCTCTCTATTTCAACACTACATCTCAGCTGGGCCTATTACAGGCTCTGATCACATTCCCGTCATCTTACACATCTCCAGCCCTATCCTCATCCCGGCCACACCTTCCTTCTCCTACAAGAACGCTGACTGGGATGCCTTCAAACAACTCATAGATAATACTAACCTCACCTATGACTACAACAACAAACCCATCTCTGACATTGACACTCAACTTGCTCTCATCCAGGACACCATTACACAAGTAGCCAACACCGCAATACCAAAGAAAACCCACACCACTCGTTATTCCTTCAAACCCTCAATCAGAACAAGAAGACTAATTATCTGTTACCCCAACCGCTTTCTCTACAACACACATATATTTAATCAAGTCCGATTAGATCTCACTTACCTCAGAAACAACATTCTACACAGTCTAGACCAAGACCACAACAATCATTGGTCACAGCTCATACTACAAGCAGACAAACAGCGTATCAAAAACACCAAAGCCTTCTGGAACTTTATCAAAAAAATCAGAGGCACCACTCCCACCAACAAATTCATACACATCACCCACAATAACACACATATCTCAGACCCGCAGGCTGCTACTAACACCTCAAACACATCTGGGAGAACATCTTCCACCCTCACCCACCCCACCCTAACGCTATTCAACACATACAGAACATAGAAACTGGAACACTACACACACACACACGAAACAACACCAGACAGCCACATCCATCTGGACTCTTCATACCTCCTCCAAGAACTTGACACTCCTTTCACCAACACAGACGTTTAAAACTCTCCTCAGACACCTTCCTCCCAAGGCCCCTGGTTGCCTCTGGCCTAAAACCATATTATCCTGAAACACCTTCCTGACTCTATCATTACTGCCTACACAAACCTCCTCAATGCCTCCCTTGCCTCTGGATACTTCCCTTCCCTCTTCAAAGCTGCTACTGCTATCCTCCTTCCTAAACCCAATAAAGACCACTCTGACCCTAGAAACTATCGCCCTATCAGCCTCCTCGAAACTTTAGGAAAACTCTTTGAAAAACTCATCAATCATACGCCTTCGCAGATACCTGGAACACAATTCTCTACTTTCTGATGGCCAGTTTGGCTTCAGAACACACAGATCCACACATGATGCCATTAACATCATTCTCAACTACATCCACATCAACACAAAACAAAGAAACAGGACAGCCCTGATTGCAAAAGACGTTAAAAAAGCCTATGACAGTGTCTGGCACGAAGGGCTCAAGTACAAACGCTGCACTAACTTCAACCTGCCTCTCAATACGCGTAAACTCCTCTGCAACTTCCTAGACGGCCGTACCATGAGAATCAAATTCCAAGGCTGTTACTCTGACTACTTCACACTAAATGCCGGAGTACCCCAGGGATCTGTCCTCTCCCCTACCCTCTACATTTTAAACACTAACGACATTCCAACACCTGTATACCACAACTCCACCACACTAGCCTATGCAGACGACATTACACAACTTATCACTCATGCCAATATAGATACACTCACGCACAAAACACAAAATGAGGTTGACAGGATAGCCATCTGGGAACAAAAATGGAGGATCAAAACCAATGCAGCTAAATCCAGCATTACGTATTTTAACTACAGGAAACGTGATCCTCCATTACCTGTCGAGCTCAGAACAGCTGATACCCGCACTTACATCCCCATCACACAATCTGTCACTGTCCTTGGCGTTAATTTTGACTACCTTCTTCGTTTACACGGACACATTCACTCAAGGCATGCAATAGCTAGTAAGGCCATTGCGGGCCTCTACAAGCTGCAACATGCCTCTCAACGCTGATAACTTACTCTCCTCTTGCAGCAAAAACAAACTTACTTAAACTGCAGCGTGTCCAGAACAAGGCGCTGCACTGGGTGCTTGATGTCAGATGGGAGGACTTCGCCACAAGCGAGTCTCTCCATGCCCAATTAGACATCCCTGCGCTGAATCTGTACTGGAAGACGCTCAGTGACAGACAGATAGACAAACTTGAGACACGACATGACTACTGGACCTCTCTCATTGACGAAGACATTCGCAGACCCACACACCAACACAACCTTTTCTACTCCTTGCATGATCCTGCTCCTAACCCTATTTACAAATAACCTTGAATTCGCTGACAGGTACCTTCTATGACAGGTACCATTCTCTGACCCACGTTCGCCTTAGCTTTTGGGTTAAGACATGGATCAGTTCTACACTCCTCTCTAGCGCTAAACGTCGCATGTCCCTTCCTCCCCGCTCACCCCACCGGAGTCCCAACAGAAGAGGCTGAATTTCTCTTCTCAATATCTGTCCCACGATCTCCTTAGCTGCTGGGTTAAGCCCTGGCTCTTTTTCTACGACTAAGAACACTCCTCTCCAGCACTATTCTTCGTCTGTCCCGTCTTCCCCGCTCATCCCATTTGGGATCTTACCTGAACTTTCGTTCGTTCGTACCCCAGGTAGATCTGTTTGTGACTTGAAAAAGCCCTCTGTGTGGGTGAAACGTTGTCAATAATACACCAGTCTACACTACACGATAATACTTACTACAGGCAGAGAGTAGCATAAAAAAAAACACATACAAAAAATATAAAAGTGAAACACGAGAGATGAGCGATAACACTGAAAAATATGCAAAAATAATGGGTCAAAGAAACACTGAGTCTACACTGAAAACAAAAGGCTTAGAGTACACAAGAAATTCACTGTAAATGTCTCACACACACAAATGTCTTTAAATGCAAGGAAAATGTCTCTAAACAGAAAATTATCACTGAAGTCTGGAGTGGTAGACGGTGGTGACGAGTGATGAGGTGAAGACGTCCTGTGCGGGTGATGATTCCTCACACTGTTGTCGTGAAGAAATGTGATTTCTAGGTGAACTCACATAACTGGCTTTATCGTTGGCACACAGCTACAATCTCTTGATCAATTATGTGAGCCAAAACAGTACTAGGACCCGGTACAAGGGTGGAAAAAAACCCACAGGTAGATGAGGTGGGGAGTGGGTGGCTGGTGGGTGAAGGGAACATGACTCAACTGGCGCTCACTGGCGTAGTGGGTGGCTGGTGGGTGAAGGGAACATGACTCAACTGGCGCTCACTGGCGTGCAGTCTCACCACTCACGAAGGTGGCTTATTTCTCTCTCTCAGCTGGGTTAGAAGCTGGGTAGGCTGACTGGCTTAACCCATGAGAATGGCTGACTGGAAGACGTGTAACGATGTACACAGCATGAAGGAGCAGGTGGATGACAGGAGACAGGCTGGATGATAGGCTGAGGCAGGCTGACTAGCATTCACTTCCACAGTCTGGCTTACTGACTGGCTTAATTGCAATCCGGGTCAACCCTTCGGAGATTGAGCAATAGCACCGAACTTAAGCCCAGGATGAAAAGAGGCTGCACGGCTTGCAAGGCGTGTAGATCACACAGATGAAGGGAGTGGGGTAAGTGCTAGCAGGTGGCATAGATAGGTTCACCTGACCTGCCTGGCACCCACAACAATCTTCTTACGTCTGAAATACCTTGTAAATCCACGCCTCAACCTCTGTCACCAATTGCATGATGAGGTTCGATAAGTGGATGGGAGTAAAAAACCTCCATGGTTAGGCTGGTAGTAAGTATATTATAACGTAAACGTATGGGAAGCACCGTCATGACCTGCCTCTCTCTGCTCTCTATCTAACGACTGACCACCATCCTGCGTGTGAATGGCATTCAACATGCCTATGGTCAGCAGCAAACATTGAATAACAGTCAGTGATTCACACTAGACGTTGGTATGAGTCATCTACGTGGACTGGTTACTGGTATACTGGTATACTGAGAGTAGTGTGCATGTGGGATGGTCAGTGTGTGTCATGTGTCAGTGTGGTGTAGTTGTCAGTGTGGTGTATGTGTCAGTGTATGTGATGTGTCAGTGGTGTAGTGTGTCAGTGTAGCAGTGGTCATGTGGTGTAGTGTGTCAGTGTGGTTATGGTCAGTGTGGTTTATGTGTCAGTGTGGTGTAGTGTGTCAGTGTGGTGTAGTGTGTCATGTGAGAGCAGTGTGTCAGTGTGGTGTAGTGTGTCAGTGTGGTGTAGTGTGTCAGTGTGGTGTAATGTGTCAGTGTGGTGTAGTGTGTCAGTGTGGTGTAATGTGTCAGTGTGGTGTATGTTCAGTGTGGTGTAGTGTGTCAGTGTGGTGTGAGTGTCAGTGTGGTGTAGTGTGTCAGTGGTGTAAGTGTCAGTGTGGTGAAGTTCAGTGTGGTGTAGTGTCAGTGTGGTGTAGTGTGTCAGTGTGTGTAGTGTGTCAGTGTGTGTAATGTGTCAGTGAGAGTAGTGTCACGTAGTGTGTCTGTGTAGTGTGCACCTTATGTAATAAGTGTCAGTGAGTGTAGTTAGTTTAGTGTGTCAGTTTTGTGTAGTGTGTCAGTGTAGTGTGTACAGCAGTACTCGCCACCTAATTAATACAGCAGTACTCGCCACCTGATTAATACAGCAGTACTCGCCACCTAATTAATACAGCAGTACTCGCCACCTAATTAATACAGCAGCACTCGCCACCTAATTAATACAGCAGTACTCGCCACCTAATTAATACAGCAGTACTCGTCACCTAATTAATACAGCAGTACTCGCCTGTTATACCAACAAGTTAATAAATCACATGTTTGTTTGGCAGCTGAGAATCTTTAAAAAATACCCATATAATTCACAAGAGATTGACTCACGAAATCGTAATGACATGATTGCAAACAAACCATACCCCGGCCGGGATTGAACCCGCGGTCAGAGATTCTCAAAACTCCAGACCGTCGCGTTAGCCACTAGACTGGTCTAGTGGCTAACGCGACGGTCTGGAGTTTTGAGACTCTCTGACCGCGGGTTCAGTCCCGGCCGGGGTATGGTTTGGTTTCACAAGAGATTAATATCTGGAAGATATTTGCTAAGTCGCAGTTTTAGCTGTAGTATATCTGCAAGAGGAAGTATCTGTGTGAGTTTGTGACATTATATCCTCTTACCAGTCTGAACTAGTAACAATATCTTCGGGAACCAAGAGGAAGAAGACGATTGAGCTCTCCATGAGGAGAGTCATCCTTGCTGGGAGAGGTCTCATCAAGGTTACCTTTACTGGTGTTTTCCACCTGCTCAGTAACAACACTACTGCCTAGAAACCTCAAAACTGCCTAGAAACCTCAACACTGCCTAGAAACCTCAACACTGCCTAGAAACCTCGCCACTGCTTGAAACCTCAACACTGTCTAGAAACCTCACAATTCCTAGACACCTCAAAACCGCCTAGAAATCTCAACACTACCTACAAACCTCAACACTGACTAGAAAATTCACACTGCCTAGAAACCTTGACACTGCACAGAAACCTCAACACTGCCTAGAAACCTCAATACTGCCTAGAAACCTCAATACTGCCTAGAAATCTCACACTGCGTGGAAACCTCAACACTGCCTAGAAACCTCAACACTGCCTAAAAACCTCACACTGCCTAGAAACCTCAGACACTGTCTAGAAACTTCAACACTGCCTAGAAACCTCAACAATGCCTAGAAACCTAAACACTACCTAGAAACCTCAATACTGCATAGAAACCTCACACTGAGTGGAAACCTCAACAGTGCCAAGAAACCTCAACACTACCTAGAAACCTCGACTCTGCGTAGAAACCTCAACACTGCCTAGAAACCTCAACACTGCCTAGAAACCTCAACATTGCCTAGAAATCTCACACTGCCTTGACACCTTGACACTGCCTAGAAACCTCAACACTGCCTAGAAACCTCAATACTGCCTAGAAACCTCAATACTGCCTAGAAATCTCACACTGCGTGGAAACCTCAACACTGCCTAGAAACCTCAACACTGCTTAGAAACTCAACACTGCCTAGAAACCTACACAATGCCTAGAAACTCAACACTGCTAAACACTCAAACTGCATAGAAACCTCAATACTGCCTAGAAACCTCACACTGCTGAAACCTCAACACTGCCTAGAAGCCTACAACACTGCCTAGAAACCTCACTTACACTAGAAACCTCGCACTGCGTGGAAAGCCTCAGCACTGCCTAGAAACCTCAACACTACCTAGAATCCTCACACTGCCTAGAAACCTCACACTGCCTAGAAACCTCAACACTGCCTAGAAACCTCAAACTGCCTAGAAACTTCAAACTGCCAAGAAAGCTCAACACTGCTAGAAACCTCAACACTGCCTAGAAACCTCAACACTGCCTAGAAACCTCAACACTGCCTAGAAACCTCAACACTGCCTAGAAACCTCAACACTGCCTAGAAACCTCAACACTGCTAGAAACCTCAATACACCTAGAAACCTCCACTGCCGTGAATCTCAAACACTGCCTAGAAACCTCAACACTACCTAGAAACCTCGACACTGCGTAGAAACCTCACACTGCTAGGAAACCTCAACACTGCCTAGAAACTCACACTGCCAGAAAGCTCACACTGCCTAGAAACCTCAACACTGCCTAGAAAACCTCAACACTGCCTAGAAACTTCACACTACCAGAAACTCAACACTGCCTAGAAACCTCAACACTGCCTAGGAACCTCAACACTGCCTAGAAACCTCAACACTGCCTAGAAACCTCAACACTGCCTAGAAACCTCAACACTGCCTAGAAACCTCAACACTGCTAGAAAACCTCGACACTGCGTAGAGAAACCTCAACACTGCCTAGAAACCTAAACACTGCCTAGAAACTTCAACACTGCCAAGAAACCTCAACACTGCCTAGAAACCTCAACACTGCCTAGAAACCTCAACATTGCCTAGAAACCTCAACACTGCCTAGAACCTCAACACTCTAGAAACTCGACACTGCGTAGAAACCTCTAACACTGCCTAGAAACCTCAACACTGCCTAGAAACCTCAACACTGCCTAGAAACTTCACACTGCCTAGAAACGCTCAACACTGCCTAGAAACCTCAACACTGCAGGACATCAAACTGCCTAGAAACCTCAACACTGCCAGAAACCTCAACACTGCATAGAAAATCTCAACACTGCCTAGAAACCTCAACACTGCCTAGAAACCAATACCACCTAGAAACCTCAACACTGCGTGGAAGCCTCAACATGGCTAAAAACCTCAACACTACTAGAAACCTCGACACTGCGGTAGAAACCTCAACACTGCCTAGAAACCTCAACACTGCCTAGAAACCTCAACACTGCTAGAAACTTCACACTGCAAGAAAGCAACACTGCTAAACCCAACACTACCTAGAACCCTCAACACTGCTAGAAACCTCAACACTGCTAGAAACCTCAACACTGCTAGAAATCATCAACACTGCTAGAAACCTCAACACTGCTAGAAACCTCAACACTGCTAGAAATCTCAACACTGCTTAGAAACTCAACACTGCGTAGAAACTCAACATTGCCAGAAACCTCAACACTGCTAGAAATCTCAACACTGCGTAGAAACCTAAACACTGCATAGAAAACCTCAACACTGCCGAGAAACCTCAACACTGCGTAGAAACCTCAACACTACCTAGAAACCTCAACACTGCAGTAGAAACCCTCAACACTACCTAGAAACCTCAACACTGCATAGAAACATTAACCTGGTAGAAACCTAACACTTCATAGAAAACCTCAACATAGTGGAGAAACCTCAACACTGCTGAGAAACCTCAACACTGCGTAGAAACCCCTCAACACTGCCTAGAAACCACAACACTACTAGAAACCTCAACACTGCGTAAAACCTTAACATGGTAGAAACCTCAACACTGCTAGAAAACCTCAACACTGCGGAGAAACCTCAACACTGCGTAGAAACCCTCAACACTGCGTAGAAACCCTCAACACTGCGTAGAAACCTCAACACTGCGTAGAAACCCTCAACACTGCGTAGAAACCCTCAACACTACGTAGAAACCCTCAACACTACGTAGAAACCCTCAACACTGCGTAGAAACCCTCAACACTGCGTAGAAACCCTCAACACTACGTAGAAACCCTCAACACTACGTAGAAACCCTCAACACTACGTAGAAACCCTCAACACTACGTAGAAACCCTCAACACTGCGTAGAAACCCTCAACACTGCATAGAAACCTCAACACTGCGTAGAAACCCTCAACACTGCGTAGAAACCTCAACACTGCGTAGAAACCCTCAACACTGCGTAGAAACCCTCAACACTACGTAGAAACCCTCAACACTGCGTAGAAACCCTCAAACTGCATAGAAACCTGAACACTATGGTAGAAACCCTCAACACTGCGTAGAAACCTCAACAATGAAGAAATTAGTTGCCCAATTAATGCGATCAGTTAACTTACTACGGTATCTGGGTTGCTCGCACTCGTAACACTGAGGTAGAGAAACTTTACGACGTGTTCCCTAAGACACTACTGTCCATGTTCACCTCGACACTAAAATAGAACCTGGGTGTAGTGGACTGATGAGGGACCTCACACTGCGTTTGGACTGGAGGGTCGCAACCTGGTGTTAGGAACTGAAGGAAGACATTCCTGGTTTGTGGACTGTGAGTGTCGCATCTGGGTGTTAGTGACTGGTGAGTGTGCATCTGGATATTAGTGGACTCAGGTGAGGGTCGCATCCTGTGTAGTGGTACTGGGAGGGTCACAACCTGGGTTAGTGACTGTAGTGTTGCACCTGGTGTTATAGGACGGTGAGGGTCGCATCTGGATTATGGACTGGTGAGTCGCATCTGGTGAATGGTGCATCCTGGGTGTTAGTGGACTGGTGAGGGTCGCATCCTGGGTGTTAGTGGACTGGTGAGGGTCGCATCCTGGATATTAGTGGACTGGTGAGGGTCGCATCCTGGTGAGGGTCGCATCCTGGGTGTTAATGGACTGGTGAGGGTCGCATCCTGGGTGTTAGTGGACTGGTGAGGGTCGCATCCTGGATATTAGTGGACTGGTGAGGGTCGCATCCTGGTGATGGTCGCATCCTGGGAGTTAGTGGACTGGTGAGGGTCGCATCCTGGGTGTTAGTGGACTGGTGAGGTTCGCATCCTGGGTGTTAGTGGACTGGTGAGGGTCGCATCCTGCGTGTTAGAAGACTTGTGAGGGTCGCATCCGGGGTGTTAGAAGACTGGTGAGGGTCGCATCCTGGGTGTTAGAAGGCTAGTATGGGTCGCATCCTGGGACAAAACTGACCTAATTTGCTGGAAATGCTCTGCATAACAAGGGACTTTCTATATAGTAGTATGTCATTCATGTAAGCTATGGTCTGTATACCTTGTACATGTACTTGTAAACCTTGTCAATGTACTTCTATACCTTGTACATGTACTTGTATACCTTGTACATGTACTTGTATACCTTGTATATGTACTTGTATACCCTGTAGCCCCATTAGTCATAAGCCGGGGGCTCCGCCCCCTCCATAGCTGCGTCAGTGCCACAACAACCTCCGCTCTGTCCCCTCTGTAGCTGCGTCAGTGCCACAACAACCTCCGCTCTGTCCCCTCCGTAGCTGCGTCAGTGCCACAACAACCTCCGCTCTGTCCCCTCCGTAGCTGCGTCAGTGCCACAACAACCTCCGCTCTGTCCCCTCCGTAGCTGCGTCAGTGCCACAACAACCTCCGCTCTGTCCCCTCCGTAGCTACGTCAGTGTCCACAACAACCTCCGCTCTGTCCCCTCCGTAGCTGCGTCAGTGCCACAACAACCTCCGCTCTGTCCCCTCCGTAGCTGCGTCAGTGTCCACAACAACCTCCGCTCTGTCCCCTCCGTAGCTGCGTCAGTGCCACAACAACCTCCGCTCTGTCCCCTCCGTAGCTGCGTCAGTGCCACAACAACCTCCGCTCTGTCCCCTCCGTAGCTGCGTCAGTGCCACAACAACCTCCGCTCTGTGCTCTGTCCCCTCCGTAGCTGCGTCAGTGTCACAACAACCTCCGCAAGATTGATGGACTGAACACATCGACTCCAGGCTGAGGGACTGATTACCTCATACTCCTCCTCTCCTTACGCCTTCCTCTTTGTATTGGACTGATGAAGCCACTGTGTGGCGAAACGTTTCCTGAATAAAGATTCCCATATGCTGCGTAAGTGTCTCAATCTTCAACTTGTCGGTTTTTCAAACCATTCATCACAACCTCCGCTCTGTCCCCTCCGTAGCTGCGTCAGTGCCACAACAACCTCCGCTCTGCCCCCTCCTTAGCTGCTTCAGTGCCACAACAACCTCCGCTCTGCCCCCTCCTTAGCTGCGTCAGTGCCACAACAACCTCCGCTCTGCCCCCTCCGTAGCTGCGTCAGTGCCACAACAACCTCCGCTCTGCCCCCTCTGTAGCTGCGTCAGTGCCACAACAACCTCCGCTCTGCCCCCTCCTTAGCTGCGTCAGTGCCACAACAACCTTCGCTCTGCCCCCTCCGTAGCTCCGTCAGTGCCACAACAACCTCCGCTCTGCCCCCTCCGTAGCTGCGTCAGTGCCACAACAACCTCCGCTCTGCCCCCTCCGTAGCTGCGTCAGTGCCACAACAACCTTCGCTCTGCCCCTCCGTAGCTCCGTCAGTGCCACAACAACCTCCGCTCTGCCCCCTCCGTAGCTGCGTCAGTGCCACAACAACCTCCGCTCTGCCCCCTCCGTAGCTGCATCAGTGCCACAACAACCTCCGCTCTGCCCCCTCCTTAGCTGCGTCAGTGCCACAACAACCTCCGCTCTGCCCCCTCCGTAGCTGCGTCAGTGCCACAACAACCTCCGCTCTGCCCCCTCCGTAGCTGCGTCAGTGCCACAACAACCTCCGCTCTGCCCCCCCCTCAGCTGCGTCAGTGCCACAACAACCTCCGCTCTGCCTCCTCCGTAGCTGCGTCAGTGTCCACACCTTTGTCTGTAACTCAGCGTGAAAAACAAGTTAAAAATCTTTATGTTGACTTTCAACAAACACCGACCTGTTCCACGGATCAGACATAATATACTGATTTAGTTTGAGTTCTAGGATTATTTTGTTACAAAGAACACCATGCTACTCGACATTGCTGTTCAAACTTGCTCACAGCATCACAGCATCGACGTCAAAGGAACAGCATCGATATCATGTTAAAAATAAGTTCTCTTTCCTCAGGACCCAAAATGACTATCATACTATCAAGGAGCCTTAGAGGTGACTCTCATTTCGTAAAATTACTTCTGAATGCACAACGTCAAACAGGAGGTAGAGATAAGCAGCTGGTTTATGTGTCATTATATTTTAAAGTTATTGTGCTTGAGTTCCTGTTGACGTGGCTGGTCACTACTGAACACGCACATGCATACCAGATACTCAGACTCCTGTCTATCTTGACCTTCACACGTTCCCACTTTTCTATGAAATTTTAGACAACGCAATACTGATTCTAAATCAATGTTAAGTATAAACGAAAATAGAAAGTTGGGAGAAAACTAGAGGACAGGTCAACACAGGTGAAGAAGTCATAAGACATGAAAAATTAATAAAAATATCAGGAAACAGATCACAAAAATGCGATTAAAAGAGAAAGATTGAAGTCAAGTCACTCGTATTGTGAAGATTAGATTATTAGAGAATGTAGTGATCAAGGTAAACATCACCATATATATATATATATATATATAATATATATAATATATATATATATATATATATATATATATATAGGCAGGAAGAGGTGGTGGTGGTAGTAGTAGTAGTAGTACTACTACCACCACCTCTTCCTGCCTATATATAGCCGTCCTGCTCCACTTCTGGTTAGTGTGACTTTGTAAATGGTCCAAGTCGGACCGAAACGTCGTCGTAAGCTTCTCTCTTTTATGTGCGGGTTATTTGTGTATCGTTCCAGTCACGGTATTGTGCCTTCTGTTGTTGTTATAAATAGTATCATTTTCATATAAATTATCCAAATGGCTTGTCAACATTTTGAACCCTATTGTTGGCAAAATTTCTAACTTTAATGTTAAAAACAACATAGACTTATTTGATAAATTAAGCTTCATGATTGACGTAAATTATTTTAACATGGTTAGTTATGATGCTACTTCCTTGTTTATGAAAGTTCCTGTTGATAATTTATTAAGTTTCTTATCTGAAGAACTCGTTAATTATGATTTACCATTGCCAGTTCCTGCTATCATTAAACTTATTAAACTTTGCGTTGTTGATGCAAAATTTGTATTTATTGATAAGTTTTACACTCAGAAGTTTGGTATGGCAATGGGAAATCCTCTTTCACCTGTTCTTAGTAATCTATACATAGAATTTTTTGAAACAAGA
>NC_069496.1:4481720-4517701 GCF_026875155.1 Cherax quadricarinatus
ACTAGTAGTCAAGAGAAGACGGGCATCTTTGCTGAACACTTTGATACCAAAATGCAAGTTCCTGATCCAGCAAGGGACCCTCCTTGGCTAGCTGCAAGAACTGTGTCAAAACTGTCAGTGGTGACAATAAGGCAGGAGGAGGTGCATTTCCTTCTTAAATCGCTTGACCAAGAAGAGGCTGTGGGCCCAGACAAGTTGAGCCCAAAATTGCTGAGAAGATGTGCAGACCAGCTAGCAGCACCTCTAACTCTCATCTTTCAGCACTGCCTAGTACAGTGTAAATGGCCCTCTCTATGGAAAGAGGAAAATGTAGTCCCTGTTCACAAAAAGAAGAGCAGAGCAGAAATCAGCAACTACAGACCAGTGTCACTCCTGTCAATCACTGGTAAGATCCTTGAGACAATAATCTCAAGACAAATGACAGAGTTTTTTGACTATCACTCACTAGTTTGTGATCGTCAATATGGCTTCAGGAAAGGTTACTCTGCTGCTGATCTGTTGTTAAACCTCTCCACTAAGTGGCACCAGTCATTGGATGAATCCAAAGTCAGCTGTGTGGTAGCACTGGACATTGCTGGCGCTTTCGACCGGGTGTAGCACCAGGGCCTCTTAGCAAAACTTCAAGCACTGGGAATTGCAGGGTCTATGCTATGTCTCCTCAGTGATTACCTTCATGGTAGATCTCTAAGTGTAGTTCTCAATGGAACGGAATCAGCAAGACATCCTATTCTGGCAAGTGTTTCACAAGGAAGCATGTTGGGACCATTGTTATGGAATGTCTACTTCAACGACCTTCATCATCTCATCCCAGAATCACATGCATATGCAGACGACTATACACTGACATTCACTTATCCAAGAGAAGAAATGCCAGGTGCTCTAAGCTACATCAATCACCAGCTGAGAGCCATATCAGCTTGGGGAAATAGATGGCAAGTAACATTTGCACCTGAGAAAACGCAAATGATGATCATCTCTAGGCACCATGATGGTAATGCTGGTGCAGTAGCAAGGATGAATGGGAGGGTGTTGGCACCTGGAGAAGAAGTTGATATTCTTGGGGTGAAATATGACTCCAAACTAACCATGAAGAACCATGTTGTAAATCTTGCAAACAAGGCAGCCAGGAAGCTTACAGCACTTCGCCGTATCTCGCATCTACCTGACAGAAGGGGTTGCAGGATTCTGTACGAGGCACAAGTACGCTCTCACGTTGAGTATGCTCCACTTTCTTGGTTTGCCTGCCCCCCCTCTCATCTGCGACTGCTTGACAGAGTAGAGAACAGAGCAAGACGTCTCATCTCTCGCCTGGACCCATCCTGGATAGATCTGTCATTTCAGAAGAGCCTTCAGCACAGGAGGGATGTGGGTGGCCTTACTGTTATGTACAAGGCCAATATTGTCAAAGTACCACACTTGGATCCACTTCGAGGACAGTGTGAAACAAGCTTTTATGCCACAAGACGGGCAGAAAGCAGCAACTTCACTCTGGCTGTACCCTTCTCCAGAACATCACTCCATCTGAGATCATACATACCCAGGATGACTCGAGTATGGAACACATTCATACAGCATAATGATGTCAACGAGATAACTTCAGTTGATCAAATGAAAATGCTGGCCCACAGATGGCTCCAACTTTATCCTGTTCCCTACTTGTATGTCTCATAACAATAAAAATGCTCTCAAATGAGCTGATGTAGGTAGCAGCTCTTAGCTTGTCAATAAAGTTAAGAATCCTTAACCTGTAAATAGTTTGTCAATAATGCTAGGGATCCTTAACCTTGTCAAACCCTGGCTCATCCTCCTTATTCCCCACTTCTACCACTACTACTACCTCTTCTACTACTACTACTACTACTACTGCTGATGAAATTAAGACACATGTGCGATGTCTGGGTGTCTTTGTTGTAGACGTTTCGCCATCCAGTGGCTGGCTGGATGGCGAGACGTCTACGATATAGATGCCCGTGTGTTGCACATGTGTCTTAATTTCATAATTTCAAATTGTCGGTATTATATACCATTCTTGTACTACTACTACTACTACTACCACCACCACTTCCTGCCTATATATAGCCGTCCTGCTCCACTTCTAAAATGATAAATCAATCAAAAATGTTAAAATGGTCTCAATAAAGCTTGTGCAAAATTAAAACAAACTGGGAAAGCAATTCTAAATAAAAAAGTATTAAGTGACACACAAGGAACAAAATATTATGCACAGAAAATGTAAAACTGAAATCACAGAATATTGTAATGAAATAAACTGTAACAATATTGCAAATAACAATTACTAATCAAAAGTATTACACAATACTACATAAAATTTCTGAAAGAAAAATTTTAATGGTAACACAATGTTTACACAAAAATTATTGCAAAATGAGTCAATGTTGCAATGATAAAAAAAAAATTACACACAAGAAAATACAGTTTACAAAAACAACAAAAAAAATATTATCAAGGAATGAACTGAGTGAACACTTTAACTGTTAACTGCAGCTTAAGCAACACTGACTGAACAAGCAAAAGAATGATTTACTTTAAATGAACAACTTAAAAATTGCACTAAGAGTGAATTTGTTCAATGAAATATAAAAATAATAGATGCAGAAACACAGAACAAAAAGGTTTGAACACTTACAGTGATGCACAACACAACACATCAATATAAACACAATACTAGAATTTTCTTGCTATGAAACCTGAGGTATGAAAAATTTGGAAAATAATTGTCTTGCTTGAACACAATAATGGCACTATTGTCTGTGGAAATAAGACAAATTAGACACTGGTTAAATGAAAAGAATTAACACAAGAATGTTCAACTCACAAAGAAAAATAAAATAAAATGGCAAATGAATGAAAACAAAAACAGCAAGAATATACAAATGCTGGGAGAAAAATATAACTGAGACAACAATGAGTTGTGATGCAGAATATAAGGTAATAAATTACTGAATTATTCCACTGCAATACTGTGAACACAAGATAATTGTGAAGTGTAAACACAAGTTTATACTGCTTATATGTTGCATACAATAAGGAAAAACATTAAAGTACTTACTTCAAGTATATATAAAAAAAGAAGCACAACACAACAGACATAAAATAAAGCAAGAAAATTAACACTGAAGAAGGAAGAGAGAAAAAAATAATAATGCAAGCAGTATATAATGAACACTGATCAAGAGTCACTGAATGTCACTAAGAAATCAGTCAAGAAAATTGTCTCAACACTCGCAAATGTCTCTATGAAAAAATATTATGCATTAACACTGTAGTGACATTGTAGAATGAGGTGGATGGTGGAGGAAGGTAGTGGTGTGTTGTGGTTGGTGGCGTTCGCTGATCGAAGAATTTGCGCTTAAATCGACAATGAACTCACACAGGAGGCTTTTATGGTGGCACAAACTGACGAAGGAACACTCTTGGCTCTTGACCCCCTATGTGGTCCTTAAAAATATGGTGCTAGAACCAGTAATAAGAGTACAAAAACAGTGGTAGTGGGTGAAGTGGGTGGTTGAGGTGGTGGTGAGACACCGCATGGTGACTGGGCCTATGGGATGAACGGCGTAAGCCACACTGGGGACACCCACTGTAGGCACGAAAATATTCTAAGCCGAGCTGGCTTAAAAACAAACCCACAAAATACCACAACACCACAGGGATTATTAAGCACTCAGAATGGCTTGGAACTTGAAGCACAGAGCGATGAAGAATAGTATACCTACGTGGCTTGCTTGAGTACTGGGTTAGTCACCTGGGTTAGTTGCTGGCTGGCTTGGCTTAACCCTTCACACAGACTGGCTTGATAACTTGTAACGATGAGCACAGCAGGGGTGGAAAGCTGGCTTGGCAAACAAGGCTGGATGGTGTAAGATTAGGCTGGACTGGGCTTGGGCTGACTCCCCCACCACAGACTGGCTTAAGTGGCTTGGCTTACTTTGCAAACCCGGGTCAATCCCTCAGAGGTAATGCAAATAGCAATTAAAATGCTAATACACAGGGACTGACCAGAAGTGAAGCAATAGGCTGGTGAAAGCTTGCTTGGGGTAGGTCGGACTACTGGCCACACAAAATGTCCATCGTCGGCTGAGAGAATTTATCTCCATGCATGGGCGTAATTTTACGCCCACACCGCTGGCACCAATTGTCATGGGGTTCAAAGGGAGATAACGAGAGTTGAAGATATACACACTTGTTGGATGGTAACACTATATATTGTCAGACTGTGGTAAGGTTGGCCTAGCCTGCCTGTAGCTGTCTGGTAGGTCTATGCGTGGACTGAGGAAGTTACAGAGGTACTCGCACACACATGCGCATCACGTGACGTCACACAGTCACTAGGCCTAGTAAGGAATCACATATAAAATGTATGGATGGTACTATGATACTCCAATAAGCTATACAACACATGTAAGGGGGATCAGCAACTATGCTGACACAGAGCCTGATCAACCAGGCTGTTACTGCTGGCTGCACACAATCCAACGTATGAGCCACAGCCCGACTGGTCAGGTACCGACTTTAGGTGCTTGTCCAGTGCCAGCTTGAAGACTGCCAGGGGTCTATTGGTAACCCCCCTTATGTATGCTGGGAGGCAGTTGAACAGTCTCAGGTGCCTGACACTTATTGTATTGTCTTAACGTGCTAGTGACACCCCTGCTTTTTATTGGGGGGATGTTGTATCGTCTGCCAAGTCTTTTGCTTTCATTGTGAGTGATTTTCGTGTTCAAGTTCAGTACTAGTCCTTCTAGGATTTTCCAGGTGTATATAATCATGTATCTATCCCACCTGCATTCCAGGGAATACAAGTTCAGGAACTTCAAGCACTCCCAGTAATTGAGGTGTTTCATCTCCGTTATGCACGCAGTGAAGGTTCTCTGTACATTTTCTAGGTCAGCAATTTCACCTGCCTTGAAAGGTGCTGTTAGTGTGCAGCAATATTCCAGCCTAGATAGAACAAGTGACCTGAAGAGTGTCATCATAGGCTTGGCATCCCTAAACCATACCCCCGGCCGGGATTGAAGGTTCTCATTATCCATCCTGTCATTTTTCTAGCAGCTGCGATTGATACAATGTTATAGTCCTTGAGGGAATCGTTTCAGCGCTCTCGAGAAAAAATTCGAAAAATTATGGAAATGAGTTATTCATACAGAAAAATAGCTTAACTCTTTGGCAACACAATGGTACAAGAATCAATGTTCTACACCGTTTCTACAAGAAAATATAGTCATTTATTTTTAGCTAACATACGTGTAAATTTTACCTTATTCCTTGTAATGACCCTCGTATTGTAGATAGTCTTAATGACCTTGGTGTCGCAGATAGTCTTTTTAGTATGATAATAAGATGTTATCTTC
Source organism: Cherax quadricarinatus (assembly GCF_026875155.1). NCBI lineage: Eukaryota > Metazoa > Arthropoda > Malacostraca > Decapoda > Parastacidae > Cherax > Cherax quadricarinatus. The sequence continues at coordinate 4,487,090 of NC_069496.1, forward strand.
ATTGTAGAACAATAAGAAAATATTATAACCTTTATACTATAATAATAAGGTAAAAGGACCCCAATGGAAATAAGTCACTCTGTCTGACTTTTTTGGGTTATCCTAGGTTCTCTACACATATGCTGCTATATATGATAATTCTATGTAACTGTATTTGTGTATACCTGAATAAACTTACTTACTTACTTACTTATGGTGGCGGCGATGTAGGTAGCACGTCTGTTCTCAACCCATGTATTTTTTGGAATTTTTTCCTTGTTTTTTATCGCTTTTTCTTTGCATTATTCTTTCTAATATAATAATTGATTATTTGGCATCATATAAGAGTAGGTGGAGCTTATAAATAGACGTCTAGCCTATCGGGAAGCACCTAGGTACACTCGGCAGTGCTCCCACTCCATACGGCGCCAGGTGAAATCACTTCATTATTACGTTTATATCAGCTTATGTATTAACTATACGGCTTATTTATCTATCAGAATTGATCTAATATGATATAATAATCACTATAAATAACAAACAAACATGTTATATACTCTAGACTGAATAAAATAGGCCTTAATATAGCGAGAGTCCACCAGCAATATCTCCATATAAAAGTTACTCCTCGTCTCCATGTTGTATTGTTTGGTCTGTGAGTGATAGAAAACGGTGTTTTGAAGAGGATAACTGCACTAGAATATCAGTTTACTAAGAAATACACCGAAACAAACGCGATTTTCGCGAAAAAAAATAAAAATTTTGACGGTAGGCCGGCCGGCGTTCTAGGCCTATATCTCGGAAGTAACTTATTCACTTATTTCGCTTAAAAAACTCCATTATTAATGATTGTATTGAAATGATTTTCACAGACAATATAAAACAAAGTGTGTTTTAAATTTTAACGACAGATTTTTTGGAATATCTCAAACATTTTTGATTTTGTGGGGGTAAAAGGCAGATATTTTGGTGAATGCCAAAAATTCTCTGTCAAATGTATTTTTTTTTACCATGATAGTAAGATATATTAGATGAAATGGCACTGTAAAAACGTCGTGCTAGTTGTATTCTAACAGTTGGGAATGTCGGAAGTGCCACTCGTAGTGCCAATTTGTCAGGCCATGCTGCCATATATCAAAATTATGTTAATATTTTTTTTCTATGTTGTTTGTTGGCCAATCATACTGAAACTTTGTCACATTAAACTATATATGCACCTCTAAAAGTACACCAAAAATAAAATAAATCGGTTGAAAAAAAAAAAAATGTTCGCTTCCCTCCTTGAAGGTAAGATCCTCCGACATGATCACTCCCAGGTCTTTGACGTTAGCTTTCGCTCTATTTTGTGACCAGAATTTATTTGTACTCTGATGAAGTTTTAATTTCCTCGTGTTTACCATATCTGAGTAATTGAAATTTCTCATCGTTGAACTTCATATTGTTTTCTGCAGCCCACTGAAAGATTTGGTTGATGTCCGCCTGGAGCCTTGCAGTGTCTACAATGGAAGACACTGTCATGCAGATTCGGGAGTCATCTGCAAAGGAAGACACGGTGCTGTGGCTGACATTCTTGTCTATGTCAGATATGAGGATGAGAAGCAAGATGGGAGCGAGTACTGTACCTTGTGGAACAGAACTTTTCACCGTAGCCGCCTCGGACTTTACTCTGTTGACTACTACTCTCTGTGTTCTGTTAGTGAGGAAATTATAGATCCATCTACCAACTTTTCCTGTTATTCCTTTAGCACGCATCTTGTGCGCTATTACACCATGGTCACACTTGTCGAAGGCTTTTGCAAAGTCTGTATATATTACATCTGCATTCTTTTTGTCTTCTAGTGCATCTAGAACCTTGTCGTAGTGAACCGATAGTTGAGACAGACAGGAGCGACCTGTTCTAAACCCATGTTACCCTGGGTTGTGTAACTGATGGGTTTCTAGATGGGTTGCGATCTTGCTTCTTAGGACCCTTTCAAAGATTTTTATGATATGAGATGTTAGTGCTATCGGTCTGTAGTTCTTTGCTATTGCTTTACTGCCCCCCTTTGTGGAGTGGGGCTATGTCTGTTGTTTTAAGTAACTGTGGGACGACCCCCGTGTCCATGCTCCCTCTCCATAGGATGGTAAAAGCTCGTGATAGGGGCTTCTTGCAGTTCTTGATGAACACGGAGTTCCAAGAGTCTGGGCCTGGGGCAGAGTGCATGGGCATGTCATTTATCGCCTGTTCGAAGTCATTTGGCATCAGGATAACATCAGATAGGCTCGTGTTAGCCAAATTCTGTGGCTCTCTCATAAAAAATTAATTTTGATCTTCGACTCTCAGTTTGGTTAGCGGCTTGCTAAAAACTGAGTCATATTGGGACTTGAGTAACTCACTCATTTCCTTGCTGTCATCTGTGTAGGACCCATCTTGTTTAAGTAGGGGCCCAATATTGGATGTTCTCGACTTTGATTTGGCATAGGAAAAGAAATACTTTGGGTTTCTTTCAATTTCATTTATGGCTTTTAGTTCTTCCCGCGATTCCTGACTCCTATAAGATTCCTTTAGCTTAAGTTCGATGCTTGCTATTTCTCTGACCAGTGACTCCCTCCGCATTTCAGATATATTGGCCTCTTTTAGCTGCTCTGTTATTCTTTTCCGTCACCTGTAAAGGGAGCGACTGTCTCTTTCTATTTTACATCTACTCCTCTTTTTTCTTAAAGGAATAAGCCTTGAGCATACATCGAGGGCCCCAGAGTTAATCTGTTCTAGGCATAAGATGGGGTCTGTGTTGCTTAGTCTATCTTCCCAACTTATATCGGTTAGGACTTGGTTTACTTGGTCCCAATTTATGTTTTTGTTATTGAAGTTGAATTTGGTGAAGGTTCCTTCATGACTAATCTCATTATGTCGGTCTGGGGCTCCGCGCATACATGTCTGAACCTCGATTATGTTGTGATCTGAGTATATTGTTTTGATATGGTGACATTTCGTATCAGATCATCATTGTTAGTGAAGATGAGGTGTATTGTATTCTCCAGTCTAGTAGGCTCTATTATTTGTTGGTGTTAATTGAATTTTGTGCAGAGATTTAAAAGCTCGTGTGTGTGAGTTCTCGTCAGAGCTGCCTCCTGGTGTTATCACTGCAACAACATTATTTGCTATATTCCTGAAATCCCCCAGGAGCAAGATGTTGGGGCAATCCGCAGGGCAATCTCTCATGAAGCTGTTAATTCTCACCACAAAGACAGTTCGTTGGGCTTGATAACTCTCAGGTGGAATGGGCATGATTCCCAGATTCTGCATTTTATCTAGAACATCAGTCATGAGCACTTGGAGTAACTCCTCTTCAGAGGAGAGATGAACTGCACTAGAGTGGGTTTGAAAAAACATCCACTGGTGCTACAGTGGAATTTATATAAATACATACGAATATTTCTTTCTTAGACTTTTGATTGTCTACGACACGTCTTCTTACTCGTATTTGCGTCATGATGCCCAGGAAGGTACATCTGACACAGATAGTTGCTTTAAAAACGTGCCTTAGTGTCAGTCATAAAGATAGCATACCCTCGAGGAGTGAGGGGGACAGCACCCCTAACATAGCCTACCCTCGAGGAGTGAGTGGGAAAGGGCCCCCTAAGATAGCCTACCCTCGAGGAGTGAAGGGGACACGGCCCAAGGCAAAGATCGGCGGATTTAAAAAAAACCACACAGGCTACCGGATGGTCAAAATGCCTTGTGTTAACTCGCCGAAGGCGAAGTTGCCGAAAAAAACGAAGACAGGAAAGGCAGAAGGATAGCAATGTAAGTAGTGTGTTTGTGTATGGGCCAGTGTAGATGTTTTTGTGAGGGAAGGATGGGTAAGGATGAGGTGATTGGGAGGAGAGTTGGGAATAAGCAAGCTAGTCACTGCCTTACCCTCTTGCAGGGATGGGGCTCGAAGTGTCAGTAAGTAAGTTTCCCTCTCAGCTCTGATAAGGAATTATTCAGGATAACCCAGAAAACAACTCAAGTCTCAATTCTCAGAGAAGAAATGCAGACGTCCTCTCTGTGCGCCGGCTTAGACTTATATGACCGGAGCTTCGGTAAGATGGGGAAGGTAGAAGGATGGGTAAAGATGGAAATATAGTATAAGTATGGGATGGTGGAGGGCAAGTGGGGTAAGAAAGGGAAGTGGCCCAGCCACTTACGTGCAGAATAATACATATACATGTATGTGTCAAGTGTCAACAATGCAAGTAAGTTAGGTGATATCACCACTTACCCGTCAGGTTCACGGAGTTATAACCATATATAACTGCATGACTGAATTGGTAAAAGGTGTCAGTGGAACGCCTTCCATCTGAACAAAAAACTAATGGAAAAATAAATAAATAAAGAAACGGCTAGGAAAAATAAGAATAATGACTTGAGGATTTTACTTAAAATTTAAATATAATAAAAAAATTGCCTTTGATTCTTGTAGTTGGGCAGGAGTAGGTAAGGCCCTGGACAGATCTTCTGATATTAAAGATGATGTAGGTTATCCTGGGCTGATGGTGATAGTCCGATGTTTTGGGATCTCCTCTACCACTTGGTTGGAGCACCACAAGTAGAATAAATAAGGGCCGGTAGTAGTCTAATAATTGTTAATAAGTCCTATTAACAAATGTCTTGCTCCTTTATCTGGCGTCTATCCTGGATGACCACGCCAGGAACACAGCTGGTAATAAGAAAAAATAAGAAAAAATGGTCATGATAATATAACATTTGAGAATGGTAAAGAGTGATAAATGCCATAATCATTACTGGTAACCTGCAAATAAATGAAAGGAATAAACAGTAATACTCCTGGTAGATCACCCTACCTGAGTAGGAGAAGAGTGGAGGTGAAGTGACTCTCCAAACTTCAACCCACACCAGGTAAGGTCAATACTACCAGGAGTAGAAATTGAAACAAATCAGACACCAAGAACTAGTTTCGCCCAAGCCCGCCAGAGGAGGGGGGTGCGTGCGACGTAACTCGCTAATGGTTCCTGGTTGCCTGAACAACTCAAACCCCACACACGCCTACTTTTCCCTCACAGCATCCTGGGTGTTAAAGGAATTGTGTGGGTGGCATTCTGGGTGTTAATGGACAGGTATGGGTGGCATCCTGGGTGTTAGTGGATTGGTGTGGGTGGCATCCTGGGTGTTAGTGTACTAGTGTGGGGGGCATCCTGGGTGTTAATGGACTGGTGTGGGTGGCATCATGGGTGTTAGTGGACTGGTGTGGGTGGCATCCTGGGAGTTAGATGATTGGTGTAGGTGGCATCCTAGGTGTTAGTAGACTGGTGTGGGAGGCATCCTGGGTGTTAGTGAACTTGTGTGGGTGGCATCCTGGGTGTTCATGGACTGGTGTGGGTGGCATCCTGGGTGTTAGTGGACTGGTGTGGCTGGCATCCTGGGTGTTAATGAACTGGTGAGGGTGGCATCCTGGGTGTTAATGGACTGGTGTGGCTGGCATCCTGGGTGTTAATGGACTGGTGAGGGTGGCATCCTGGGTGTTAGTGAGTAGTGATGATTTCTACAGAGCGGTCTCTGCGGCTGAGCGGTCTCCCGCGGTACGGTCTCTTCCTGAGCGGTCTCTCCCACAGTACGGTCTCCACGGTACGGTCTCCTCTGAGCGGACTCCTTTTCACACCTTTATGCTAATGACCTTGACCTCGCCCTCAACCCCAACCCACGACCCCCACCCACGACCCCCACCACAACCCCCACCTACGACCCCCACCCACGACCCCCACCCACGACCCCCACCCACGACCTCCACCCACGACCCCCACCCACGACCCTCACCCACGACCCTCACCCATGATCCCGACCCACGACCCCCACCCACGACCCCCACCCACGACCCCCACCCACGACCCCCCACCCACGGCCCCCACCCTCGACCACCTCGCCCTCAACCCACGACCCCCACCCCACGACCCACCCACGACCCCCACCCATGACCCCACCCTCGACCCCACCCACGACTCTGACCGTCCACGCCCGCCCGACCAGCGTCCACCCCGCGCCTTCTGCAGCGCGTTCTGCAGCGTCGTCCGGATTGCCCCCACTCCCCGAATTTTTTTCCGATTTTTTTCGAATTTTTTTTGAATTTCATTTTCTTGTGCTCTCCATCTCCTCGGATCAAATTTTTTGGGTTTCTCCCTATGGGTACCCCTCCCACCACCCACTTCCATCCCAAATTTTTTCGAATTTTCTTATGATCTCCACTTCCTTGGATCAAGTTTTTCTCGATATCAATAATACAAAGACTCCACTTCCTTGGATCAAGTTTTTTTGGATTCCCCCCTCTGGGGGTAAGCATTCAAAATGGACTCCCACTGAATTCCCCCCCTCTTGGTGTAAGCATTCAAAATGGACTCCCACTTGCATCCCAAATTCCCTGCTCCAATTCCTCGGATCAAGTTTTTCTCGATACCAATAATACAAAGATTTCCCCTCCACACCTCCCACCACCCACTTCAACCCCAAAATTCCTGCTCTACTTCCTTTGATCAAGTTTTTCTCCTCCATCTCCTTGGATCAAGTTTTTCTGGATTCCCCCCTCTGGGGGTAAGCATTCAAAATGGACTCCCACTTGCATCCCAAATTCTCTGCTCCAATTCCTCGGATCAAGTTTTTCTCGATATCAATAATACAAAGATTTTTCCCCCACACCTCCCACCATCCACTTCTACCCTCTATGTCCAAGTATTTCTACTCCATCTCCTTGGATCAAGTTTTTCTCGATATCAAAGACTCCATCTCCTTGGATCAAGTTTTTTTGGATTCCCCCCTCTGGAGGTAAGCATTCAAATGAACTTCCCCTATGGGGCATTGTACTTTCTCTTACTACAGGTCTAAACAAGTGTGACGTCACCCGACCTGTGTTTACTCGGCGGTCAGTGACGTCACGTGATGACCTCACACACACAGGCTGAATCTTGTCGACTTCCCCCTATGTCAGTGACGTCACGTGATGACCTCACACACACAGGCTGAATCTTGTCGACTTCCCCCTATATCAGTGACGTCACGTGATGACCACACACACAGGCTGAATCTTGTCGACTTCCCCCTATATCAGTGACGTCACGTGATGACCACACACACAGGCTGAATCTTGTCGAGCAGACAATAACTTAAAATGCAGGATAACACTATTTATTATACAACCAATGCATTTCATATACATCCAACAAAAAAAATTCATTGACAAAAGGTACATTTCTTTTTCTCTTGAAGAAATTCTATGCATTTTTGTTCTGGATCATCTTCGTCATCACCATCTCAGTATTACACATTTCATATACAACATAGGGAAAACATTTTCACTCTTAACCCAGGATAACCCAAATAATTCCACATTTTTTCGTTAATACCCACAACAATTCACAATTTTCTTTACAAAAGATTCACTCTCCTCAATTCTAGATAATTTTCTCGTTTTAACTATTTCTTCAGAAAAAGTCCGGCGAATCTTAACTGACCGATCTCAGATAACATCTCAGGTCACTCCCCCACGAAGTAACATTCTCTCCTTACCCCTTCTCCCCGCCCTCCCAAACCCTCACACTCCCACCAACACCTCACAATTTTTTCACTCATAACCCACAATTTTTCTCGTTTTAACTATTTCATCAGAAAAAGTCACCACAACACTTACAACTTATAACCACTTTTCGATAAATTCACTAGTCACAATTTTACCTATTACGAAGTTAATACGCACACACACACACACACACACACAACACACACACACACCTCACTTTACTTTGAACACCTTCAAAACACTCTCATAAATCATTTGAATACTCACAAAAGCACCTTTGAACATTTCCAAACACTAAAACATTTCCAAGACAACATTTTGAATACTCCCAAATAAGATTTGACATCTCTAATTTATCTGCACTTACACATTTCATTAAATTACAACTCACTACCCAAACTCCTCCCTCATTCTCCAGATTTTTACAACAGTATCACAAAAACTAACTCAAACACCATCAATTACCTTTGAATACTCCAAAAACATCATTTGAACACCCCTAAATCACCACTGAATACTCCCAGAACTCCTTCATAAATACTCTTGCACATCATTTGAACACCTTCAAAAACACTTTTGAATAGTCTCAAACACCATTTGAGTACTCCCAAATACACCACTGAATACTACTAAAACACCACTGAATACAGTCAAAACACCACCAAAATCACAGACTAACAACCATTTTCACACAAATCCCCTCAAATCACTATAACCAAGACGATTACCAATTTCTATGAGTACACTCACCTCCAACTAAGATATAACATGAATGCAAAAAAAAAAAACAAGGAACACAATCCAAACACACTCGAACACTTATAACAGAATCACTTCTTTTTCGGTATCTCTAGTTCGACAACAACGCCCACAACTCACAACACCGACAACCCACAATTTTTTCTCGTTTTAGCTAATTTCATCAGAAAAAGTCACAACAAGAACCCACTTACAACATCTTTTTTGGTATCTCTAGTTCGACAACAATACCTACAACCCTCATCACTTACCAATTTATTCACAATTTATTCGATTCAAATTTTTTCCCCTTCTTTTTACTGAATCTTAAATGCAATGCACGTTCCTCCCTACATTACTAAAATTCTAATAACATCCTCTCCATACCCATCTCCTGTATCCACATAAATTGATATTATGCTCACAACAACTAATCATCTCACTACCCAACTACTGCGACATGTTTCTACACCCTCCAATCTTTTCCAATGTATCATAACTTTTCACTTCTATAATTTCTTTTATAATATTCACACATTACCTTTATTTTCAGTAAAATCCCCCCATATTTCATTAAATTTCTAATACAACCCTCCCCATACCCCTCTCCATCTCACCCACATTTCTTCACATCCACTCACCCGTCTCCCAACACACCTCTTCAGAACAAACACAAAAATCCCATTTCACATCCACAAATGCATCTCATCACCCATCTCAAATCCACTAAAATCACTGTAACAAAGTTATTCACAAAATTCTATGACCACCTAACACACAGACAACTCACTTTACTTTGAACACTACCAAAAACACCATCAATAACCATTGAATACCACTGAATACTCCCAGAACACCTTCAAAAATACTCTTGCACATCATTTGATCACCATCAAAAACATCATCAAACCCATCTGAATACTCCCAAATGCACCACTGAATTCAGTCAAAACACCACCAAAATCACCATAAACTAAGATCAACATTTACATATGAATACTCCAAAAACATCATCAAACTCCTTTGAATACTACCAAAACACCACTGAATACTGCCCAAACTCTACTAAAAATCACCAGAAACTAAAACAACACTACCAGCTAATACCCATTTTATAGAAATCCCCACAAATTTTTTTCTTAAATGAAATGCACATTCCTCCCTACACTCACTAAATTTCTAATAAAATCCACCTCCTCAAATCCACATAGTTTAATATTATACTCATAGCCCACAATTTTTCTCATTTTAACTATTTCATCAGAAAAAAGTCACCCGCAATTACTTTGAACGACTCCATTTTTGGATATTTCCAAATTAGTTTTGGAGACTATCTTAAAATCGATCATTATTTTCTTGTAGGTAAACACACTCAATGGTAGAAATATATACTCGATTTCCGGATAGAAACACAATCCTCACTCTGAAAGACTCCTTGAGCTTATATGGCTTACCTCAAAGTATTGCATCATGATTTTTTTACAGTCCCCTCCAGCGACGCCATGAAATGGTGTTCACACCCAAGGTAGATTTAAGATGCTCATCTCTTTCCAGACCAACTGTGTCCTCTTGTGCTAAAATTTGGTGAGGTCACAGGGCTGACAGACACCATGAAATTAACTTAAATGAGATATAACATTTGTATTCTACCTCAATACTTTTTTCATGGTAAGGTTTGATTGATTTAAAATTCATCATGTCTTAAAATTTTTTATTAAACATTTCTCTTTTTTAATGAATGAATCATCATATATTATTAATCTTGGTGTAACAACATGCTCTAATCATCATAAATCCTCCCCTCTAAGTCTTGTTCTTCCAAGCCCCGTCACATCGGTACCTGTAAATGTTAATATTTTTTTTATTTCATTAGCATATAATGGGGAGAAATTTGCATCATCACCTGTAAAAGATACAATCCAACTAAAAGTTACATATATTTTTCACTATCCCAAACATATGTCTCTCAAGTGTTACATCAGTATTTCTCTCGTTAACTTAAATATCTTCCCATTATTGACTTAAAAGCATAATCATACTGTGTCCCCTTATTAACTTAAATGAATTAAAAGCGTCTTATTAACTTAAATGATGTAAGTATTATGGTAGACATGATTCTTGGTGTTCAGGTAGAGAGAGAAGGTCGAAATGGTAAGTGACACATTTCACGAAGAGATAATTATGAGTTATATATATTAGTTCAAATATATCTCTCTCTCTTCCAAGTTATAATTACTTCAAAATAATTTAAATGAATTAAACCACTGATACAAGGTAAATAATTTTGCTTAACTTATAAGTTACTCACACATTAGGTTCAATGTTTTTAATATATTGTTTAATATCTGTGAAAAGTTCTCTTCAAATTAATTTCCACTTCTTTGTGTTGTACCATCTATGCAAAATGCACAGATTATACTGTCTATTAAATATTTGACTTACAAAGTTTTCAGATATATTGTTTTCCAAAATATTATATACCAGAACGTCACTCCACTCCGTTACCATTTCATCAATGAATTTATGCGAATCAAGTTCATTTTCTAACCAATTTTTAACTCGTTGAAAATTCTTTTCACTCAATGATTCATCATCTTTCCTTAAGAGTTGATTGACAGTGTTGCAAAATTCCAACCAAGGAAGATGTTTCACCGTTTCACAAATAACAATGAAATCACCAAGTTTCCCCATATTAGATGATGTCCATGCGGTTCCCTGACAATGTCTGGTGGTGACTTTTTTTTTTTTTTTTATTCACCGGTATTCTCCCGGCCCGGGTCTTTTCCAAGTAGTGGTGACCCGGCCTTGGCTCCCTATCTGGGGAGTGTCTCGAGACTTAAGTCTCCCATGGGAGGAAGGACAAGTACCTCCTCATCTTTGGGACCAAGTGTCCCCAGGCCTAGCCACATTCCCCGCCCTCACGGGGCTTGTAGGGAGAAGCTAGGCCTCTGGTCTGCCATCTACCCCGCCTCGAAGGGGCTCGTGGGGATGGCAGCCTTATGAGCTGCAGATGGTAGCAAGCTCAGGCCTTAAGTTGGTGGTGACTTACACAACTCTCTCTTATACATAAAGAGTTGCTAAATAGTATTAAATGAAAATTTCATTAAACTTACCTAAACTAGGATCAGCCATTTCAAAATCCATTTTCATAATTATTTTTTTGGGCTCTGGTATAATAAAAGTTTGAGATAAATGACTACTCCATTCACATTCTCGTAACAATAAATTTTCCAATATTTCTTCACTCCATCGTTGAGTCATTTCTCGTACCTCAGCTACAATCACTTCTTTTGAGAGAACATGTTCCGCATCAACTCTTTTTTGAATGGGTTCGACTCTCTTTCAAAGTTTATTCTCTATAAGGATTACAATGCTGAGTTTACAGAATTTGGTTATTGTGTGGTTTACATGTAGTAAATAATGATTACAGAGTGTACCACTATATAACATATATATAACATATATATAACATTTCTATAAACACCACACTAGTATGTTTTGTCGCAACCACCTCCATATTTCTTCTTCTGCTCAAGTGATTCCTTACCATTTCACTCCAAATATTTATACCAAAAATTTCAATCGTTGCCATCATCGAATATCATTTTTTTAATAATACAAACACACATTACATGGGATTTCTTTAAAGCATATATATTATCCATTGTATATTTCAAATAATATGTTTAGCCATTGTTAACTTTCCTTATTTTTCAGTAAAAAGAAATATTCAGACAGTATTTTGTTTTGGCAACACTTACTACTTGCTTGTGACGTCACTATCCAGCAACACGTTAAAACAGGATAGAACATGTATCTTCCCCTTATTAACTTAAATGAACTAAAGGTGTGACGTCACGATACTCATTGATCAAATTATCTTACCTTTAATTGTCTTCATGCATTTCCAAGTATGTACCATCGGTATAGTAATAACAAGTCATAATACCATTGAAGTAAGTTATGATTACACTCTACAGGACCCAACAAACGCATTACCAATTCCAATCATTTGCTAGAAATCAACACACTTGGCGAAGTTCCCCTATGGGGGTTTGTTCATCTATCATCCACGATACAACTTTTTCTTGCTAAGATCACCTCCTCCGGATATTAAAGGTTTATATTCATTCCACTTAAGATTCTTCACCTCACCAAAGAAATCCAACAAATGTTTAACTCTCCCCATCCTGTATGTCACTAAACTCGTGGTGGTTCATTCACCTATCGTCATGGTGATGCCACGTAGTGTTTTTCATGGAACAAACTTCTCTACACATACAGTTATAAAAACTACTAACTCGACAACCCTCGTGGTGAAAAGAGTTTAAGAGACACATCTGTATTGAGTTACAAGAGTATTTAGATGAAGACTTCAGATCTACGTAAGTTCCCTGGACTGTAAAAATTCAAGTGAGATTTTTGTTATAGTCTAAAAAAAAATTCGTGTTAGAGTCATCCTGTGTTTAAGTTAACAAGAGGAAAAGTTCATTTAATAAGTGGAAGTTACATGTGAAAAATTTGCTACAGAAGCAAAATTGTCTACACATCACTGATCTGATAAAGAAATGATTAATTCAATAGAAGACCTTGATCACAACCCTCCAAAACGAAGGAAGGTGACTGAACAATATCTCACCGATAAAGAAATGCTTGTAGCAATGGAAGATTTTGAACGTGAGTTTTTAATGAGATATTATTGAGTAAATTCACCCAAAATGTAATTTTTAGAAATTCTAATGAGAAATATTTTTTTTTTCATTTGTTGAGTAACAAACTTAATTTTTGGGATATAATACTATATTTTATCAAAATTACAGGTAAAGAAGCAACAAAAGATGAAGAAAAATATCTTTCGTTAATGAAAGGTAATGTTACAAAAGATTTTAGTGGCAGTGATAAAATTCTTTTAGTACAACAAGCAAATTGTTGCGCTGGTAAATTGAAAAAGGGAGGTCTTGCTGATGCTTTAAGTCAGGTTTTACCACTTAGCAATCCTTATTTATTTAGATCACCTGGATGTCATAAAGCAAATCTAGCTAGTGAAGTCACTCGTGATAAATTTGGGAACATAAAATTTGTAAATAATGAAAAAAATAACCCCATGATTGTCAATATGTTCACACAGTATGCGATGGGACCTCCACATAAGTATTATATGAACTGTAAAGTTGATAAGACCTACTATATATAATACATGCAAATATTTAGATACAAAGAAAGGTCGTGAGATTATATTCAAAGAGTGCATGAATTATCTTGTTAATTGGTTATTAACAGATCCCAACGGGATTATAATGGAAAAAGTTGTGTTTCCAGAAGAAATTGGATGTGCTTCAGCCGGAGGTGATTGGCATGCATATCTTAAAATCATTCATGATTTTGCAAAGGAATTAAAAAAAACATCGTAGAAATATTGTTGTCATTATTGTAAAATATGACAAATAAAATATCTCTATAATACTTTTTTTTGTTTTATTCACCAGCAGTCTAAAACCTTATTAGGCAACTGAATAGAGATCATACGTCTGGCAGGAATGGTGATGAGTATAAACATCTCTGATCTTTGTTGTTCATACATTAATACCTCTTCCACCAGGGTGCGACTAACCATCTCAAGAAAATGGAGACAGACAATAGGATGGAAAAATATTTTAAAATTGAAGAAGGAAAATTGTAGGATGAAAAATATTGTCGTGACAACGTCTGCATTATTTTTCAAGCGATTGTGTTGCTATAAAAGGATATGGTGCAAGTTATTATTTGGGTAAGAAATATCCTTATGCTGATGTGTATCGGAGTAGAGAACCATTATTTAATCTGAGAAGATGCAGAGTTGAAGATCGTGATACTCCTGGAACTGTTATCGAGTTTGAACCTTCGCTGGATCAAAGAAAATTGAATCTTCCTTATTTAGCAGCCATAATAAGCCAATTTGGTATTGCTGGACCATTGGAGGAAAATACCATTTCTCAAAATTTAATTGAAAAATCAAGAGATTCCCATTTGGTGTATAGTTTAAAGAAAGATACTATCGCAGACAGAATAAGATATTTCAAGGAATCCATTGAGAGAGTCATAAAAACTGTTAGTGGACTGGTGTGGGTGGCATCCTGGGTGATATTGCTCTGGTGTGGGTAGCATCCTGGGTGTTAGTGGACTGGTGTGGGTTGCATCCTGGGTGGTAGTGGGCTTGTATGGGTGGCATTCTGGCTGTTAGTGGACTGGTGTGGGTTGCATCCTTGGTCATATTTCTCTGGTGTGGGTGGCATCCTGGGTGTTAGTGGAATGGTGAGGGGCATCCTAAGTGTTAGTGGATTGGTGTGGGTGGCATCCTGGGTGGTAGTGGGATTGAGTGGGTGGCATCCTTGGTGTTAGTGGACTTGTCTGGGAGGCATTTTTGGTGTTAATGGACTGGTGTGAGTGGCATCCAAGGTGTTATTGTACTAGTGTGGGTGGCATCCTGGGAGTTAGTGAATTAGTGTGGGTGGCATTCAGGGTGTTAGTGGATTTGTGTGGGTGGCATCCTGGGTGTTAGTGGAATAGTGTGAGTGGCATTCTGGGTGTTAGTGCACTGGTGTGGGTGGCATCCTGGGTGTTAGTGGAATGGTGTGTGGCATTCTGGGTGTTAGTGGACTGGATTGGATGGCATCCTGGGTGTTAGTGGACTGGTGTGGGTGGCATCCAAGGTGTTAGAAGACTGTTGTGCTTTGCATCCAGGGTGTTGGTGGACTGGTGTGGGTGGCATCCTGGGTGTTAGTGGACGAGTGTGTATGGCATCTTGGGTGTTAGTGGACTGGTGTGGGTGGCATCCAAGGTGTTAGAAGACTGTTGTGCTTTGCATCCAGGGTGTTGGTGGACTGGTGTGGGTGGCATCCTGGGTGTTAGTGGACGAGTGTGTATGGCATCTTGGGTGTTAGTGGACTGGTGTGGGTGCCATCCTGTTTGATAGTGGAGTGATGTGGGTGGCATCCTGAGTGTTAGAGGACTGGTGTGGATGGCATCATGGGTGTTAAATGACTGGTGTGGGTGACATCCATGGTGTTATTAGACTGGTGTGGGTGACATCCATGGTGTTATTAGACTGGTGTGGGTGGCATGCTGGTTGATAGTGGAGTGATGTGGGTGCCATCCTTGGTGTTAGTGGACAGGTGTGGGTGGCATCCCTGGTGTTAGTAGAGTGATGTGGGTGGCATCCTGGGTGTTACTGAACTGGAGTGCGTTGCATCCTGGGCGTTAGTGGACTGGCGTGGGTGGCATCCTGGGTGTTAGTTGACTGGTGTGGGTGGCATCCTCGGTGTTAGTGGAGTGGTGTGGGTGGCATCCTCGGTGTTAATGGACTGGTGTGGGTGCCATCCTGGGTGTTAGTTGAATGGTGTGGGTGGCATCCTGTGTGTTAGTTGATTGGTGTGGGTGTCATCCTGAGTGCTAGTGGACATGTGTGGGTAGCATGCTGGGTGTTAGTTGTCTGGTGTGGGTGGCATCCTGGGTGTTAGAGGATTGGTGTGGGTGGCATCCGGGGTATTAGTGGACTGGTCTGGGTGGCATCCTGGGTGTTAGTGGACTTGTGTGGGTGGCATCCTGCATGTTAGTGGACTGGTCTGGGTGGCATCCTGAGTGCTAGTGGACATGTGTGGGTAGCATGCTGGGTGTTAGTTGTCTGGTGTGGGTGGCATCCTGGGTGTTAGAGGACTGGTGTGGGTGGCATCCGGGGTATTAGTGGACTGGAGTGGTTGGCATCCTGGTTGTTAGTGGGTTGATGGGGTGTCATCCTGGGTGTTAATAGAGTGGTGTTGGCGGCATCCTGGGTGTTAGTAGACTGTTGTGGGTGCAATCCTGGGTGTTAGAGGACTGGTGTGGGTGGCATCCTGCGTGTTAGAGGATGGTGTGGGTAGCGTCCTGGGTGTTAGTGGAATTGTGTGGGGGGCGTTCTGGGTGTTAAATGACTGGTGTGGGTGGCATCCTGGGTGTTAGTGGATTGATGTGGGTGGCATCCTGGGTGTTAATAGAGTGGTGTTGGTGGCATCCTGGGTGTTAGTAGACTGTTGTGGGTGGCATCCTATGTGTTAGTGGACTGGAGTGGGTGCAATCCTGGGTGTTAGTGGACTGGCGTGGGTGGCATCCTATGTGTTAGTGGACTGGTGGGTGGCATCCTGGTGTTAGTGGACTGGTGTGGGTGGTATTCTGGTGTTAAAGGACTGGTGTGGGTGGAATCCTGGGTGTTAGTGGAGTGGTGTGGGTGGTATCCTGGGTATTATTGAACTTGTGTGGGCGGCATCCTGGGTGTTAGTTGACTGGTGTGGGTGGCATCCTGGCTCTTAGTGGACTGGTGTGAGTGGCATTAAGGATGATTTGGTTTGGTGAAGGTGGCACCAGGGGGTTAGTGGACTGGTGTGGTGGCATCCTGGGGAATAGTGGATTGGTGTGGGTGGCATCCTGGGTGTTAGTAGACTGGTGTGGGTGGCATCCTGGGTATATTCGACTGGTCTGGTGACGTCCTGGTATTTGTGGACTTGTGTGGGTGGCATTCTGGGGGTTAGTGGACTGGTGTGTGTGGCATTTTGGGTGTTAATGGACTGGTGTGTGTGGCAAACATGGGGGATATGGACTTGCGTGGGTCAAATCCTCGGGGGTAGTGACTGGTGTGGGTGGCATTTATGGGTGCTAGTGGTATCCTTGGCGATTTGTGGATTGGTGGGTAGCACCTGGATGTTTTAGTGGACTGATGTAGGTGGCATTCTGGGTGTTAGCGTACTAGTGTGTGTGGCTCCTGGGTGTTAGTGGAATGGGGTGTGTAGCATCCTGGGTGTTAATAAGCTGTTGTGGGGGGCATCTGAGTGTTATTGAAATGGTGGGAGGCACCATGTGTGTTAGTGGGAATGGTGAGGGGAGCATCCTGTGTGTTAGTGGACTGGTGTGGTGGCATCCGGAATTAGTGGACTGGTGTGGGTGGGGAACCTGGGGGTTAGAGGACTGGTGTGGATGGCATCCTGCGGGTTAGTGGACTGGTCTGGGTGGCATCCTGGGTGTTAGTGGACTATTGTGGGTGGCATCCTGAGTGTTAGTTGGCAAGTGTGGGTAGCATGCTTGGGGGTTAGTTGACCGGAGTGGGTGACATCCTGGGTGCTAGTTGACTGGTGTGGGAGGCATCCTGGGTGTTAGTGGACCGGTGTGGGGGGCATCCTGGGTGTTAGTGGACTGGTGAGGGTGGCATCCTGGGTGTTAGTGGACTGGTGTGGGTGCCATCCTGGGTGTTAGTTGAATGGTGTGGGTGGCATCCTGTGTGTTAGTTGATTGGTGTGGGTGTCATCCTGAGTGCTAGTGGACATGTGTGGGTAGCATGCTGGGTGTTAGTTGTCTGGTGTGGGTGGCATCCTGGGTGTTAGAGGATTGGTGTGGGTGGCATCCGGGGTATTAGTGGACTGGTCTGGGTGGCATCCTGGGTGTTAGTGGACTTGTGTGGGTGGCATCCTGCATGTTAGTGGACTGGTCTGGGTGGCATCCTGAGTGCTAGTGGACATGTGTGGGTAGCATGCTGGGTGTTAGTTGTCTGGTGTGGGTGGCATCCTGGGTGTTAGAGGACTGGTGTGGGTGGCATCCGGGGTATTAGTGGACTGGAGTGGTTGGCATCCTGGTTGTTAGTGGGTTGATGGGGGTGTCATCCTGGGTGTTAATAGAGTGGTGTTGGTGGCATCCTGGGTGTTAGTAGACTGTTGTGGGTGCAATCCTGGGTGTTAGAGGACTAGTGTGGGTGGCATCCTGCGTGTTAGAGGAGTGGTGTGGGTAGCGTCCTGGGTGTTAGTGGAATTGTGTGGGTGGCGTTCTGGGTGTTAAATGACTGGTGTGGGTGGCATCCTGGGTGTTAGTGGATTGATGTGGGTGGCATCCTGGGTGTTAATAGAGTGGTGTTGGTGGCATCCTGGGTGTTAGTAGACTGTTGTGGGTGGCATCCTATGTGTTAGTGGACTGGAGTGGGTGCAATCCTGGGTGTTAGTGGACTGGCGTGGGTGGCATCCTATGTGTTAGTGGACTGGTGTGGGTGGCATCCTGGGTGTTAGTGGACTGGTGTGGGTGGTATTCTGGGTGTTAAAGGACTGGTGTGGGTGGAATCCTGGGTGTTAGTGGAGTGGTGTGGGTGGTATCCTGGGTATTATTGAACTTGTGTGGGCGGCATCCTGGGTGTTAGTTGACTGGTGTGGGTGGCATCCTGGCTCTTAGTGGACTGGTGTGAGTGGCATTAAGGATGATGTTGGTTTGGTGTAGGTGGCATCCAGGGCGTTAGTGGACTGGTGTGGGTGGCATCCTGGGTAATAGTGGATTGGTGTGGGTGGCATCCTGGGTGTTAGTAGACTGGTGTGGGTGGCATCCTGGGTATTATTCGACTGGTCTGGGTGACGTCCTGGTTATTAGTGGACTTGTGTGGGTGGCATTCTGGGTGTTAGTGGACTTGTGTGTGTGGCATTTTGGGTGTTAATGGACTGGTGTGTGTGGCATCATGGGTGATAGTGGACTTGCGTGGGTCAAATCCTCGGTGGTAGTTGACTGGTGTGGGTGGCATGATGGGTGCTAGTGGTATCCTTGGCGATAGTGGATTGGTGTGGGTAGCATCCTGGATGTTAGTGGACTGATGTAGGTGGCATTCAGGGTGTTAGCGTACTAGTGTGTGTGGCATCCTGGGTGTTAGTGGAATGGTGTGTGTAGCATCCTGGGTGTTAATAGGCTGTTGTGGGTGGCATCCTGAGTGTTATTGAAATGGTGTGGGAGGCACCATGTGTGTTAGTGGAATGGTGAGGGGAGCATCCTGTGTGTTAGTGGACTGGTGTGGGTGGCATCCTGGAAGTTAGTGGACTGGTGTGGGTGGCAACCTGGGTGTTAGAGGACTTGTGTGGATGGCATCCTGCGGGTTAGTGGACTGGTCTGGGTGGCATCCTGGGTGTTAGTGGACTATTGTGGGTGGCATCCTGAGTGTTAGTTGGCAAGTGTGGGTAGCATGCTTGGTGTTAGTTGACCGGAGTGGGTGACATCCTGGGTGCTAGTTGACTGGTGTGGGAGGCATCCTGGGTGTTAGTGGACCGGTGTGGGTGGCATCCTGGGTGTTAGTGGACTGGTGAGGGTGGCATCATGGGTGTTAGTGGAATGGTGTGGGTGACATCGTGGGTGATAGTAGTGTGATGTGAGTGACATCCTGTTTGGTACTGAAATGGTGTGGGTGGCATCCTGGGTGTTAGTGGACTAGCATGGGTGGCATCCTGGGAGTTAGCAGACTGGTGTGGGTGGCATCCTTTTTCTTCATGGACTGGCGTGGGTGGCATCCTAGGAGTTAGATGAATGATGTAGGTGGTATTCTGGGTGTTAGTAGAATATTTTGGGAGGCATCCTGGGTGTTAGTGGACTGGTGTGGGTGGCATCCTGGGTGTTAGTGGACTGCTGTTGGTGGCATCCTGGGTGTTAGTCGACTGATGTAGGAGGCATCCTTGCTGTTAGTGGACTGGTGTGGGTGGCATCCTGGGTGTTAGATGACTGGAGTGGGTGACATCCTGGGTGTTAGTAGACTGGTGAGGATGGCATCCTGGGTGTTAATGGACTGGTGTGGGTGGCACCCTGTGTGTTAGTGGACTGGTGTGGGTTGCATTTTGGGTGTTAGTGCACTTGCGTGGGTGGCATCCTGGGTGTCAGTGGACTATTAAGGATCGCATCCTGGGCGTTAGTAGACTGGTGAGGGTGGCTTCCTGGGTGTTTGAGACTGGTGAGGGTAGCATCCTTGGTGTTTGTGGACTGATGAGGGTAGCATCCTGGGTGTTAGTGAATTGGTGTGGGTGGCATCCTGGGTGTTAGTGGACTGGTGTAGGTGGCAACCTGCGTGTTAGTGGACAGGTCTAAGAGGCATCCTGGGTGTTAGTGGTCTGGTGTGGGTGGCATCCTGAGTGCTAGGGGACAGGTGTGGGTAGCATGCATGATGTTAGTTGACTGGTGTGGGTGGCATCCTGGGTGTTAGTGGACTGGTGTAGGTAGCATCCTGGTTGTTAGTGGACTGGTGTGGGTGGCATCCTGCGTGTTAGTGGGCTGGTCTGGGTGGCATCCATGGTGTTAGTGGACTGGTGTGGGTGGCATCCTGGGTGTTAGTGGACTTTCGTGGTTGGTATCCTGGGTGTTAGTGGACTGATGTGGGAGGTATCCTGGGTGTTAGTGGACTATTTTTGGTTTGTATCCGGTGTTAGTGGACTGGTGTGGGTGGCATCCTGGGTGTTAGTGGACTTGTGTGGGTGGCGTCCTGGGTGTTAGTGGACTGGTGTGGGTGGAATCCTGGGTGTTAGTGGACTTGTGTGGGTGGCGTCCTGGGTGTTAGTAGACTGGTGTGGGTGGCATCCTGGGTGTTAGTGGACTGGTGTGGGTGGCATCCTGGGTGTTAGTGGACCGGTGAGGGTATCATCCTGGGTGTTAGTGAACTGGAGTGGGTGGCATCCTGTGTCTTAGTGGTCTTCTGAGGGAGCCATCCTGGATGTTAGTGGACTAGTGTAGTTGGAGTCCTGGGTGTTAGTGGACTGGTGTAGTTGGCATCCTGAGTGTTAGTGGACTGGAGTGGGTGGCACTCTGGGTGTTAGTGGATTGGTGTAGGTGGCGTCCAGGGTATTATTCTACTGGTGTGGGTGTCATCCTTGGTGTTAATTGACTCGTGTGGGTGGCATCCTGGCTGCTAATGGACTAGTGTGGGTGACATTAAGGGTGATATTGGTCTGGTGTGGGTGGCATCCTGGGTGTTAGTGGACTTGTGTTGTGGCATCCAGGCTGTTAGTGGAATAATGTGAGTGGCATCCTGGCTGTTAGTGACTTGAGTGGGTGGCATCCTGGGTGTTAGTGGACTGGTGTGGGAGGCATCCTGGCTGTTAGTGGACTGGTTTGGGTGGAATCCTGGGTGATATTGCTCTGGTGTGGGTGTCATCCTGGGTGTTAGTGGAATGGTTTGAGTGGCATCCTGGGTGTTAGTGAATTGGGGTGGGTGGCATCCTGGGCATTAGTGGACTGGATTGGGTGGCATCCTGGGTGGTAGTGGGCTTGTCTGGGTAGCATCCTGGGTGTTAGGGGACTGGTGTGGGAGGCATCCTGGGTGTTAGTGGATTGGTGTGGGTGGCATCCAGGGAGTTAGTTTACTGGTGTGGGTGGCATCATGGGTGTTAATGGACTGGTCTGGATGGCATCCTGGGTATTATTGGACTGCTGTGGGTGGCATCCAGGGTGTTAGTAGATTGTTGTGCTTGGCATCCTGGGTGTTAGTGGACTGGTGTGGGTGGCATCCTGGGTGTTAGTGGACTGATGTGTGTGGCATCCAGGGTGTTAGAAGACTGTTGTGCTTTGCATCCTGGGTGTTAGTGGATTGGTGTGGGTGGTATTATGAGTGTTAGTGGACTGGCGTGGGTAGCATCCTGGGTGTTATTAGGCTGTTATGCTTGGCATACTGGGTGTTAGTGGACAGGTGTGGGTGGCATCCTGGGTGTTAGTGGACTGGAGTGGTTGGCATCCTGGGTGTTAGTGGACTTGTGTTGGTGGCATCCTGGTTGTTAGTGGAGTAAACGGTGTGGCATCCTGGGTGTTTGTGGACTGGTGTGGGTGGCATTCTGATTGTTAATAGAGTGATGTCGGTGGCATCCTGGATGTTAGTGGACTGGTGTGGTGGTATCCACACTGTTAGTGGAATATTATGAGTGGCATCCTGGCTGTTAGTGACTGGTGTGGGTGGCATCCTGGGTGTTAGTGGACTTATGTGGCTGGCATACTGGATGTTAGTGGACTGGTGTGGGTGTAATCCTGGGTGATATTGCTCTGGTGTGGGTGGCATTCTGGGAGTTAGTGGAATGTTTTTAGTGGCATCATGGGTGTTAGTGGACTGATGTGGGTGGCATCCTGGGTATTAGTGGACTGGTTTGGGTGGCATCATGGGTGGTAGTGGGCTTGTCTATGTGGCATCCTGGGTGTTAGTGGACTGGTGTCGGAGGAATCCTGGGTGTTAGTGGACTGCTGTGGGTGGCATCCAGGGTGTTAGTGGGCTAGTGTGGGTGGCGTTTTGGGTGTTAGTGGACTGGAGTTGGTGGCATCCTCGGAGCTACTGGGATTGTGTGGGTGGCATCCTGGGTGTTAGTGGACTGGTGTGGTTGGCGTACTGGTTAGTAGTTGGCTGATGTGGGTGGCATCCTGGGTGTTAGTGGACTGGTGTGTGTGGCATTTTGGGTGTTAATGGACTGGTGTGTGTGGCATCATGGGTGTTAGTGGACTGGCATGGGTCAAATCCTGGGTGGTAGTTGACTGGTGTGGGTGGCATCCTGGGTGCTAGTGGATTGGTGTGGGTGGCATCCTTGGTGTTAGTGGCTTGGTGTGGGTAGCATCCTGGGTGTTAGTGGACTGGTGTAGGTGGCATTCTGGGTGTTAGTGTACTAGTGTGGGTGGCATCGAGGGTGTTAATAGACTGTGGTGCTTGGCATCCTGTGTGCTAGTGTACTGGTGTGTGTGGCATCCTGGGTGTTAGTGGACTGGTGTGGTTGGCATCCTGGGTGTTAGTGGAGTGATGTTTGTGGCATTCTGTGTGTTAGTGGTCTGGTGTGCGTGGCATCCAAGGTGTTAGTAGACTGGCGTTAATGGCATCCGGTGTATTAGAGGATAGGTGCGGGTGGCATCCTTTCTGTTAGTAGACTATTGTGCTTGGCATCCTGGGTGTTAGTGGACTGGTGTGGGTGGCATCCTGGGTGTTAGTGAACAGGTGTGGGTGGCATCCTGTATGTTAGTAGACTGCTGTGGGTGGCGTCCTGGGTGTTAGTTGAATGGTGTGGGTGGCATCCTGGGTGCTAGTAGACTGGTGTGCACGGCATCCTGGTTGTTACTGGACTGGTGTGTGTGGCATCCCGGGAATTAGTAGAGTGATGTGGGTGGCATTCTTTTTGTTAGTGGACTTGTGTGGGTTGCATCCTGTGTGTTAGTTTACTGGTGCGGCTGGCATCCTGGGTGTTACTGGACTGGTGTGGGGTGCATCCTAGGTGTTAGTGGACTTTTGTGGGTGGCATCCTGGGTGTTAGTGGAGTGATGTGGGTGGCATTCTGGGTGTTAGTGGACTGGAGTACGGCATCCTGGGTGTTAGTTGACTGGTGTGGATGGCTTCCAGGGTGTTAGTAGACTGCTGTGCTTTTCATTCTGGGTGTTAGTGGAATGGTGTGCGTGGCATCCTGGGTTTTAATGGATTGGTGTGGGTGGCATCCTGGGTGTTAGTTGACTGATGTGTGTGGCATCCTGGGTGTGAGTAGACTGTAGTGCTTGGCATCCTGGGTGTTAGTGGAATAGTGAGGGTGGCATCCTGGGAGTTATTGGACCATTGTGGGTGGCATTCTGCGTGTTAGTGGACTGGTCTGGGTGGCATCCTGCCTGTTAGTGGACTGGTGTGGGTGGCATCCTGGGGGTTAGTGGAGTGATGTGGGTGGCATCCTATGTGATAGTGGACCGGTGTGGGTGGCATCCTGGGTGTTAGTGAACTTGTGTGGATGGCATCCTGGGTGTTAATGGACTGTTGTGGGTGGCATCCTGAGTGATAGTGGACCGGTGTGGGTGGCATCCTGGGTGTTAGTTGACTGGTGTGGGTGGCATCCTGTGTGTTAGTGGACTTGTGTGGGTGGCATCCTGGGTGTTAGTGGACTGGTGTGGTTGGCATCCTGGGTGTTAGTTGAGTGATGTGGGTGGCATCCTGGGTGTTAGTGGACTTTTGTGGATGGCATGCTGGGTGTTAGTGAACTGGTGTGGGTGGCATTCTGAGTGTCAGTAGACTGTTGTGCTTGGCATCCTGGGTGTTAGGGGACTGGTGTGGGTGGCATCCTGGGTGTTAGTGGAGTGATGTGCGGTGGATCCTCTGTG
Source organism: Cherax quadricarinatus (assembly GCF_026875155.1). Lineage (NCBI taxonomy): Eukaryota > Metazoa > Arthropoda > Malacostraca > Decapoda > Parastacidae > Cherax > Cherax quadricarinatus. The sequence goes on from NC_069496.1 coordinate 4,511,245, forward strand.
TTAGTGGACTGGTGTGGGTGGCATCCTGGCTGTTAGCAGACTGTTGTGCTTGGCATTTTGGGTGTTAGTGGACTGGTGTGGGTGGCATCCTGGGTGTTAGTAGACTGTTGTGCTTGGCATCCTGGGTGTTAGTGAACTGGTGTTGGTGGCATCCTGAGTGTTAGTGGAGTGATGTGGGTGGCATGCTGTGTGTTAGTGGACTGGTGTTGTTTGCATCCTGGTTGTTAGTGGAGTGATGTGGGTGGCATCCAGGGTGGTACCGGACTGGTGTGAGTGCCATCCTGGGTGTGAGTGGACTGACGTGGTTGGCATCCTTGGTATTATGGACTTGTGGGTGGCATCCTGGTGGTTGGGCTTTTGGGGGGGTGGAAACCGGCGGCACTCGATGTTGCACAAGTCTTTTCCCTCTAGAAAAGGAGGAGTAGATGTAAAATAGAAAGAGACAGGCGCCCCTTTACAGGCGAGGGAAAAAAGAATATAGAGCGGCAAAAAGAGGCAATAAATCGAAATGCGTGGGAGTCACTGGTCAGAGAAATAGCAAACATCGAATTTGAAAGGAATTTAAGGAGTCGGGAATCGGGGGAAAGAACAAAAAGACTAAATGAAATCGAAGAACCCAAAGTATTTCTTCTCCTTTCCCAAATCAAAGTCGAAAAACAACGTCTATTTTGGGCTCCACTTAACGATGGGTTTCCTACACAGAGGGACGCAAGGAAATGAGTGGCTACTAAACCCCAAATATGCCAGTTTTTAGCAAGTGTTTCCCTGAGGTCAAAGATCAAATGAATTTTTTATGAGGGGCCCAATAATTGGTTTAAACACAGTATCTGTGTTTCCCGACGCCAAATGATTGAACAGGGATAAATGACTGCCCATGGGTCTGCCCAGGGCCAGACTCATGGAACTCCGTGTTCATCAAGAACTGCAAGAAAACCCTATAACGAGCTTTTACCATCCTATGGAGAGGGAGCATGGACACGGGGGTCGTCCCACAGTTACTAAAAACAACAGACATAGCCCCACTCCACAAAGGGGGCAGTAAAGCAATAGCAAAGAACTACAGACCGATAGCACTAACATCCCATATCATAAAAATCTTTGAAGGGGTCCTAAGAACATGGGTTTAGAACAGGTCGCTCCTGTCTGTCTCAACTATTGGATCACTACGACAAGGTCCTAGATGGACTAGAAGACAAAAAGAATGCAGATGTAATATATACAGACTTTGCAAAAGCCTTCGACAAGTGTGACCATGGCGTAATAGCGCACAAAATGTGTGCTAAAGGAATAAGAGGAAAAGTTGGTCGATGGATCTATAATTTCCTCACAGACAGAACACAAAGAGTAGTATTCAACAGAGTAAAGTCCGAGGCATCTACGTTGAAAAGCTCTGTTCCACAAGGCACAGTACTCTCTCCCATCTTGTTTCTCATCCTTATATCTGACATAGACAAGGATGTCAGCCACAGCATCTTGTCTTCCTTTGCAGATGACACCCGAATCTGAATGACAGTGTCTTCCATTGCAGACACTGCAAGGCTCCAGGCGGACATCAACCAAATCTTTCAGTGGGCTGCAGAAAACAATATGAAGTTCAACGATGAGAAATTTCAATTACTCAGATATGGTAAACTCGAGGAAATTAAATCTTCATCAGAGTACAAAACAAATTCTGGCAACAAAATAGAGCGAAACACCAACTTCAAAGACCTGGGAGCGATCATGTCGGAGGATCTCACCTTCAAGGACCTTAACATTGTATCAACTGCTAGAAAAATGACAGGATGAATAATGAGAACCTTCAAAACTAGGGATGCCAGGCCCAGGTCACTTGTTCTATCTAGGCTAGAATATTGCTGCACACTAACAGCACCTTTCAATGCAGGTGAAATTGCTGGCCTAGAAAATGCACAGAGAACTTTCATGGAGTGCATAACGGAGATAAAATACCTCAATTACTGGGAGCACTTGAAGTTCCTGAACCTGTATTCCATGGAATGCAGGCGGGAGAGATTTTGTTTTTTATTATCACACTGGCCGATTCCCCCAAAGGCAGGGGGGGCCCGAAAAAGAAAAAATTTCACAATTTTCCTCCATCACTGCTTGCCAAAAAGGGTTGTTTTTCCTACAGTTTTTAAACTGCAACATTAACCCCCTCCTTAGAGTCAGGCACTGTCTTCCATTAAGGACTCAAGTCCGGCCTCCCGGGTTTTCCCCTGAACCCCTTCATAAATGTTATTTGCTCCACTTCAACAGACGTAAGTTTAAAAAAACCATTATTCCATTCACTCCTATCAAACATGTCCGCATGCCTGCTGGAAGCCCAAGCCCATCGCCGCAAAACCTCCTTTCCCCCCTCCCCCCAACCTTTCCTAGGCGACCCTCCCCCCGCCTTCCTTCGTACAGACGATACACTTTGAAGTCATTTGTTTGCCCCATTCTTCAATGCCCGAACCTTAACACCCCTTCCTCAGCCTCTGACAACGTTTTTGGGAATCCCGCACCCCCTCCTAACTTCAAACTACGAATTCCTGATTTATTTACCCACACATTGCCCCCAGACATGAGATCTCCCCTGCCTCCCGCCTTTTCCTCGCTGAACATTACACCCATGTTTCACACCCCTATAAGGCGTTGGTAAAAATATATCTCTTTCATTCCCTTTTGCCTCCAAGGACAAATTCTTTGTCCCACAGATCCTAAGTGCACCATCACCCTTTTTCCCCCCTCATCAATTCTATGTTTCCCCTCATCTTTCATAGCCCATCCGCTGTCACGCCCCCCCAAAATTCTAAAATACATTCCCCTCCCCCATAATCTGTCCCCCCAATCTGATACCCATCTTTCATCCCCTAATCTTTTTGTTATTCATAACCTTTCTCTTTCCTGTTTCACTTTTAATTTTTTTCTTTTGAAAACCCCTACCAAATTCATCCCAATCTCTGCAACTTCTCTTCAGAATCCCCAAAGACACAGTGTCATCAGCAAAGAGCAACTGTGAAAACCCATTTTGTGTGATTCTTTACTTTTAACCCCAGCCTCTTGCCAAGACCTTCGCATTTATTCTCTTACCCCCCTCTATAAATTATTAAAAAACCCACGGTGACACACACATCTTGTTAAGGGCCCTACTTTTACTGGGAAATTTAATTTCCCCTCTTTCCTACATACTTAACTTGGCCTCATTCCTCGAAAAAAACTCTTCATGCTTTCAGAACCTCCCTCCTACCCCATCACCTGCAACATCTCCCACTTCCCCCCCTATCCCCTGTCTACCCTTTTCCAAACCCATAAACCCAAAAAGCCTCTTTACCCTTATCAAATACTGTTCCTTATTGTTTACTGAAAAACCCCTGGGCCCACACCCCCCCTCCCTTTCCAAAAAAACCCTTGTTCATTTGCTATCCTTTTCTCCGTTTTACTTTTATTTCTTTCAATAAAAACTCTACCATACACTTTACCAGTTATACTCAACAGACTTATCCCCCTATAATTTTTGCACTCTCTTTTATCCCCTTTGCCTTTATACAAAGGAACTATGCATGCTCTCTGCCAATCCTAGGTACCTTACCCTCTTCCATACATTTATTAAATAATTGCACCAACCACTCCAAAACTATATCCCCAACCTGCTTTTAACATTTCTATCTTTATCCCATCAATCCGGCTGCCTTACCCCCTTTCATTTTACCTACTGCCTCACGAACTTCCCCCACACTCACAACTGGCTCTTCCTCACTCCTACAAGATGTTATTCCTCCTTGCCCTATACACGAAATCACAGCTTCCTATCTTCATCAACATTTAACAATTCCTCAAAATATTCCCTCCATCTTCCCAATACCTCTAACTCTCCATTTAATAACTCTCCTCTCCTATTTTTAACTGACAAATCCATTTGTTCTCTAGGCTTTCTTAACTTGTTAATCTCACTCCAAAACTTTTTCTTATTTTCAACAAAATTTGTTGATAACATCTCACCCACTCTTCATTTGCTCTCTTTTTACATTGCTTCACCTCTCTTAAACTCTCTCTTTTTCTCCATATACTCTTCCTCCTTGCATCACTTCTACTTTGTAAAAACTTCTCATATGCTAACTTTTTCTCCCTTACTACTCTCTTTACATCATCATTCCACCAATCGCACCTCTTCCCTCCTGCACCCACTTTCCTGTAACCACAAACTTCTGCTGAACACTTCTAACACCACATTTTTAAACCTACCCCATACCTCTTCAAACCCCATTGCCTATGCTCTCATTAGCCCATCTATCCTCCAATAGCTGTTTATATCTTACCCTAACTACCTCCTCTTTTAGTTTATAAACCTTCACCTCTCTCTTCCCTGATGCTTCTATTGTCCTTGTATCCCATCTACCTTTTACTGTCAGTGTAGCTACAACTAGAAAGTGATCTGATATATCTGTGGCCCCTCTATAAACATGTACATCCTGAAGTCTACTCAACAGTCTTTTATCTACCAATACATAATCCAACAAATACTGTCATTTCGCCCTATCATATCTTGTATACTTATTTATCCTCTTTTTCTTAAAATATGTATTACCTATAACTAAAACCCTTTCTATGCAAAGTTCAATCAAAGGGCTCCCATTATCATTTACATCTGGCACCCGAAACTTACCTACCAAACCCCCTCTAAAAGTTTCTCCTACTTTAGCATTCAGGTCCCCTACCACAATTACTCTCTCACTTGGTTCAAAGGCTCCTATACATTCACTTAACAACTCCCAAAATCTCTCTCTCTCCTCTGCATTCCTCTCTTCTCCAGGTGCATACACGCTTATTATGACCCACTTCTCGCATCCAACCTTTACTTTAATCACATAATTCTTGAATTTACACATTCATATTCTCTTTCTCCATCCATAACTGATCATTCAACATTACTGCTACCCCTTCCTTTGCTCTAACTCTCTCAGATACTCCAGATTTAATCCCATTTATTTCCCCCCACCGAAACTCCCCTACCTCTTCAGCTTTGTTTCGCTTAGGGCCAGGACATCCAACTTCTTTTCATTCATAACATCAGCAATCATCTGTTTCTTGTCATCCGCACTACATCCACGCACATTCAAGCATCCCAGTTTTATAAAGTTTTTCTTCTCTTTTTTTAGTAAATGTCTAGAGGAGAAGGGGTTACAAGCCCATTGCTCCCGGCATTTTAGTCGCCTCATACGACAAACATGGCTTACGGAGGAAAGATTCTTTTCCACTTCCCCATGGACAATAGAAGAAATAAAGAAGAACAAGAGCTATTTAGAAAAAGGAGAAAAACCTAGATGTGCGTGTCTGTGAAGTGTGACCAAAGTGTAAGTAGGAGTTATCTAGCGTGTTTATGAGACTGAAAAAGAAACCAGCAATCCTACCATCATGCAAAACAGTTACAGGTTTCTGTTTCACAGTCATCTGGCAAGACGGTAGTACTTCCCTGGGTAGTTGCTGTCTACCAACCTACTACCGGGAGAAGATACATGATTATATACACCTGGAAAATCCTAGAGGGACTAGTACCGAACTTGCACAGGAAAATCACTCACAACGAAAGCAAAAGACTTGGCAGACGATGCAACATCACCCCAATGAAAAGCAGGGATGTCACTAGCACGTTAAGAGACCATACAATAAGTGTCAGGGGTCCGAGACTGTTCAACTGTCTCCAGCATACATAAAAAGGATTACCAATAGACCCCTGGCAGTCTTCAAGCTGGTACTGGACAAGCACCTAAAGTCGGTACCTGACCAGCTGGGCTGTGGCTCGTACGTAGGATTACGTGCAGCCAGCAGTAACAGCCTGGTTGGTCAGGCTCTGACCCACCAGGAGGACTGGTCACAGATCGTGCCGCGGGGACGTTGACCCACGGAACTCTCTCCAGGCAAATTAAAGGTAGCATTACAGTATAGAGGCAGCGACAGTATTAACATTACAGTATACAGGCAACTACAGTATTAACATTACAGTATACAGGCAGCTACAACATTAACATTACAGAATACAGGCAGCTAAACTATTAATATTACAGTATACAGGCAGCTACATTATTAACATTACGGTATACAGACAGCTACTGTATTAACATTACAGAATACAGTCAGCTACTGTATTAACATTACAGTATACAGGTAGCTACACTAATAACATTATAGTATGCAGGGAGCTATAGCATTAATATTACAGTATACAGGCAGCTAGAGCATTAACATTACAGTATACAGGTAGCTAGAGTGTTAACATTACAGTAAACAGCAGCTACAGTCTTAACATTACAGTATAGAGGAAGCTACAGCGATAATATTACAGTATACAGGCAGTTACAGTGTTAACATTACGTAAGAGGAAGCTACGGTTAACATTACATATACAGGGGGCCAATGTTAACATTACAGTATAAGGAAGCTACAGTGTTAAAATTTTAAAAATGCAAGGGGTCAAACA
>NC_069496.1:4518201-4558201 GCF_026875155.1 Cherax quadricarinatus
GTCTATTCCTTCCTCAGTCTTTTCGCATATATCAAAAATCCCACTGGCCTAGAACTGCCCCTGGGGGACCCCGCTCGTCCAGGCGCCCACTGTGATACTTCTTCACGTCCCATGACTCGTTGCTGCCTCCCTGTCAGGTATTCCCCGATCCATTGCGTGCCCTCTTTGTTTATGCGCCTGATTCTCCAGCTTCTGCACTAATCTCTTGTGAGGGACTGTCAAAGGCCTTCCTGCAGCCCAGAAAAATGCAATCAAAACCCACCCCTTTCTCATGTCTTACTTCGGGTTACCTTGTCAATAAACTCCAGAAGGTTTGTGAGACGGATTTGCCTTCCATGAATCCCATGCTGGTTTTCATTTATAATCTTGTTCCTTTCCAGGTGTTCGACCACTCTCCCTGATAATCTTCTCCATAACTTTGCACACAATACATGTCAGACAGGTCTGTAGTTTAGTGCTTCATTTCCGTTTCCTTTCTTAAATGTGGGGACTACATTTGCTGTCTTCCATTTCCAGGTAGTTGCCAGTTTCAAGGGATGTGTTGATTGTGGTTAGGGGCACGCACAGCATCTCTGCTTCCCTTCTCTTTAGGCCCATGGGGAGTGTCCGGTCCCATCGCCTTTGAGGTATAAAGGGTCCACTTAGCTTCTGCACCCCCTCGGTTGTTCGTATGTCATCCAACTTTGTTGGTATGGAAACAAACACATGCGTTTAAATGTGATCCTTTATTGACAACGTTTCTCCACACAGTGGGTTTTTTTCAAGTCACAAACAGATCTACCTGGGGTGGAAGGTACGGGAGTATTTATAGTCAGGTTCAGAATGTTGTCAAGTGGAGAATGCTGCATCTGATGATCTACCGGGTGGGGTTATAGTCTAAACCCCCGGGCCCACTCCAACGTTCAAGCTCCCCAAAAGACAAGCTCAACCAGGTCGAGCCCTCAATCCAGTTCACACTTGAAGTCGACAACACTTCCTTTCCTTTATGTTCTTCTCTGCAAAGCTGACCATGAACTTTGTTTTAAAGTATCGAAAACCAACCAAAACTATCTTCTCCACTTCTACTCTCACCACGACACAAACTAAACGTGGTGTTATTATAGGCTTCTTCCTGCGTGCACTCAATCTGCAGCAACGAGTTCCTTGAGGAAGAATGTACTATAATTGAACAAGAATTTCCAAATTCCCTATCCTCGTCACTTCATCAGAGACTGCAGACGACGGGCATTAAACATCAACACACCCAGAGAAGACACTGCCGAGAAGAGATACATAGTCCTCCCCACCAACATATTTCCAACATCTTTTCCAATACATCATTCCAAGTATCTACCTCCACAACCAAGACCATCAAGGAATCACCAGTAGTAAACAGGACAAGCTTCCATTCCCTCTGCAGGGGGGTATACATAATCCCTTGTAATGACTGCAACAAATTATACGTGGGCGAAAACATGAAGAGACCCCCAAACACGTATTTTTAGAACACCAGTACGCAAGCAGGACTGACGATACAAGGAATGCCTTGTACAACATCGCAATTCACAACCATTTAATTAACTACAGAAACTCAAGACTTACCACCACAGAAGACAACACTCAATACCGAAGAATCCTGGAATTATCGCTTATCTCTATAACCCAAAAATTTCAACCAGAACAATGGCTTCTATAACATAGCTGAACCACTCGCCCGAAACTTCATCGCTATCCACCAAAGAACATAGAACACTGCAGAAGGTCTACTCAACTTGTCCAATACCCCTGCCCCAAACTACCAAGACTATAACCCCACCCGGTACATCAGATGCAGCATTCTCCACCTGACCTCAACATCTGAACTGAAATAAATACTCACGGATTCTACCCCCTGTAGATTGACTAAAAACGTTTGCCCAAACAGTGGTTCTTTGCGAGTACAGAAAGTAGGCAGGAGCGTAGGATGTGAGACATGTAACAGTCCCTCACCCTTGAAATGTAGATTTGAGGTTTTTAGTCCCTCAGTTACCCCTTTAAGAAAATCACTTCCGAAGTACAATATTAAAGTGGTGATTATCTAAAACATTACACGAACTTAAGACAAAAGGACTAAATTCATTAGGTCAAAAGTGAAGCTTTCAACCAGCATATCCATGATTTAGGAGCAGAGTTTGTACTTATAGTTGTGCTGGCAGCGCGAGTCAAGTTGTTTACTGTGGCCGGACCCCCACACGTCACCTTTTGGGGTGGAGAAAAAAAGGGGGGGGGAAAATAGCGGGAGGTAACTGACCCTACCTTAACAAGCAGCCGGGCAATCAAATTATCGTCACCATATACTCGCTTGTTACTCCTGTCAGTTGAACTTTTCCTCACAGTTTTGTGTGTGTGTGTGGTTGTGTGTGTGTGTGTGTGTGTGTGTGTGTGTGTGTGTGTGTGTGTGTGTGTTTTTGTGTGTTTTGTGTGTGTGTGTGTGTGTGTGTGTGTGTGTGTGTGTGTGTGTGTGTGTGTTTATGTGTGTGTGTGTGTTTGTGTGTGTGTGTGTTTTGTGTGTGTGGGGTGTGTATGGGGTGTGTGTGTGTGTGTGTGTGTGTGGTGTGTGTGTGTTCAGTGTGTGTTAGTGTACTCACCTAGTTGAGGTTGCGGGGGTCGAGTCCAAGCTCCTGGCCCCGCCTCTTCACTGATCGCTACTAGGTCACTCTCCCTGAACCAGGGAGCTTTATCATACCTCTGCTTAATCTATGTATGGACCCTGCTCCACTTTTTTTTTTTTATTTTATTTAAAACACAGGTACAAAATAGGGGTACATAATCATTATAACAAGAAACAGACAGTAAACAATAATCAACTGTGACCACACAAATACTGACAAAAGCACATATATGACATAAAAAACTGGCTGCACTCAATCAAACACTGCTTATACGTACTCCGCTTCCCGTATAAAACACGATAGATACCTACCAGTAATGTGTACATTCCCCCCGTAAAACGTGCCACTTACACCTTAATATACTCAGACATTCGCGACGTAGCTGCCAGGGAGTGTGGACGTGCCTCATACCTCTCTGATGATAAATTAGACACATGTGCAACTTCTGGGTATCTTTATTAAGGAAACGTTTCGCCACACAGTGGCTTCATCAGTCCATACAAAGGAGAATCTTGAAGAATAGGAGGAGAATGAGGTAATCAGTCCCTGAACCTTGGGGTCGATGTGGTCAGTCCATCAATCTTGAATAGAATACGGCATACGTGCTGAGAAGGAGCTTATAAACCGTGGTTTTTTTTTTTTTTTTTATATTTTATTTAAAAACCAATACAGTTTAACATAAAATAAAGAAACAGTATAGAACCTAATCAAATTAACTGACAAACGGATTGTAACTTACATGCTCGCAAGATATTACAACAAAAATTTATATCAAGAACTAACTAAAAACAAAATTACATGTCACAGGGTCATGAATTGACAATATACACAACCTTGCTTTATATATAAATTGTACATATAAATGAATCTGACAAAGGTTCAATACACTTGAACATAAAATATACAAAGAAGTTATATCAGTTAAATCCCATCCTTCACATAATCAAAAAACCAAAACCTAACATCATAATCTGACTAGATAATCTACATATTTAAACCCCTAACAATACAGCTGAACGTATCCCAACTTACAAATAAACAGAAAAGAATACAGCTTAGAACACAATAACAAGCTCTATACTGTTACAATAAAACCCATATAAAACTTTCAGACAAAAGGACTACGTCACTAAACTGTCTAGATATGTCTGTATCCCATACAGACTAAAACTTAACATCAAGAACTTGCATGAACACCAAACCGGTATCAGGGTACAGACCTTAATTATAAACTTTAAAAAGAATAAATCATGCGTATATAAAGTATTACATAACGTCTGACCCATGACAAAGGCTCAATACAATAGAAAGAGATATATATTTCTATATATAAAACATACACACCCACACACCCACATCCACCCCACACACCCACACGTACACAAAAATTTTCACAAAATCACATTAATCATATGCATTTGTATTGCACAATGCAAAACAGGATATAAGTATCTCTCATCGTGCAAAAACCCAGCACGTAACATAAATACAAACTAAAACACACTGCATGTCGCAAATAACTTATTTCTCAAGAATCATGTTATACAAGACTGATACACAATCATAATTATACATAAAAATCTACAAATATTAACCTACATTCTGAAAGTGTTATTATCTACCCATAACGAGACCTTGAGCTTCCCATCCACATTTGGGGATGCCATAAAGTCCCAATGAAAACCAGGAAACCATTCCAAACCCACATTCACAACACTCTCACGCCCCCCCCCCCCCAGGGAGGCGAGCCCGCTGTTGCCCCTGACTCCCTCCAACCTATGAAACCCTTCATTCATCATATCCAATCACAGATTTACGAGAATCCCTAACGTTAGCATTATTACCCCTCGAGAAGCCTGATCCCACCCCCTCCCATACAAACTCTCTGTTAGGGACAACGTATATAGAACGTTACCGCAAGAACCTTTCTTCTCTCCTCACTATCCCCTCTCCCCCTCATCACCACGACTTATATATAATCTACCATGATATAATTTTAAGCTCTTATGACACCCTCGTCTAACCCACCCATATCTGACTTAGAGCACGCAAAACCGTCACCCACGGCCCCCCACCCTCTGTACCAACCTACTTAACAGACCTAACCTCCTCAGCCCTTCACAAAGTAAACTACATGGAACGCTGTCTCACCCCCTCCACAGATACCACACCCCCCCCTCTACAACCTGTCTGTTTCGTAATATCTCACCAGACGGAAGGATCCCATGCAGAAAACGAAACATCACCTCACCGCCCGAGGTTTTACTTCAATTTACTAAATCTAAACCAAATACTCTTCCACGCATACATGGGGAACAAACCCTAAAACTGGGACAACGCACCTTTCCTACAAGTAACCTCACAAAACCCTTATACGAACCTTTCTCCAGTTCCCTAACCAACATAACAGCCCTTCAAAACTATTTCACATTCCCTCAATCCATTCCTCGTTTTCCCACGTACCCAGCCTGTCGTGTATCCTTCCCAAACGCCCCGCGTTCACACCCTCACGCAACATTCCCATTTAATGAACACACATTTAGCCCTCCGTCTCAAAATCCAAAAACCCCCATCCCACCCTGACTTACAGGTAACATTACAACCTCCCTCCGTAACCAATCACAACGTGAACCCCATAAAAATTTGTACCCCCGTCTTAGTACCCCCGCAATCGCTGTCCCTGTAATTGGGAACACAGCTGAAACATACCAAACCTTACTATACAATAAAATGTTCACGACTATCACTCGCTGTATCAGAGTTAGGTGCTGGGGTCTCAAAAACACCTAGACGCCCCACGATCCTTTCCAATAACTATCGAATTTTTCCTCCCGCGCCGCAAACCAATGTCATCCCTATAAATAATACCACAAATTCTTTAAAGAACCCGCCCATTCTTTAACAACATTACATCTCCCCCCTACCCCCCCCACCCAAGAACCCAACCCCATGCACCTAGACTTCGCACTATTTACCTGCATACCGTGGCACTTCCAAATAATTGCACCACCTCGTCCAACACACTCATTGACTTCCCTGCACGAAAGAGAACAGTGGTGTCGTCAACATATCCAATTAACCCGGCCGGCCCTCCCACCCCCCACACTTCCCGCACATGGCGTACTTTAAGCTACGGTCAACCATTCTATAAATGGGGTCCTGGAAACACGCAAAACAATTTTTGGGGACATGGGGCATCCCTGTTAAGGCCTCTTCCCATTGCAATTTCCCTCCCCATACACCATTAATCTGTATCCTCATTTTCGCCCCCTTGTACAACGTTTTTACCCTTCGACTATTCTCCCCAAAACCCTGTCTCCTAAGTATAACCTGCAAAGCTCCCCTTTCCACTCTACTTATTGCTCCCTGCCAGTTGAGCCAACAAAGCCGCCCCTCCACCCCCACCCTTAGCTTCCACAAAACTTCCAGTATCCCATGTCCTTCAATCATCGACCCTTCCGGCAACCCCAACTGAGATTTTGACACCACCCTCTCCGCTACACATTTGAACCTATTACCTAAAAATTTTTGCAAAAAACCTTATAGTCTGCACACATCAGTGATATGGCTCGGTACTCCGAAGGGTGGGTGCCCCTTGACCTTCGGGACCAGCATACTACTGCTGTTTCCTGCTTTTCCCCCCAACTTACCCTTCTCCTTCATACTATTAAATAACCTAACTATAAATTCCTTTATCAACGCCCAATGTTGTAAATAAAATTCTACCGGGGGACCCTCAATTACCCGGGAGCTTTCCCCCTTTCCCCATTCCCCTTAACGCATTCTCTATTTCCTCTGCCGTAATCTTCCCACCTAAGCCTTTCGATCACTATTTCCTAAATTACACGTCACATTTCGTACACACCTTGTCCAATGCCCCGTCACCCACCCCCCCACTGTTCCAGTATTTCTCGTTTCCAAGCCTCCGCATACGCACACATCCCCTTCGTGGTTCGTATCTCCTGCCCCACTCTATAATTCCCAACCATCTCCGTTACCTCTAAAATGGTATAGCCGTCAGCGCCTGCCCTTTTCTTTTGATGCCGCAAAACACACGCTGACGGCTTGTCGCCCCAAAGCACTTCCTCCACCCCTGCCTGCATCCTTACAGCTTGAAACCTTTCATTTTGCAACACCCTCAACCTCCCCTTTTTTTCAGCTATTTCATCCTAGGAAAATTATTCCCACCCACCCCCCCCCATAGCAAGCTCTTAACCTATCCTCAAATAGTTAGCCAGTCCCTATTTTTAAAAAATTAATAGTTTTCCTTCTCTCACATAAAACTTTCTAATTCTTTCCTTTGCGACACTATCCCACCATGTCACAATGTCATCCACTCCTGTTCTTCCACACTAAGCTCCCTCATAGGACTGAAAAACCCCCCCAACCCTCCCCATCTCTAACACACTTAAAATTCAAATTTTCCCAAAAACTTCTAAATATATGTCCGCAAGCGTCCCCCACCCAACCTCCACCACACTGCCCTATGATCTGGACATTGTAGTCTCAAACAGTACTGAAAGATTTCACGTTCACTCCCTGAGAAAGGTACACTCTATTAGTCTCGCAGCATAACCACTCCTAACAAACGTATATTCAGTCTCCCACACGCTCCCCAAGGCATCACGTAACCTAACATCCCTTAATAAATCCCTAAGGGGCCACAGACATATATCCAGCTCCTCTTGGGTCCACATCAGCCACCCTGATTACACTATTCCAGTCCCCCCAACTTTCGCCACCTCTGGCAGTGCACTTAAAAAAAAACACAGTTTCCCCCACCCCAAAATCATTTTTTTACCTTTTTGTTATTTTCTGCCGCGATACACACTCACAAAAGACACACGCTTACCCCCCACCACCCATCCACACGCAACACCCTCCCTCCCCCCCCTCCCTCGCTTCTCTGCAAAACAAACGGGGTGTCTCCCTTATTTAAAATTCCCACACCACCTTTTAGACGGGGGGATGGCAGGGTAAACTACACGAAATCCTGCCACCCCCAACGCCCTACCCTCTTTGAAATTGTGCTCCTGCAGGAACACAACATCCACTCTAGATTTATTTAGAAAATTACGAAAACAATCTCTCTTCATACCGCTACATAACCCATTAACATTTACAGACATACACTAAGGCCTATTAAAGTTTCCACCCTGCTTCCTCTCATCACTCTTTACAACTCCAGAGCTTGATTTACGTTCAACACCTTCAGAGTGCTCTCTTTTCCCCCCCCTTCTTCCGGTGCCTCCTATCATGGCTTACCACCACCTAAAACCACTACCCTTTACACTTGACCTCAGTCTTTTTCCCAGGCCTTTGTGGGAGGCGTAAGGACGTCATCAGAATCTGATGTAGCCGCCCTCTTTCTCGTGACAGTTCATGTTACACATATCTTGATCAGATGTTACCTCTCGATGAACCTCACCTCCACCTGAGAATGGTGTAATGAGTCAATGGATGACTCCAAAACCACCATCACGTCCCAAATTATCATGTCTCAGACTTTCTGGAAGCGACGATTCTCCAATGGGCACCAGCTCAGATGTAACATCCCTCTCTGGTGGTGACAACGTCTTCAACACCTCCCCCAATTCCCCCTCAATCTCATGAACCTTCTCTTGTACTTGCTGCTCCTCCTTATCCACAGGAGACGACACCTGATCAGGCAGTAGGGGGCGGGACTCCAACTCACCACCAGTCCTGTGTGCCCGATCCACTATCTCGCTCCACAAAAACACCACGCCTCCATCCGATGTTTGTTCCTCACCTGCCCCTTTGAAGCAGGGGGTACGACGTCCACCACAGGTCCAGGCACATGTCTTCGCTTGTCACAGGTCGCCGCTATGTGATCATACTCACCCATAGGCGGCACGTACGTCGTTGTCCTGGGTTTCATTACCATTACCTGCGTCCTGAAATCTTGTAGGTAAACTATGATGGTATTTTGGTGCCTCAAAGTCATTTTGAGGTTGAAAGAACCCCCTGGGGAAAAACCCGCATAGGGTCCTGCCGCCCACGTACCATGTTGGCATAATGCACCGTCCCATACTCTCAAAAACTTTCCTTATATCTGCCTCGTCCGCCTAAAAGGGGAAAGTTGCGTAACTTGATCCACGTATAATACCGTGAAACATCTATCATTCTTACAGTGACAGCTGGTTTTGACGTTTTAAAACTCACGTCCTGAACCTGGTGATTAACGATTCATAAACCGTTGCAGATAGCAGTTTGACGAAAATTCGTTGTCCTCCGTTCAATGCTACCACCATTCAAGTCACAATCTTGTACTCCCTTAAGTCTCCCGTATGATCTTTGGCAATAAGACTTGCGCAGAACTGGTCGTTATCGTTCCTTTAAGTAGCTCGATGCCTACAGTATTTATCCTTCGTCTCAGACTAACCGCCATCTTGACGATCACAGTGCACCTAAGTTGTTAGCCGAGGTGTGACAGCACCACTTCACACCACTGCAGCCAGGTAACTGACAAGGGCGCTTGCCTACACACAGCAGAGGGGTGCAGAGCACTACCGCACACTACCGTGGTCAGGCAGCGAATGATAAACCGTTGGTAGGAGAGGTGCAGCAGTCACAGGTGGTGTCACATTTGTCCAATGTGGAAGTTTTTTTTTTATATTTTATTTATAACCAATACAGTATACATAAAAATAAAAATAAAAGGAAACAGAATGGATCTCTAACATCATAATCCTACTAGAATATCTACATACTTATCCCATATACCAAAATACAAATAAACATACAAAGAAAACAGCTTAAAACCGACTCATTACAGTTACAATAAACCCGTATACAAAAATCTCAGACACAAAAGGAATGCGTCTATAAACTGTCTAGATATATCTGTATACCATACAGCCAAAACTTACGTTAAGAACATAAACCAATGTGGAAGTAGGTTGTGCCCCAGAATTAGGCAAGCGAAGAATTCCCAAGTATTAAGATCCCAAGAAGTTGCAGTGTCTGACAGGATTGTAAATGAAGCCACTGATGAAGCCACTGTGTGGCGAAACGTTTCCTTAATAAAGATACCCAAGAGTTGCACATTTATCAACATGTCGGTTCTCTGAACCATTCATCCTCATACCTGTCTGCTGACAGTCTAGCTAGATATCCAGTGACGTCATGGTATTCAGCGTCAGGAGGCGGGTTTACCTGGAGAGTTTACCTGGAGAGAGTTCCGGGGGTCAACGCCCCCGCGGCCCGGTCTGTGACCAGGCCTCCTTAGGTCAGTTTCCCAGGATGCGACCCACACCAGTCGACTAACACCCAGGTACCCATTTTACTGATTGGGAACATAGACAACAGGTGGAAAGAAACACGTCCAATGTTTCTACTCTGTGGGGGAAACGAACCCCGGACTCACCGTGTGAAGCCAGAGCGTTTAAACCCCAGGGTGTGTGGGGGTGTGGTATGTGTGTGTGTGTTTGTGTGTTGTGTGTTGGGTGTGCTTGTGTTTGTGTGTGTTTATTGTGTGTGTTGTGTTTGTGTGTGTGTGTGTGTGTGTGTGTGTGTGTGTTCGTGTGCCTGTGTGTGTTGTGCTGTGTGTTGTGTGTGTGTTGTGTGTGTGTGTTGTGTGTGTGTTGTGTGTGTGTGTTGTGGGTGGTGTATGTGTGTGTGTTTGTGTATGTGTGTATGTATGTGTGTGAGTATGTAACACAGTTCTACCAAGGGTATATCAGAGGTATGACCACAGTCTAATGCTACATTAGCTAGACACATCGTTAAATCGTAGGACACATTCGTTAAACTACAACGAACCTGCGTCATCTGCGTCACTGCGTCTACTGGCTTTTCTTGCTTATCAATTATAAGTAATGTCTTTTGCGTCCCAGGAAGGACTTGTTCTTGTTCCCAGAACATTGTTCCAGAGAACTTTTTTTACGTTTACGAAATTCACTTTTCAGTTCTCCAACTGGTATGTTCGTCAGAGAGTTCTTGTTAGACCAGATGTGATACTGTTCGACCGTGGTGTTCTTCAAGAACCGTCTTTAGGTGATTTTAACCCGGATAGAACAGTGTTCTGCTGTTGTTCTTCAGAAATGTTGCACGATCTGCGGGCTGTGGCTTCGTACGTTGGTTTTCGTGCAGACAGCAGCATCAGCATGGTTGAACAGGGGCTGATCCACAGGAGGGCCTGGTCACAGGACCGGGCCGCGGGGGCGTTGACCCGCGAAACTCTCTCCAGGTAAAACTCCTGCGTAAAACCCACCCAGCCCCGTAAACTGTTACAGAAACCTCCAGTGTTCTTCAGCGGGTTACTGTTACCAGATGAGAGCAACGTCCAGAAATCTCTAGCAAAAAACCTTGTAGTCTTCCTGCACTCAAAAAAACCACCACTAAAATCCCCTTTAGTGGGTTTTTTCCCTTATTTAAAATTTGTCAGCGGTGGAAATATTGATGACACTTATGGTTTAAGTGGAATAAGTGTTAAGTGGAGGACACTTGTGCACTTAGGGAATGTGGGAAGGCACTTTGGTACTGGAGAAGTGACTCAGTAGTCATCCAATTGGGGGAGGCTGGTGCTGTGAGTCACAGTAGGACAACTGTGAGGGGGGGCTGGTGGCAGTGATGTCACGGTAAGACAACTGTGAGGGAGGCTGGTGGCGGTGATGTTACAATAGGACATCCACTGGGGGAGGCTTGGTGGCAGTGATGTCCACAGTAGACACTGTGAGGGAGGATGATGGCGGTTTATGTCCACAGTAGGACAATGTGAGGGAGGCTGGTGGCAGTGATGTCACAGTAGACAACTGTGAGGGTGGGCTGATGGCGGTGATGTCACCAGTAGACAACTGTGAGGGAGGCTGGTGGCAAGTGATTGTCACAGTAGACTACTGTGAGGGGGCTGGTGCAGTGATGTCTACAGTAGACATACTGTTGAGGGAGTGGTGGCAGTGATGTCACACAGTGGGACAAACTGTGAGGGAGGCTGGATGGCGGTTATGTCCACGTAGACAAATCTGAGGGAGGCTGGTGGCTGTTTTCATTGTCACAGTAGACAACTGTGAGGGAGGCTGGTGGCAGTGATGTCACAGTAGACAACTGTGAGAAAAGGAGGCTGTGGCGGTGATGTCACAGTATACAACTGTGGAGGGAGGCTGATGGCGGTGCTGGTCACAGTAGGACAACTGTGGGGAGGCTGGTTGGCAGTGATTGCACCAGTATGAACAACTGTGAGGGAGGTGATGGGCGGTGATGGGTCACAGTAGGACAACTGTGAGGAGACTGAATGGCGGTTGATTGTCAAACAGTAGAGACCTGTGGAGGGAGGTCGGTGGCAGTGTGTCACAGTTAGACACTGTGAGGGAGGCTGATGGCAGTGATGTCACAGTAGACAACTGTGAGGAGGCTGATGGCTGGTGATGTACAGTAGCAACTTGTGAGGGAGGCTGGGTGGGTGATGTCACAGTAGACAAACTGTTCGAGGAGGCTGATGGCGGTGATGTCACAGTAGACAACTGTGATGGAGGCTGATGGCGGTGATGTCCAGTAGACAACTGTGAGGGAGGCTGGTGGGCAGTGATGGTCACAGTAGACAACTGTGAGGGAGGCTGGTGGCAGGGATGTCACAGTAGAAAACTGTAAGGGTGGTGAATGGCGGTGATGTTCACAGTAGTCAAACTGTGAGGGAGGCTGATGCGGTAGATGTACAGTAGGACAACTGTGAGGGAGGTGGTAGCAGTGATGTCACAGTAGACTAACTGTGAGGGAGGTGATGGCAGTGATGTCAAGTAGCACAACGTGAGGGAGTCTGTTGGCGGTGATGTCACAGTAGACAACTGTGAGGGAGGCGGGTGGCTAGGTGATGTCACAGTGACATCTGTGTTGGGAGGCTGGTGGCCGTGATGTCACAGTAGACAACTGTGAGGGGAAGGCTGGTGCAGTGTGGTCAGAGTAGACAATGTGAGGGAGGATGGTGGCGGTGATGGCACAGTAGACAAACTGTGAGTGGGTGGCTCGGTGGCGGTGACTTGTCACAGAAGACAACTGGGAGGGAGGCCTGTGTGGGCTCAGTGATGTCACAGTTAGACACTGTTGAGGGGGGATGGTGGCGGTGTGTCACAGTAGACAACTGTGGTGGGAGGCTGGTGGCGTGTTGTCACAGTAGACAACTGTGAGGGAGGCTGGTGGCAGTGAATGTCACAGTAGACAACTGTGTGGGAGGGCTTGGTGGCGGTGACGTCACAGTAGACAACTGTGAGGGACGGCTTGAATGGCGGTGATGTCACAGTAGACAACTGTGAGGGAGGCTGGTGGCGGTGATGTCCCTGTGACAACTGTGAGGGAGGCTGGTGCTCGTGATGTCACAGAAACCTGTGGGAGGCTCGGTGGAGTGATGTTACAATAGACATCAACTGGGGGAGGCTGGTTGGCTGTGATTTCACAGGAGACAACTGGGAGGGCGGCCTGGTGGCAGTGTTGTCTCAGTAGACAACTGTGAGGAGGCTGGTGGCAGTGATGTCACAGTAGTCAGACTGTGAGGGAGGCTCGGTCGGCTGGGATGTCACGTAGAGAACTGGGAGGGGAGCGCGGTGGCGCGTTTGTGATGTCACAGTAGACAACTGTGAGGGAGGGTAGGTGGCAGTGATTGTCACAGTAGACAACTGTGAGGAAGGCTGGTTGGCAGAGTGATGTCACAGTAGGACAACTGTGAGGGTGGCTGGTGGCAGTGATGTGCAACAGTAGACATACTGTGAGGGAGGTGGTGGCAGTGATGTTACAATAGACATCAAAACTGGGGGGAGGCTGGTGGGGGGCTAGTGATTGATCACAGTAGACAACTGTGAGGTGAGGTGGTGGCAGTGATTTTGTCACAGTAGACAACCTGTGAGGGAGGCTGGTGGCAGTGATTGTCACAGTAGACAACTGTGATGGCGGCTCTGGTGGCAGTGATTGTTACATAGACATCAACTGGGGGAGGCTTTGGGTGGCAGTGATGTGACAAACATCGACTAAGTATTGTGACAAGTAATTCGTGCATGAAATCAGATTCTGCTGTTTAGGGACGATATAATCAGAGAGCGAATATAGAGTATTGGACGTGGTTCTGATATTTAGAAAGGATAGAGCAGAATAGGATGACCCAGGGTGTATAAATCCGGGTGAAAGGGGTTGTCCCAGGAGGGATTGGATTGTGGTTTTAGTGGTGGGAGCATGAGCACCCAGCAGGGTGTGTGAGGATTAGCTTATGGTGAGTGCGAGACTGGTTGCTTTATGAAATTTAACGTGGCTGTTGGAGTGCGTGCAAGGTTAACATTGATGAAAGGAATCGGGTTGTGGTTGGGTAACAGGTTCGAGTCATGGAGGGTAGACCACACAAGTGCCTCCCACTTTGAAGCTCGATGATGATCTATCTCAGTTCGCATGATTATTAATTTCTGACTCGCGATGTCTGTAGCATTCTGGCCAAGACAGCGACTGAATGAATATGGTAAAATATCTTCTTTTTAAGAATATCACACTGTCTCGCTGAAGACTGCTGATGTGTTTAATAAATTTGTTACTACGCGAACGTGGCATCTCAGTGGGGGGGACCCCGGTGTTTAAAATACTCCAGGAGGACATCTTCCTCCCTCGGAAGAAGTCGTCGGACTTCAGTATACATCACTGCTTGAATAATGATGATTAGACACATAAACGTTTCGCCCAGACAGGTAGAATTCTTCTGTCAAAAGGGGATGATTGTATAGGTGCTTCTCTTCATTACTTACTACGCCGATGCTGTATATGACTAAAGAAACGTGCTGTGTAGGCGAACCGTTGCATCAGTTGCCCATGTGTATTAATCATCAATATTACCTCACCGTATTTCTGGTCTCCTACATGTGGGTCTTAAGTCTGGCATTTTTTATCAGTCAGGAATAATTTGACCTTTATATTTAAATTAAACTTATATCGTTATATACACTGACATGCTACATATTTGATGATATTAGTGGCGATAAACTGGAGTGTTATCACCTCTACGGACGTAACTACAGAGTACCTGCTCACTACTTATATAGTATTCGCTTCGGTTTATTGCATGTTGCAAATTATGAATTTTCTCTCTTTTAGCGCCTTTCGCGTTTCTTCTTATTACACATCGGTATTTTATCTTCTCCATTGCTGTTCAAACTCGATGTTATGTTCAAGTGTCACTCAACTCCACTGATCTATTTTCAACTCCTTGTTGTTGTTGGTTTATAGGGCCGCTTGACGACTCACAATATCGAGTCCTTGACTCACGAAATCGTTATGACACGATTTGCTTACTGTTTGCAATCGTGTCATTACGATTTCGTGAGTCTGTTAACGGGCCATTGGGAGGCTTGAGCTAGGTTCGTCACGGCCACGCTAGCTGGAGATTGCGTCTGTAAAAACTTGCATTTGTGGTCATAGTGGTGGCCTATGCTAACCTTCCTTTGGTGTAGGAAATTACCATAGTTGGACGAATCTTTATTGTGGCTAGCTGGTCCAGGGGCTAAAACGTTGGTCTGGAGTTTTTGGAGGACTCTCTGACGGGGTTCAATTCCGCCCGTGGTTGTTCGAGTCCTTATTATTTTGTTGTTGGTTTATTGGGCCGCTAGTCGACTACCAATATCCGAGTGTTTATTTATCTCCAGCTTCCTCAGAGTCTCCAACTGGCGGCTCCACTCTTTCAATAATCATCCTTAGAGAAAACAGCAAAAGGAATGACAAATTAGTTTATAGAAATCTTCTGTATGAAGAAACGATTGAATTTCCTTTAAAATACATTATCTTGTAAGGACGAAAAATGAGGGGAAGACATGATGAAGTGTTTAAGTGGAGATGGGTTATTAAACAAAGGGGATTATAAAATGAAGGTCCTGAAGATATCCCTAACAAGAGAGAACCCTCATAATGGACTCAATAAAACTAATTAGATAAGTTTAGATTTTAGAAAGATATTGGAAAGTTATGGTTTGAAATAGGGTAGTTGCGAATAGAAACAGTCTGCCCTAGTTGGGTTCTTGAAGCTAAACCCTTGGTTAGCTCCAAATTTGGTCTGGATACAATACATGAGAGAGGAGGGGTTTGAGCAGGGAGAATCGCAAACTGGTGAGGAAGGGCGTGATCCCTTTGTTGATATTTCTTTGGCTGCTTCGTCACTGTGGCTGGACGAAACGGAGGGGTAGAAGTTATAAAGGCAGTTTAGGCAGAGAGTGAGATGTTGAGTGACACATGGTGACCTGAAGAATGCCAGTATTGGATGAGGACGTTTGATAGTGTGAGTTCAGTGACTCTTGTGTTGTTAGGTAGATGATGTTACTTTGCGTGGTTGTTGAGTATCATGTATGTTAATGTAAATAACTGGGTTCCAGGCGTCTAAGATCTTGTTCGGTGAGGTTGAGTCGCGCCTCATCCCAACATTTCATGCAAAATGCCCCGTGGATGTCCCTGTGGAGGACATAGACGTACCTTAGTCATCTCTATTGCTGGCGTGGCCATGTTCGTTCAGGCAGACTGGTGTTTGTGCTGTTTTCCTACATATTTCTTGATACAAGTATCACAGGGGGATGGTGTGGACGCCCGCTGTTGTGGAAATTAGTGCGTGTGGGACTACGCTTCCTGGTGAGGGTCTTTGATAGCAAGTACCGGCCGGTATTCCAGGCAGCATTCCCACCACATGGGAGCATATGATCCGGAAGAGCGTTCCATGGGGGGATTTTTTTTTGTTGACGATAGCTTATGCCTTGCGTCTGCAGTCCCGGATGAAGAAAGATGGAAATTGAATATGTATGATTTATGTATGAATAAGGTGACCCCATAGGACGAAATGTTGTCGAATATGTACTTGTTCTTTCCTTACGTGTTTTTGTCTGAAACCAAACTATTTGTTCTTTTATTAACGAAGGTTTGTACCATGACCGTACTGGCCTTTTTTTCCTGGAAAAATATGAAATGGAAAACAGGGGCAGCCAGGCCTACTCCCCCGTCAACAACAAGGCAGATTCGTATCAAAACGCACGCTCCTACAGTCGTAAATTTAGTCTCCCGCTTTACGTTGTCCCTATGATCGTCCATAACCACTCAGTTACCTCTCGGGCTCCATAACACCACCACCACCACCACACCATCACACACCCACCCCACACATCATTACTATCAATGTAAACACCTGCATCACACCACCCAACAGGCCTCCTGCTTCTTGTAACACTTGGACGCAATTAATCTTAATAATAATTTAATCTCCTTTACCTCAGACAGTCGATACTCTGCTGTCCACACATAAAATTTGCATCACTCACAGGCTTCGCCACTCGTCTCACCAACACCAAATCTTTCTTCGGTATTTATCTTGCCTCCCAGCAATTCCAAGCGTCGTCAACACTTCCTTGTCCCTAAGAGCCAGGAATTCAACATCTTACATCTACCATCAGTCCATGATCCTAGCTGGGTTCAGTCTGCAGCTGCTGGACAGTCGAAGACTGTAATTTTAGGGAATTATATGGGAATCTTAACACATCCCTTTTGTAATGGACTGATGAATCACTGACCTGTGGTGAAGCACTTTCTTCAATAAAACATTCCTACATGTTTCAAAGTGCCTTTCCACTTTACACACTTCACTCATGTTCCCTTCATTCTTCGTTCTAAGAATGCAGGTTAAGGGATTTCAATCTCTCTTGTAGGGAAGATGCTTCTCACATCATTACCAATGTAGTATCCTACACTACAGAGAACAATCCTACATCCTCTTAACAGCTATAACTCAAGAATACAATACCATCCATATACTAAGCTACCATTGTATCCAGCCCACGATTACAATGTTACAGTCACTTACATACTCTCCTTGGAGGGGGAAAAATACATGGTGTATAACACAGATGTATATGCTAAATACACTATTTATGTACCCAAACTTTGATTTTAAAAGCCCTGAAAATATGCATAAATGTGGAGATGAAACCAGGAGTTGGCAGGAAGGTTTGGCTATGCATGTTAGTAGTGGGCCTGCAGTGCTTCATGCTGCCTGCTGGTGCTTCCACAATGCTACTGCTAGGTGTTTCACTGCTGCTCTGCTGGTGCTTTTCAACTGCTACCTGCTGGTGCTTCACTGCTGCTGCTAGTGCTTCACTGCTGCCTGCGGGTGTTTCAAGGCTGCTGTGGTGCTTCACTGCCTGCCTGCTGGTGCTTCACTCGCTGCCTGATGGGGCCTTCACGCTGCCTGCTGGTGCTTCACTGCCTTGCTGTGGTGCGTCACGGCTGCCCTGCTGGTGCTCAACTGCTGGCTGCCGTGGCTTCATGCGGCCTGCTGGTGATTCACTGCTGCCGGTGGTTGATTCATGCTGCCTGCAGTGCCCTTGCTGCTGCCTGCTGGTTGCTTCACTGCTGCCTGCTGGGCTTCTAATGCTGTCTGATTGGTGCTTCATGCTGCTGCTGGTGTTCACTGCTGCCTGCCGTCCTTCACTGCAGCCTGCTGGTGCTTCACTGCTGCTGCGGGTGCTTCATGCTCCTGTTAGTTGCTTCACTACTGCCTGCTGGCTGCTTCATCTGCTGCCGGTAGGGCGTCACTGTCTGCCTGCTGGTGCTTCACTGCTAGCCTGCTGTTGCGTCACTGCTACTTGTTAGTGCTTCCACTGCTGCCTGCTAGTACTGCACTGCTGCCTGCTAGTACTTCTCTTGCATGCCGGCTGGAGTTCAATGCTGTCCTGTCTCGTGCTTCACTGTGCTGCTGGTGCTTCCACTGCTGCCTGCTAGTGCTTCACTGCTGCCTGCTGGTGCTTCACTGTGCCTGCTGGTGCTTCAACTGTACCTGCTGGTGATTCCGGCTGCCTGATTAGTGCTTCACTGCTGCCTGCTGGATGCTTCCATCTGCCTGCTTGTGCTCACTGCTGCTGGCTGCGTGCTTCACTGCTGCCGGCTAGTGCATCACTGCAGTGCTTCACTGCTGTGCTAGTGCTTCACTGCTGCCTGCTGGTGTTCACTGCTTGCCGGATGGTGCTTTCACTGCTACTGCTGGTTCGTCACTGCTGCCTCGTTAGTGCTTCACTGCTGCCTGCTGGGTGCTTCACTGCTGCTGCTGGTGCTTCACTGCTTTGGCCTGCCGGTGCTTCACAGCTTCTGTTAGTGCTTCATGTGCCTGCTGGTGCTTCACTGCTGCCGCTAGTGCTTCACTGCTGCCTGCTGGGTGCTTCACTGCTCGCTGCTAGTGCTTCACTGCTTCCTGCTGGTGCTTCACTGCTGCTGCTAGTGCTTCACTGCTACCATCGTTAGTGCTTCACTGATGCCTGCTAACGTGCTTCAGTGTGCTGCTAGTGCATCACTTGCTAGTGCCTTCATGCTGCCTGCTAGTGCTTCTCTGCTTCCGGCTGGTGACTCACTTGCTACCTGTTAGGCTTCACGGCTGCCGCTGGTGCTTCACTGCTGCCTGATTGGCTTACTGATGACTGCTGGTGGCTTCACTGATGCCTCGCTGGTGCTTCCTGCTCCGCTAGTGCTTCACTGCTAGCCGGCTAGTGCTTCACTTGCTAGTGCTTCACTGCTGCCTGGCGATGAGTCTTTCCACTGCTGCCTGCTAGTGCTTCACTGCTGCCCTTGTCGGGGCTCACTGCTGCCTGTTGGTGCTTCACTGCTGCCTGCTAGTACTTCATTGCTGCCTGTAGTATTTCACTGCTGCCTGCTATTATCTTCACTGCTGCCTGTAGTACTTCACTGCTGCCTGCTGGTGCCTTCACTGCTGCTGCTAGTACTTCACTGCTGCCTGCTAGGCGTCACTGCCTTGCCTTGCTGTGTGCTTCACTGCTGCCGCTTAGTGCTTTCACTGCTGCCTGCTTGTGCATCACTGCTAGTGCTTCACTGCTGCCTGCTAGGGCTTCATGCTGCCTGCTAGTGCATCACTGCTAGTGCTTCACTGCTGCCGGCTAGTGCTTCACTGCTGCCTGCTGGTGCTTTACTGCTTCCTTGTTAGTGCTTCACTGCTGCCTGCTGGTGCTTCATGCTGCCTGCTAGTGCATCACTGCCTAGTGCTTTCACTGCTGCCTGCTGGTGCTTCACTGGCTGCCTGCTAGTGGCATCACTAGCTGCCTGCTGGTTGCTTCACTGATTGCCTGCTGGTGCCTTCCACTGCTGCCGCTGGTTGCTTCACTGTGTGTTGGTGCTTCCACTGCTGCGCTTGTGCCATCACTGCTAAGATGCTTCATTGCTGCCTGCTGGTGCTTATGCTGACGCGTAGTACTTCACTGCTGCCTGCTGGTGCTTCCACTGCTGCCTGCTGTTCTTCACTTCTGCATGTAGTGCTGTCATCTGCTGCCTGCTAGTGCTCTACTGCTAGTGCTTCACTGCCGGCCTGGTAGTGGGTCACTGGCTGCCTGCTGGTGCTTCCATGCTGCATGATGGTGCTTCACTGCCGGCCCTGCGGATGCTTCACTGCTCCCTGTGGTGCGTCCCACTGCTGCCTGCTGGTGGTTCACTGCTGTATGATAGTGCTTCACTGCTGCCTGCTTGTGCTTCACTGCTGCCGGCTGGTGCTTCACTGTTGCCTGCTGGTGCTTCTTGCTGCCTGCTAGTGCTTCACTGCTGCCCTGCTAGTGCTTCACTGCTGCCTGCAGGTGCTTCACTGCTGCCTGTGGTGCTTCACTCCTGCCTGTTAGTGCTTCACCGCCGACTGCTAGTGCTTCACTGCGCCCGGCTTAGTTGCGGCATGCGGCCTGCTGGTGCTTCACTGCTCCCCGGCCCCCCCCATCCTGTTAGTGATTCACTGCCGCTGCTAGTGCTTCACTGCTACATGCTGGTGCTTCACTGCTGCGGCGTGTTCTTCACTGCCTGCCTGATGGGGTATCACTTGCTGCCTGCTAGTGCTTCACT
This sequence comes from Cherax quadricarinatus, assembly GCF_026875155.1. Lineage (NCBI taxonomy): Eukaryota > Metazoa > Arthropoda > Malacostraca > Decapoda > Parastacidae > Cherax > Cherax quadricarinatus. The sequence continues at coordinate 4,538,673 of NC_069496.1, forward strand.
GCTGCCGGCCTAGTGCTTCTGCGGCTGTGGTTTGCTTCACTGTGCCCTGCTAGTGCATCACTGCTAGGGCTTCATTGCTGGCTGCTAGTACTTCACAGCTGCCTGCTCGTGTTCCTGCTGTCTGCTGGACTTCACTGCTGCCTGCTAGTGCTTCTTGCTGCCTGCCTAGTGCTTCACTGCGGCTGCTGGTGCTTACGGGCTGCTGTGGTGCTTCACTGCTGCCTGATGGGCTTCAACTGCTGCCTGCTAGTGCTTCTTCTGCTGCTGCTAGTGCTTCACTGCTTAGTGCTTCACTGCTGCTGCTGGTGCTTCATTGCTGCTGCTTGGTGCTTCGCTGCTTGGTGCTTCACTGCCGCTGCTGGTGCCTTAGTGCTTGCCTGCTAATGTTCACTGTGACGCTGTGCTTCTCTGCTGCCCTGCTAGTGCCATACTGCTAGTGCTTCACTGGCGCCATGCTGGTGCTTCCATTGCTGCTGCTAATGCTTCATCTGCTGCCGCTGGTGCTTCACTTGCCTGCCTGCTGGTGCTTCATTGCTGCCCTGCTAGTGCATCACTGCTAGTGATTCCCTTGCTGCCTGATAGTTGTTCTCTCGTGCTCTGCTGGTGCTTCTATGTGCCTGCTGGTGCTTCACTGTTGCCTGCCTGGTGCTGCACTGCTGCCGCTTGAGCATCCACTGCTACGTGCTTCACTGCTGCAGGCTAGTGCATCACTGTAGTGCTTCACGGCTGCCTGCTACGTGCTGCTCTGCTTGCTGCTGGTGCTTCATGGGTTGCATGCGATAGTGGCCATCATGCTAGTGCTTCACTGCTGCCTGCTAGTGCTTCACGGCTGCCTGCTGGTGGTCACTGTGTGCTGGTGCATTCACTGCTGCATGCTGGTGCTCTCTTGTTGCCTGGGTTGCTTCACTGCGGCCTGCTTGTGCTTCACTGCTGCCGGCTGTGGCATTCACGCTTGATAGTGCTTCACTGCTGCCAGCTGGTGCTTCACTGCAGCCTGCTAGTGCTTCACTGCTGCACTGCTAGTGCTTCACTGCTGCTGCTAGTGCTTCACTTCTGCTGTGGGTGCTTTTCACTGCTGGCCTGCTAGTGCTTCCACTGCATGCCTGCTAGTGCATCACTGTAGTGCTTCATGTGCGCTAGGTGCTTCACTGCTGCATGCTAAGTGCTTCACTGCTTGATGCGAGTACTTCATGCGGCTTGCTGGTGCGTTCACTGCTGCCTTTAGTACTGTCACCTGCTGCCGGCTTGTACTTCACTGCTGCCTGCTGGTGCTGTCACTGCTGCCTGCTGGTGCTTCACTGCTGCCTGATGGTGCTTCAATGCTGCTGCTGGTGCTTCACTGGCTGCGCTGGTGCTTCACGCTGCCTGCTGGTGCCTTCACTGATGCCTGCTAGGTTCTTCATTGCGGCCTGTTAGTACTTCACTGCTGCCGGCTGGGGCTTCACTGCCTTGCCTGCTGGTGCTTCGTGCTGACCTGCTGGTGCTTCCCACTGTGCCTGCTAGTTAGTCCCCCCCCCCCCCCCACCCTGCTGGCCCGGTTAGTACCTGCAACTGCTGCCCTGCTGGTGCTTCACTGCTGCCTCTGGTGTGCGGCTTCCACTTGTGGTCGCTTCACTGCTGGTTGCTTCACTGCTCACATGATCAGCCGGAGGGTAGATATCACTTCCAGGAGGTGGTTGTCACTGCAGTAAACCTCAAGACTTAATTTTATTTTACTATAAAATCCTACATTTTCAAGGTAATCTCCTTAGTCTAAGTAATCCTCCCAGGAGTCCAATTTTTTCACGTTAAACGGGTACCCTATTTTGATCTTGAGTGTTTCTTTGCAGTTAATAACAGATGTATATTGTGTTTTAAATGAGTACCCGCAATTTGCAGCCAAACTAATAAGTCATATCGGGTTCATCATTTTAAAAACAGCGTGGGTGTCATAATAATTTTTACCAATTTTGAAGCCAAAACTAATCAAATCGGGTTCATTCATTTTAAACAGTCTCTAGAATGTGAGGAAAATGTGAGATATGATATATGATAGTTTGGGTGAATGATGCTGCGCGTTATTCAGTCTTATTGAAGCCACTTACTTGGTTTTGCGTTAGTGCGTTCGCCTCATCCTTGGAGATTTAATACAGGTGTTTGAAGCGCGGATTTTACTAGGCCCAAACTCCGTTTTCACTGGAATTAACGTGTTATTCCCGCGAGGGTGTGTGTGTTTTGTGCGTGTGTTTGTGTTGTTGTGTGTGTGTTTGGTGTGTGTGTGTTTGTGGGTGTGTTTCTGTGTGTGGGTGTTTGTGTGTGGGTGTTTGTTGTGCTGTGTTTGTGTGTGGGTGTTTGTGTGTGGGTGTTTGTGTGGGGTGTTGTGTGTGTGTGGTGTATTTGTGTATGTGTGTATTTGTGTGTGTGTGTATTTGTGTGGCTGTGTGTGTTTGTGTGTGTGTATTTGGGGTGGGTGTTTGTGTGGGTGTGTTTGGTGTTGTGTGTGTTGTGTCGTGGGGTTTGTGTGTGTGTGTGTATTTGTGTATGTGTGTATTTGTGTGTGTGTTTATTTGTGTGTGTGTGGGTTTGTGTGTGTGTGTTTGGTGTGTGTGTGTTCTGTGTGTGTGTGTTTGTGTGTGTGTGTTTGTGTGATGTGTGTGTTTGTGATGTGTGTGTTTGTGTGAGTGTGTGTTTGTGTGTGTGTGGTACTCATCTAATATGTTACTTGAGGGGTCGAGTCACAGCTCTGGCCCCGCCTCTTCGCTGGCGATGTGTCATTCTGACTGTTCTCTATCACTGACATATATTCCTTTTCCATTTTTTATGATTTTCATTATCCTTCTATATGCTTCTAAACCAATTATTCTATCATCATCATCATTATTTCTGATTCCTCTTCACCACACGGCTTATAGGGATATCAAAGCTGCCACCGTTATATGGCGGCCCGTGGTCTGGTTTGTTTGCAATAGTGTCATCACGATTTCGTGAGTCAGGTAAGTTCTCTATAATACTGTTTTTGTTCTTATAGGCTTCTCGACAAACTAACACCGTTCCATGCGGTTCAGTTCTCTTTTGTTGTTGTGGGTCTATAGGGCTTCTGCCACAGCTAGCACCGTATCATGGCGTCAAGTTCTCTATATTGTTGTTGTGGGTCTTTAGGGCTCTCACAGCTAGCACCGTACTCATGGCATCAAGTTCTCTGTCTTATTTTACAGAGACATTTCATGTTAATGGTTTCTAAAATGAAAAAGTAGGTGACAACTTTAGGTTATCTATGTGTATAGACGTTGCGCAACCAGTGGCTTTTTCAGTCCGATACAGAGATAAATGTATGGAGACGTTGAAAGACATTAATCAATAGTTTGAGGCAGTCAGTCCGTCAGTCTTGTAGGAAATGTTCAGCACTCATGATAGACTATTTACATTCATTCAAATAGTGGACACAAATACGTCCTAGTAAGTCTGATGGAAACTAGTCACCTCAAACTGCAAAACCAGGCTAAATTTTCTATATTTAGGAAAGAACACTAAGGCTGTTCGACTTGCCGCCTAGCAATGCTCTCTTCTGTCATGTTAAATCTGACAGTCAACTATTGAACGGGTCTCCTCTTACAAAGACTGTCCTATCCTTCTAGCCTTCACAGACACTCACAGTTACAAGTAATATTCTTTATTTAGACCAGTACATGTACAATGGTTATACCAGTCAGGTTACTAGGGTATACAGACCATAGCTGACATCAATGACATATACTATATAGAAACCGGCTTGTTATGCTGAGCATTTCCCTCCAAATTAGGTCAGTTTTGTCCCGGATGCGACCCACACAGTCCCTAACACCCAGGTACCCAGTACTGATGGGTTAAACAAGACACCGTTGATTATGATAAGAGATTAGATAAGATTTCGTTGGATATTTTGAAACCCGGAGGGTTTAGCCAGCCAGGATACCCAAGAAAGGTCAGGCAGTCATCGAGGACTGTCCTAACTGATTTCCATGTGGTCCCTTATTCTTGTTCCCCAGGATGCGACCCACACAGTCGTACTAACGCCCAGGTACCTTATTTTCTGTAGGGAACAGGACAAACAGGTGTAAGGTAACGTGGTCAAATGTTTACCACCGACGGGATCGAACCCGGGCCCTCCGTTGTGTGAACCGCGGGAGCTTTTGCCACCAGGCCACCGGGCCACGGGGTTGTAAGGAAAACACGTCCAGTGTTTTTCTACCCTCGTGGGAATCGAACCAGTCCCTAACCGTTTTGTGAAGCCTGAGTTTAGCCTACCAGTTACGGGACATTGTTCTATAGGGCCAACTAAGCCTTTTTACCGTATCAGCTTCTAGCAGTCCCTCTTGGTGTCGGTGGTTTACAGGGCCATGACAGCTTAACGCCGTACCGAGCCCTTCTTGGCATGTTTATAAGACTCGACGCCTGCCAACCACAATTAGGTGGTAGTACAATGTGCGACAGTTAGGTACTTTATTCGAAAACGTTTCGCCTACACAACAGGCTTTTTCAGAAGAGTATCAGACGAGTTTGCAGTAGTTAGTTGAGATGTTGAAGATGTTCATCAGTCATCATGCTTGTGGTGGTCCGTCCCTCAGCTGGGAAGAGGTTTGTTCCATAGTCTGGAACATGTGATACCCTGGGTTATCTTGTGGTTATCCTGGGGTATTTTGTGTTATTGGGTTATCTTGTGTTATCCGGTATTATCTTGGCTGCCCTGTGTCTATCCTGATTGTCTCGTGTTCAATGCTGGTTATACTGGGTTACCATGTGTACCTGCTTATTCTTGGGTATCTTGTGTTCCTCTTGGGTTTTATCTTGTTATCCTAGGTTGGCGTCAGCTTCTCAAGGTGTATCCTGGGTAACGTCGCCTGCTTCCTAGGTTTCTGGGTTATCGTCAGATTCTATAGGTATCCTGGGTATCGTCAGCTTTCTTGGGTAATCGGGGTTATCGTCAGCTTCCATAGGTTATCGGGGTTATCGTCAGCGTCCCTGGTTATCCTGCGTTATGTCAGCTTCCCTAGGCGATTCTAGGTTTCGTCGAGCTTTCCTGTAGGTTTATTTGGTTTTCGTCAGCTTCCTGGGTTATCCTGGGGGTATCCTGGTTATCGTCTGCTTCCCTGGTTAGCCAGGGTTAGCTGGGTTATCGTCCAGCTTCCACGAGGTTTATCCTGGAGTTAGAGGAGAAAGGATTTCAGGTCGTCATTTTGTGTGTATGTGGTGTGTGTGTGTGGGTTGTGTGTGTGTGTTGTGTGGGGTGTGTTGTGGTGGTGTGTGTTGTGTGTGTGTGTGAGGGTGTTGTGTGTGTGGTTGTGTGGTGTGTGTTGTGTGTGTGTGTGTGTTGTGTGTGTGGGTGTGTGCTGTGTGTGTGGGTGTGTGTGTGTGTTGTGGGTGTGTGTGTGTGTGTGTGTGTGTGTGTTGTGTGGTGGTGGTTGTGTTGTGGTGCATTGTTGTGTGTGTGTGTTGTGTGTGAGCGTTGTGTTTTATGGTGAGTGTGTGTGTGTGTTGTGGGTGTGTTGTGTGTGTGTGTGGTGTGGTGTGTGAGTCGTTGTGTGTGTGTGTTGTGGCTGTGGGTGGTTTGTGTTGTGTGTGTGGGGGTGTGTGTGTGCTTGTGTGTGGGTGTGTGTTGTGTGTTGGTGGTGTGTGTTGTTGTGTGTTGTTGTGTTTGTGTGTGTGTCGTTTGTGTGTGTGGTGTGTAAGGGTGGGGTTGTGTGGTTGGATGTGGGTGGGTGGGGTGTGGTGGGTGTGTGGGTGTGTGTGTGTGTGGGTGTGTGTGTGTGTGTGTATGTGTGGGTGGCGTTGTGTGTGTTGTGTGTGAACATGTGTTCGAGTGTGTGGTTGTGAGGGTGTTGTGTGTGTTTATTGTGTGTTGTTGTGTGTGTGTGTGTGTGTGTGTGTGTTGCTGTGTGTGTGTGTTGGTGTAGTGTGTTTGTGTGTGTGTGTGTGTGTGTGTGGGTGTGTGTGTGTGTGTGGGGGTGTGTGGGGGTGTGGTATGTGTGTGTGTGTTTGTGTGTTGTGTGTTGGGTGTGCTTGTGTTTGTGTGTGTTTATTGTGTGTGTTGTGTTTGTGTGTGTGTGTGTGTGTGTGTGTGTGTGTGTTCGTGTGCCTGTGTGTGTTGTGCTGTGTGTTGTGTGTGTGTTGTGTGTGTGTGTTGTGTGTGTGTTGTGTGTGTGTGTTGTGGGTGGTGTATGTGTGTGTGTTTGTGTATGTGTGTATGTATGTGTGTGAGTATGTAACACAGTTCTACCAAGGGTATATCAGAGGTATGACCACAGTCTAATGCTACATTAGCTAGACACATCGTTAAATCGTAGGACACATTCGTTAAACTACAACGAACCTGCGTCATCTGCGTCACTGCGTCTACTGGCTTTTCTTGCTTATCAATTATAAGTAATGTCTTTTGCGTCCCAGGAAGGACTTGTTCTTGTTCCCAGAACATTGTTCCAGAGAACTTTTTTTACGTTTACGAAATTCACTTTTCAGTTCTCCAACTGGTATGTTCGTCAGAGAGTTCTTGTTAGACCAGATGTGATACTGTTCGACCGTGGTGTTCTTCAAGAACCGTCTTTAGGTGATTTTAACCCGGATAGAACAGTGTTCTGCTGTTGTTCTTCAGAAATGTTGCACGATCTGCGGGCTGTGGCTTCGTACGTTGGTTTTCGTGCAGACAGCAGCATCAGCATGGTTGAACAGGGGCTGATCCACAGGAGGGCCTGGTCACAGGACCGGGCCGCGGGGGCGTTGACCCGCGAAACTCTCTCCAGGTAAAACTCCTGCGTAAAACCCACCCAGCCCCGTAAACTGTTACAGAAACCTCCAGTGTTCTTCAGCGGGTTACTGTTACCAGATGAGAGCAACGTCCAGAAATCTCTAGCAAAAAACCTTGTAGTCTTCCTGCACTCAAAAAAACCACCACTAAAATCCCCTTTAGTGGGTTTTTTCCCTTATTTAAAATTTGTCAGCGGTGGAAATATTGATGACACTTATGGTTTAAGTGGAATAAGTGTTAAGTGGAGGACACTTGTGCACTTAGGGAATGTGGGAAGGCACTTTGGTACTGGAGAAGTGACTCAGTAGTCATCCAATTGGGGGAGGCTGGTGCTGTGAGTCACAGTAGGACAACTGTGAGGGGGGGCTGGTGGCAGTGATGTCACGGTAAGACAACTGTGAGGGAGGCTGGTGGCGGTGATGTTACAATAGGACATCCACTGGGGGAGGCTTGGTGGCAGTGATGTCCACAGTAGACACTGTGAGGGAGGATGATGGCGGTTTATGTCCACAGTAGGACAATGTGAGGGAGGCTGGTGGCAGTGATGTCACAGTAGACAACTGTGAGGGTGGGCTGATGGCGGTGATGTCACCAGTAGACAACTGTGAGGGAGGCTGGTGGCAAGTGATTGTCACAGTAGACTACTGTGAGGGGGCTGGTGCAGTGATGTCTACAGTAGACATACTGTTGAGGGAGTGGTGGCAGTGATGTCACACAGTGGGACAAACTGTGAGGGAGGCTGGATGGCGGTTATGTCCACGTAGACAAATCTGAGGGAGGCTGGTGGCTGTTTTCATTGTCACAGTAGACAACTGTGAGGGAGGCTGGTGGCAGTGATGTCACAGTAGACAACTGTGAGAAAAGGAGGCTGTGGCGGTGATGTCACAGTATACAACTGTGGAGGGAGGCTGATGGCGGTGCTGGTCACAGTAGGACAACTGTGGGGAGGCTGGTTGGCAGTGATTGCACCAGTATGAACAACTGTGAGGGAGGTGATGGGCGGTGATGGGTCACAGTAGGACAACTGTGAGGAGACTGAATGGCGGTTGATTGTCAAACAGTAGAGACCTGTGGAGGGAGGTCGGTGGCAGTGTGTCACAGTTAGACACTGTGAGGGAGGCTGATGGCAGTGATGTCACAGTAGACAACTGTGAGGAGGCTGATGGCTGGTGATGTACAGTAGCAACTTGTGAGGGAGGCTGGGTGGGTGATGTCACAGTAGACAAACTGTTCGAGGAGGCTGATGGCGGTGATGTCACAGTAGACAACTGTGATGGAGGCTGATGGCGGTGATGTCCAGTAGACAACTGTGAGGGAGGCTGGTGGGCAGTGATGGTCACAGTAGACAACTGTGAGGGAGGCTGGTGGCAGGGATGTCACAGTAGAAAACTGTAAGGGTGGTGAATGGCGGTGATGTTCACAGTAGTCAAACTGTGAGGGAGGCTGATGCGGTAGATGTACAGTAGGACAACTGTGAGGGAGGTGGTAGCAGTGATGTCACAGTAGACTAACTGTGAGGGAGGTGATGGCAGTGATGTCAAGTAGCACAACGTGAGGGAGTCTGTTGGCGGTGATGTCACAGTAGACAACTGTGAGGGAGGCGGGTGGCTAGGTGATGTCACAGTGACATCTGTGTTGGGAGGCTGGTGGCCGTGATGTCACAGTAGACAACTGTGAGGGGAAGGCTGGTGCAGTGTGGTCAGAGTAGACAATGTGAGGGAGGATGGTGGCGGTGATGGCACAGTAGACAAACTGTGAGTGGGTGGCTCGGTGGCGGTGACTTGTCACAGAAGACAACTGGGAGGGAGGCCTGTGTGGGCTCAGTGATGTCACAGTTAGACACTGTTGAGGGGGGATGGTGGCGGTGTGTCACAGTAGACAACTGTGGTGGGAGGCTGGTGGCGTGTTGTCACAGTAGACAACTGTGAGGGAGGCTGGTGGCAGTGAATGTCACAGTAGACAACTGTGTGGGAGGGCTTGGTGGCGGTGACGTCACAGTAGACAACTGTGAGGGACGGCTTGAATGGCGGTGATGTCACAGTAGACAACTGTGAGGGAGGCTGGTGGCGGTGATGTCCCTGTGACAACTGTGAGGGAGGCTGGTGCTCGTGATGTCACAGAAACCTGTGGGAGGCTCGGTGGAGTGATGTTACAATAGACATCAACTGGGGGAGGCTGGTTGGCTGTGATTTCACAGGAGACAACTGGGAGGGCGGCCTGGTGGCAGTGTTGTCTCAGTAGACAACTGTGAGGAGGCTGGTGGCAGTGATGTCACAGTAGTCAGACTGTGAGGGAGGCTCGGTCGGCTGGGATGTCACGTAGAGAACTGGGAGGGGAGCGCGGTGGCGCGTTTGTGATGTCACAGTAGACAACTGTGAGGGAGGGTAGGTGGCAGTGATTGTCACAGTAGACAACTGTGAGGAAGGCTGGTTGGCAGAGTGATGTCACAGTAGGACAACTGTGAGGGTGGCTGGTGGCAGTGATGTGCAACAGTAGACATACTGTGAGGGAGGTGGTGGCAGTGATGTTACAATAGACATCAAAACTGGGGGGAGGCTGGTGGGGGGCTAGTGATTGATCACAGTAGACAACTGTGAGGTGAGGTGGTGGCAGTGATTTTGTCACAGTAGACAACCTGTGAGGGAGGCTGGTGGCAGTGATTGTCACAGTAGACAACTGTGATGGCGGCTCTGGTGGCAGTGATTGTTACATAGACATCAACTGGGGGAGGCTTTGGGTGGCAGTGATGTGACAAACATCGACTAAGTATTGTGACAAGTAATTCGTGCATGAAATCAGATTCTGCTGTTTAGGGACGATATAATCAGAGAGCGAATATAGAGTATTGGACGTGGTTCTGATATTTAGAAAGGATAGAGCAGAATAGGATGACCCAGGGTGTATAAATCCGGGTGAAAGGGGTTGTCCCAGGAGGGATTGGATTGTGGTTTTAGTGGTGGGAGCATGAGCACCCAGCAGGGTGTGTGAGGATTAGCTTATGGTGAGTGCGAGACTGGTTGCTTTATGAAATTTAACGTGGCTGTTGGAGTGCGTGCAAGGTTAACATTGATGAAAGGAATCGGGTTGTGGTTGGGTAACAGGTTCGAGTCATGGAGGGTAGACCACACAAGTGCCTCCCACTTTGAAGCTCGATGATGATCTATCTCAGTTCGCATGATTATTAATTTCTGACTCGCGATGTCTGTAGCATTCTGGCCAAGACAGCGACTGAATGAATATGGTAAAATATCTTCTTTTTAAGAATATCACACTGTCTCGCTGAAGACTGCTGATGTGTTTAATAAATTTGTTACTACGCGAACGTGGCATCTCAGTGGGGGGGACCCCGGTGTTTAAAATACTCCAGGAGGACATCTTCCTCCCTCGGAAGAAGTCGTCGGACTTCAGTATACATCACTGCTTGAATAATGATGATTAGACACATAAACGTTTCGCCCAGACAGGTAGAATTCTTCTGTCAAAAGGGGATGATTGTATAGGTGCTTCTCTTCATTACTTACTACGCCGATGCTGTATATGACTAAAGAAACGTGCTGTGTAGGCGAACCGTTGCATCAGTTGCCCATGTGTATTAATCATCAATATTACCTCACCGTATTTCTGGTCTCCTACATGTGGGTCTTAAGTCTGGCATTTTTTATCAGTCAGGAATAATTTGACCTTTATATTTAAATTAAACTTATATCGTTATATACACTGACATGCTACATATTTGATGATATTAGTGGCGATAAACTGGAGTGTTATCACCTCTACGGACGTAACTACAGAGTACCTGCTCACTACTTATATAGTATTCGCTTCGGTTTATTGCATGTTGCAAATTATGAATTTTCTCTCTTTTAGCGCCTTTCGCGTTTCTTCTTATTACACATCGGTATTTTATCTTCTCCATTGCTGTTCAAACTCGATGTTATGTTCAAGTGTCACTCAACTCCACTGATCTATTTTCAACTCCTTGTTGTTGTTGGTTTATAGGGCCGCTTGACGACTCACAATATCGAGTCCTTGACTCACGAAATCGTTATGACACGATTTGCTTACTGTTTGCAATCGTGTCATTACGATTTCGTGAGTCTGTTAACGGGCCATTGGGAGGCTTGAGCTAGGTTCGTCACGGCCACGCTAGCTGGAGATTGCGTCTGTAAAAACTTGCATTTGTGGTCATAGTGGTGGCCTATGCTAACCTTCCTTTGGTGTAGGAAATTACCATAGTTGGACGAATCTTTATTGTGGCTAGCTGGTCCAGGGGCTAAAACGTTGGTCTGGAGTTTTTGGAGGACTCTCTGACGGGGTTCAATTCCGCCCGTGGTTGTTCGAGTCCTTATTATTTTGTTGTTGGTTTATTGGGCCGCTAGTCGACTACCAATATCCGAGTGTTTATTTATCTCCAGCTTCCTCAGAGTCTCCAACTGGCGGCTCCACTCTTTCAATAATCATCCTTAGAGAAAACAGCAAAAGGAATGACAAATTAGTTTATAGAAATCTTCTGTATGAAGAAACGATTGAATTTCCTTTAAAATACATTATCTTGTAAGGACGAAAAATGAGGGGAAGACATGATGAAGTGTTTAAGTGGAGATGGGTTATTAAACAAAGGGGATTATAAAATGAAGGTCCTGAAGATATCCCTAACAAGAGAGAACCCTCATAATGGACTCAATAAAACTAATTAGATAAGTTTAGATTTTAGAAAGATATTGGAAAGTTATGGTTTGAAATAGGGTAGTTGCGAATAGAAACAGTCTGCCCTAGTTGGGTTCTTGAAGCTAAACCCTTGGTTAGCTCCAAATTTGGTCTGGATACAATACATGAGAGAGGAGGGGTTTGAGCAGGGAGAATCGCAAACTGGTGAGGAAGGGCGTGATCCCTTTGTTGATATTTCTTTGGCTGCTTCGTCACTGTGGCTGGACGAAACGGAGGGGTAGAAGTTATAAAGGCAGTTTAGGCAGAGAGTGAGATGTTGAGTGACACATGGTGACCTGAAGAATGCCAGTATTGGATGAGGACGTTTGATAGTGTGAGTTCAGTGACTCTTGTGTTGTTAGGTAGATGATGTTACTTTGCGTGGTTGTTGAGTATCATGTATGTTAATGTAAATAACTGGGTTCCAGGCGTCTAAGATCTTGTTCGGTGAGGTTGAGTCGCGCCTCATCCCAACATTTCATGCAAAATGCCCCGTGGATGTCCCTGTGGAGGACATAGACGTACCTTAGTCATCTCTATTGCTGGCGTGGCCATGTTCGTTCAGGCAGACTGGTGTTTGTGCTGTTTTCCTACATATTTCTTGATACAAGTATCACAGGGGGATGGTGTGGACGCCCGCTGTTGTGGAAATTAGTGCGTGTGGGACTACGCTTCCTGGTGAGGGTCTTTGATAGCAAGTACCGGCCGGTATTCCAGGCAGCATTCCCACCACATGGGAGCATATGATCCGGAAGAGCGTTCCATGGGGGGATTTTTTTTTGTTGACGATAGCTTATGCCTTGCGTCTGCAGTCCCGGATGAAGAAAGATGGAAATTGAATATGTATGATTTATGTATGAATAAGGTGACCCCATAGGACGAAATGTTGTCGAATATGTACTTGTTCTTTCCTTACGTGTTTTTGTCTGAAACCAAACTATTTGTTCTTTTATTAACGAAGGTTTGTACCATGACCGTACTGGCCTTTTTTTCCTGGAAAAATATGAAATGGAAAACAGGGGCAGCCAGGCCTACTCCCCCGTCAACAACAAGGCAGATTCGTATCAAAACGCACGCTCCTACAGTCGTAAATTTAGTCTCCCGCTTTACGTTGTCCCTATGATCGTCCATAACCACTCAGTTACCTCTCGGGCTCCATAACACCACCACCACCACCACACCATCACACACCCACCCCACACATCATTACTATCAATGTAAACACCTGCATCACACCACCCAACAGGCCTCCTGCTTCTTGTAACACTTGGACGCAATTAATCTTAATAATAATTTAATCTCCTTTACCTCAGACAGTCGATACTCTGCTGTCCACACATAAAATTTGCATCACTCACAGGCTTCGCCACTCGTCTCACCAACACCAAATCTTTCTTCGGTATTTATCTTGCCTCCCAGCAATTCCAAGCGTCGTCAACACTTCCTTGTCCCTAAGAGCCAGGAATTCAACATCTTACATCTACCATCAGTCCATGATCCTAGCTGGGTTCAGTCTGCAGCTGCTGGACAGTCGAAGACTGTAATTTTAGGGAATTATATGGGAATCTTAACACATCCCTTTTGTAATGGACTGATGAATCACTGACCTGTGGTGAAGCACTTTCTTCAATAAAACATTCCTACATGTTTCAAAGTGCCTTTCCACTTTACACACTTCACTCATGTTCCCTTCATTCTTCGTTCTAAGAATGCAGGTTAAGGGATTTCAATCTCTCTTGTAGGGAAGATGCTTCTCACATCATTACCAATGTAGTATCCTACACTACAGAGAACAATCCTACATCCTCTTAACAGCTATAACTCAAGAATACAATACCATCCATATACTAAGCTACCATTGTATCCAGCCCACGATTACAATGTTACAGTCACTTACATACTCTCCTTGGAGGGGGAAAAATACATGGTGTATAACACAGATGTATATGCTAAATACACTATTTATGTACCCAAACTTTGATTTTAAAAGCCCTGAAAATATGCATAAATGTGGAGATGAAACCAGGAGTTGGCAGGAAGGTTTGGCTATGCATGTTAGTAGTGGGCCTGCAGTGCTTCATGCTGCCTGCTGGTGCTTCCACAATGCTACTGCTAGGTGTTTCACTGCTGCTCTGCTGGTGCTTTTCAACTGCTACCTGCTGGTGCTTCACTGCTGCTGCTAGTGCTTCACTGCTGCCTGCGGGTGTTTCAAGGCTGCTGTGGTGCTTCACTGCCTGCCTGCTGGTGCTTCACTCGCTGCCTGATGGGGCCTTCACGCTGCCTGCTGGTGCTTCACTGCCTTGCTGTGGTGCGTCACGGCTGCCCTGCTGGTGCTCAACTGCTGGCTGCCGTGGCTTCATGCGGCCTGCTGGTGATTCACTGCTGCCGGTGGTTGATTCATGCTGCCTGCAGTGCCCTTGCTGCTGCCTGCTGGTTGCTTCACTGCTGCCTGCTGGGCTTCTAATGCTGTCTGATTGGTGCTTCATGCTGCTGCTGGTGTTCACTGCTGCCTGCCGTCCTTCACTGCAGCCTGCTGGTGCTTCACTGCTGCTGCGGGTGCTTCATGCTCCTGTTAGTTGCTTCACTACTGCCTGCTGGCTGCTTCATCTGCTGCCGGTAGGGCGTCACTGTCTGCCTGCTGGTGCTTCACTGCTAGCCTGCTGTTGCGTCACTGCTACTTGTTAGTGCTTCCACTGCTGCCTGCTAGTACTGCACTGCTGCCTGCTAGTACTTCTCTTGCATGCCGGCTGGAGTTCAATGCTGTCCTGTCTCGTGCTTCACTGTGCTGCTGGTGCTTCCACTGCTGCCTGCTAGTGCTTCACTGCTGCCTGCTGGTGCTTCACTGTGCCTGCTGGTGCTTCAACTGTACCTGCTGGTGATTCCGGCTGCCTGATTAGTGCTTCACTGCTGCCTGCTGGATGCTTCCATCTGCCTGCTTGTGCTCACTGCTGCTGGCTGCGTGCTTCACTGCTGCCGGCTAGTGCATCACTGCAGTGCTTCACTGCTGTGCTAGTGCTTCACTGCTGCCTGCTGGTGTTCACTGCTTGCCGGATGGTGCTTTCACTGCTACTGCTGGTTCGTCACTGCTGCCTCGTTAGTGCTTCACTGCTGCCTGCTGGGTGCTTCACTGCTGCTGCTGGTGCTTCACTGCTTTGGCCTGCCGGTGCTTCACAGCTTCTGTTAGTGCTTCATGTGCCTGCTGGTGCTTCACTGCTGCCGCTAGTGCTTCACTGCTGCCTGCTGGGTGCTTCACTGCTCGCTGCTAGTGCTTCACTGCTTCCTGCTGGTGCTTCACTGCTGCTGCTAGTGCTTCACTGCTACCATCGTTAGTGCTTCACTGATGCCTGCTAACGTGCTTCAGTGTGCTGCTAGTGCATCACTTGCTAGTGCCTTCATGCTGCCTGCTAGTGCTTCTCTGCTTCCGGCTGGTGACTCACTTGCTACCTGTTAGGCTTCACGGCTGCCGCTGGTGCTTCACTGCTGCCTGATTGGCTTACTGATGACTGCTGGTGGCTTCACTGATGCCTCGCTGGTGCTTCCTGCTCCGCTAGTGCTTCACTGCTAGCCGGCTAGTGCTTCACTTGCTAGTGCTTCACTGCTGCCTGGCGATGAGTCTTTCCACTGCTGCCTGCTAGTGCTTCACTGCTGCCCTTGTCGGGGCTCACTGCTGCCTGTTGGTGCTTCACTGCTGCCTGCTAGTACTTCATTGCTGCCTGTAGTATTTCACTGCTGCCTGCTATTATCTTCACTGCTGCCTGTAGTACTTCACTGCTGCCTGCTGGTGCCTTCACTGCTGCTGCTAGTACTTCACTGCTGCCTGCTAGGCGTCACTGCCTTGCCTTGCTGTGTGCTTCACTGCTGCCGCTTAGTGCTTTCACTGCTGCCTGCTTGTGCATCACTGCTAGTGCTTCACTGCTGCCTGCTAGGGCTTCATGCTGCCTGCTAGTGCATCACTGCTAGTGCTTCACTGCTGCCGGCTAGTGCTTCACTGCTGCCTGCTGGTGCTTTACTGCTTCCTTGTTAGTGCTTCACTGCTGCCTGCTGGTGCTTCATGCTGCCTGCTAGTGCATCACTGCCTAGTGCTTTCACTGCTGCCTGCTGGTGCTTCACTGGCTGCCTGCTAGTGGCATCACTAGCTGCCTGCTGGTTGCTTCACTGATTGCCTGCTGGTGCCTTCCACTGCTGCCGCTGGTTGCTTCACTGTGTGTTGGTGCTTCCACTGCTGCGCTTGTGCCATCACTGCTAAGATGCTTCATTGCTGCCTGCTGGTGCTTATGCTGACGCGTAGTACTTCACTGCTGCCTGCTGGTGCTTCCACTGCTGCCTGCTGTTCTTCACTTCTGCATGTAGTGCTGTCATCTGCTGCCTGCTAGTGCTCTACTGCTAGTGCTTCACTGCCGGCCTGGTAGTGGGTCACTGGCTGCCTGCTGGTGCTTCCATGCTGCATGATGGTGCTTCACTGCCGGCCCTGCGGATGCTTCACTGCTCCCTGTGGTGCGTCCCACTGCTGCCTGCTGGTGGTTCACTGCTGTATGATAGTGCTTCACTGCTGCCTGCTTGTGCTTCACTGCTGCCGGCTGGTGCTTCACTGTTGCCTGCTGGTGCTTCTTGCTGCCTGCTAGTGCTTCACTGCTGCCCTGCTAGTGCTTCACTGCTGCCTGCAGGTGCTTCACTGCTGCCTGTGGTGCTTCACTCCTGCCTGTTAGTGCTTCACCGCCGACTGCTAGTGCTTCACTGCGCCCGGCTTAGTTGCGGCATGCGGCCTGCTGGTGCTTCACTGCTCCCCGGCCCCCCCCATCCTGTTAGTGATTCACTGCCGCTGCTAGTGCTTCACTGCTACATGCTGGTGCTTCACTGCTGCGGCGTGTTCTTCACTGCCTGCCTGATGGGGTATCACTTGCTGCCTGCTAGTGCTTCACTGCTGCCGGCCTAGTGCTTCTGCGGCTGTGGTTTGCTTCACTGTGCCCTGCTAGTGCATCACTGCTAGGGCTTCATTGCTGGCTGCTAGTACTTCACAGCTGCCTGCTCGTGTTCCTGCTGTCTGCTGGACTTCACTGCTGCCTGCTAGTGCTTCTTGCTGCCTGCCTAGTGCTTCACTGCGGCTGCTGGTGCTTACGGGCTGCTGTGGTGCTTCACTGCTGCCTGATGGGCTTCAACTGCTGCCTGCTAGTGCTTCTTCTGCTGCTGCTAGTGCTTCACTGCTTAGTGCTTCACTGCTGCTGCTGGTGCTTCATTGCTGCTGCTTGGTGCTTCGCTGCTTGGTGCTTCACTGCCGCTGCTGGTGCCTTAGTGCTTGCCTGCTAATGTTCACTGTGACGCTGTGCTTCTCTGCTGCCCTGCTAGTGCCATACTGCTAGTGCTTCACTGGCGCCATGCTGGTGCTTCCATTGCTGCTGCTAATGCTTCATCTGCTGCCGCTGGTGCTTCACTTGCCTGCCTGCTGGTGCTTCATTGCTGCCCTGCTAGTGCATCACTGCTAGTGATTCCCTTGCTGCCTGATAGTTGTTCTCTCGTGCTCTGCTGGTGCTTCTATGTGCCTGCTGGTGCTTCACTGTTGCCTGCCTGGTGCTGCACTGCTGCCGCTTGAGCATCCACTGCTACGTGCTTCACTGCTGCAGGCTAGTGCATCACTGTAGTGCTTCACGGCTGCCTGCTACGTGCTGCTCTGCTTGCTGCTGGTGCTTCATGGGTTGCATGCGATAGTGGCCATCATGCTAGTGCTTCACTGCTGCCTGCTAGTGCTTCACGGCTGCCTGCTGGTGGTCACTGTGTGCTGGTGCATTCACTGCTGCATGCTGGTGCTCTCTTGTTGCCTGGGTTGCTTCACTGCGGCCTGCTTGTGCTTCACTGCTGCCGGCTGTGGCATTCACGCTTGATAGTGCTTCACTGCTGCCAGCTGGTGCTTCACTGCAGCCTGCTAGTGCTTCACTGCTGCACTGCTAGTGCTTCACTGCTGCTGCTAGTGCTTCACTTCTGCTGTGGGTGCTTTTCACTGCTGGCCTGCTAGTGCTTCCACTGCATGCCTGCTAGTGCATCACTGTAGTGCTTCATGTGCGCTAGGTGCTTCACTGCTGCATGCTAAGTGCTTCACTGCTTGATGCGAGTACTTCATGCGGCTTGCTGGTGCGTTCACTGCTGCCTTTAGTACTGTCACCTGCTGCCGGCTTGTACTTCACTGCTGCCTGCTGGTGCTGTCACTGCTGCCTGCTGGTGCTTCACTGCTGCCTGATGGTGCTTCAATGCTGCTGCTGGTGCTTCACTGGCTGCGCTGGTGCTTCACGCTGCCTGCTGGTGCCTTCACTGATGCCTGCTAGGTTCTTCATTGCGGCCTGTTAGTACTTCACTGCTGCCGGCTGGGGCTTCACTGCCTTGCCTGCTGGTGCTTCGTGCTGACCTGCTGGTGCTTCCCACTGTGCCTGCTAGTTAGTCCCCCCCCCCCCCCCACCCTGCTGGCCCGGTTAGTACCTGCAACTGCTGCCCTGCTGGTGCTTCACTGCTGCCTCTGGTGTGCGGCTTCCACTTGTGGTCGCTTCACTGCTGGTTGCTTCACTGCTCACATGATCAGCCGGAGGGTAGATATCACTTCCAGGAGGTGGTTGTCACTGCAGTAAACCTCAAGACTTAATTTTATTTTACTATAAAATCCTACATTTTCAAGGTAATCTCCTTAGTCTAAGTAATCCTCCCAGGAGTCCAATTTTTTCACGTTAAACGGGTACCCTATTTTGATCTTGAGTGTTTCTTTGCAGTTAATAACAGATGTATATTGTGTTTTAAATGAGTACCCGCAATTTGCAGCCAAACTAATAAGTCATATCGGGTTCATCATTTTAAAAACAGCGTGGGTGTCATAATAATTTTTACCAATTTTGAAGCCAAAACTAATCAAATCGGGTTCATTCATTTTAAACAGTCTCTAGAATGTGAGGAAAATGTGAGATATGATATATGATAGTTTGGGTGAATGATGCTGCGCGTTATTCAGTCTTATTGAAGCCACTTACTTGGTTTTGCGTTAGTGCGTTCGCCTCATCCTTGGAGATTTAATACAGGTGTTTGAAGCGCGGATTTTACTAGGCCCAAACTCCGTTTTCACTGGAATTAACGTGTTATTCCCGCGAGGGTGTGTGTGTTTTGTGCGTGTGTTTGTGTTGTTGTGTGTGTGTTTGGTGTGTGTGTGTTTGTGGGTGTGTTTCTGTGTGTGGGTGTTTGTGTGTGGGTGTTTGTTGTGCTGTGTTTGTGTGTGGGTGTTTGTGTGTGGGTGTTTGTGTGGGGTGTTGTGTGTGTGTGGTGTATTTGTGTATGTGTGTATTTGTGTGTGTGTGTATTTGTGTGGCTGTGTGTGTTTGTGTGTGTGTATTTGGGGTGGGTGTTTGTGTGGGTGTGTTTGGTGTTGTGTGTGTTGTGTCGTGGGGTTTGTGTGTGTGTGTGTATTTGTGTATGTGTGTATTTGTGTGTGTGTTTATTTGTGTGTGTGTGGGTTTGTGTGTGTGTGTTTGGTGTGTGTGTGTTCTGTGTGTGTGTGTTTGTGTGTGTGTGTTTGTGTGATGTGTGTGTTTGTGATGTGTGTGTTTGTGTGAGTGTGTGTTTGTGTGTGTGTGGTACTCATCTAATATGTTACTTGAGGGGTCGAGTCACAGCTCTGGCCCCGCCTCTTCGCTGGCGATGTGTCATTCTGACTGTTCTCTATCACTGACATATATTCCTTTTCCATTTTTTATGATTTTCATTATCCTTCTATATGCTTCTAAACCAATTATTCTATCATCATCATCATTATTTCTGATTCCTCTTCACCACACGGCTAATTTTTCCCTTTTTTTATATTTCTTTTAAAATTTTTTTTAAATTTAAATTTTTAAATTTATAAATAAAAAAAAAAAATTAAAAAACCATATGTTGGCAGAATATACGTTGGTAAGACGCATGTGTAACTCCTTTTGTGTGTGTGTTGACTTTCTATTGGCTCCTAGGTGTTGCACATGTGTTGTATCCCCTTGAGGATTTGTATACCTTGGTTGTTTACAATACGATACTTGATGATTTTGACACATGAAGGCACCTG
>NC_069496.1:4563201-4574796 GCF_026875155.1 Cherax quadricarinatus
TAGACAACTGTGAGGGAGGCTGGTGGCAGTGATGTCACAGTAGACAACTGTGAGGGAGGCTGGGGGCAGTGATGTCCAGTAGACAACTGTGGGGGGTGATGGGGGTTATGTCACAGTAGACAACTCTGAGGGAGGCTGGTGGCGTGATGTCACAGTAGACAACTGTGAGGGAGGCTGGTGCAGGATGTCACGTAGACAACTGTGGGGGGAGGCTGATGGCGGTGATGTCACAGTAGACAACTGTGAGGGAGGCTGATGGCGGTGATGTCACAGTAGACAACTGTGAGGGAGGCTGGTGGCAGTGATGTCACAGTAGACAACTGTGAGGGAGGCTGATGGCGGTGATGTCACAGTAGACAACTGTGAGGGGACTGATGGCGGTGATGTCCACAGTAGACAACTGTGGGGGGAGGTGGTGGCAGTGATGTCACGTAGACAACTGTGGGGAGGCTGATGGCAGTGATGTCACAGTAGACAACTGTGAGGGAGGCTGATGGCGGTGATGTCACAGTAGACAACTGTGAGGGAGGCTGGTGGCAGTGATGTCACAGTAGACAACTGTGAGGGAGGCTGATGGCGGTGATGTCACAGTAGACAACTGTGAGGGAGGCTGATGGCGGTGATGTCACAGTAGACAACTGTGAGGGAGGCTGGTGGCAGTGATGTCACAGTAGACAACTGTGAGGGAGGCTGGTGGCAGTGATGTCACAGTAGACAACTGTAAGGGAGGCTGATGGCGGTGATGTCACAGTAGACAACTGTGAGGGAGGCTGATGGCGGTGATGTTCACAGTAAGACAACTGTGAGGGAGGCTGGTGGCAGTGATGTCACATTTAGACAACTTTTGAGGGAGGCTGATGGCAGTGATGTCACAGTAGACAACTGTGAGGGAGGCTGATGGCGGTGATGTCACAGTAGACAACTGTGAGGGAGGCTGGTGGCAGTGATGTCACAGTAGGACAACTGTGAGGAGGCTGGGGGCAGTGATGTCACAGTAGACAACTGTGGGAGGCTGGTGGCAGTGATGTCACAGTAGACAACTGTGAGGGGGGCTGGTGGCGGTGATGTACAGTAGACAACTGTGAGGGAGGCTGGTGGCGGTGATGTCACAGTAGACAACTGTGAGGGAGGCTGGTGGCAGTGATGTCACAGTAGACAACTGTGAGGGAGGCTGGTGGCGGTGATGTCACAGTAGACAACTGTGAGGGAGCTGGTGGCAGTGATGTCCCAGTAGACAACTGTGAGGGAGGCTGGTGGCAGTGATGTCACAGTAGCCCAATTGTGAGGGAGGCTGGTGGCGGTGATGTCACAGTAGACAACTGTGGGGAGGCTGATGGCGGTGATGTCACAGTAGACAACTGTGGGGAGGCTTGGTGGGTGATGTCACAGTAGACAACTGTGAGGGAGGCTGGTGGCAGTGATGTCACAGACAACTGTGAGGGAGGCTGGTGGCAGTGATGTTACAATAGACATCAACTGGGGGAGGCTGGTGGCAGTGATGTCACAGTAGACAACTGTGAGGGAGGCTGGTGGCAGTGATGTCACAGTAGACAACTGTGAGGGAGGCTGGTGGCAGTGATGTCACAGTAGACAACTGTGAGGGAGGCGGGTGGCAGTGTGTCACAGTAGACAACTGTGGGGAGGTTTGGTGGCGGTGATGTCACAGTAGACACTGTGAGGGAGGCTGGTGGCAGTGATGTCACGTAGAAACTGTGAGGGAGGCGGGTTTGGCAGTGATGTCACAGTAGACAACTGTGAGGGAGGCGGGGGCCCAGTGATGTCACAGTGACAACTGTGAGGGAGGCTGGTGGCAGTGATGTTACAATAGACATCAACTGGGGGAGGCTGGTGGCAGTGATGTCACAGTAGACAACTGTGAGGGAGGCTGGTGGCAGTGATGTCACAGTAGACAACTGTGAGGGAGGCTGGTGGCAGTGATGTCACAGTAGACAACTGTGAGGGAGGCTGGTGGCAGTGATGTTACAATAGACATCAACTGGGGGAGGCTGGTGGCAGTGATGTGACAACATCGACTAAGTATTGTGACAAGAATTCGTAGCATAGAAATCAGATTCTGCTGGTTTAGGGACGATATAATCCAGAGAGCAGAATATAGATTATTGACGTGGTTCTGATATTTAGAAAGGATAGAGCAGAATAGGATGACCAGGGTGTATAAATCCAGGGTGAAAGGGGTCGTCCCAGGAGGGATTGGATTGTGGTTTTAGGTGGTAGGAGCATGAGCACCCAGCAGGCGTGTGTGAGTATTAGATTATGGTGAGTGGAGACTGGTTGCTTTAAGAATTTAACGTGCTGTTGGAGTGCGTGCAAGGTAACATTGATGAAAGGATTCGGTGTGGTTGGTTAACCAGGTTCGAGTCCTGGAGGTAGACCACACAGTGCCTCCACTTTTAAGGCACGATGATGCTCTTTCAGTTCGCATGATTATTTAAATTCCTGACTCGCGATGTCTGTGCACTTCTGGCAAGACAGCTACTGAATGAATGATGGTAAACATATCTTCTTTTAAGAGTCACACTGTCTCGCTGGAAGACTGCTGATGTGTATAATAAAAATGTTACAACTCGAACGTGGCATCTCCAGTGACGTTATTACTCCAGGAGACATCTTCCTCCCTCCGGAAGTCTTCTGACTTCAGTATCACATCACTGTTGAATAATGATGATTAAGACACATGAACGTTTCGCCCCATACAGTAGAATTCTTCAGTCAAAGGGACTGATTGTATAGTTTTCTCTTCATTACTACTACGCGATTTGTATATGACTAAAGAAACGTGCTGTGTAGGCGAAACGTTGCATCAGTTGCCCATGTGTCTTAATCATCAATATTACCTCACGTAATCTGTCTCCTACATGAGGGTCATTAAGTCTGTCATTTATTATCAGTCAGGAATAATTTGACCTTTATATATAAATTAAACTTATATCGTTATATACACTGACAAGCATACATATTTTGATGTATATAGTGGCGATAACTGGGAGAGTTATCACCACTACGGACGTAACTACCAGAGTAACTGCTCACAACCTTATATTGTAACTTCTCTTCGTTTATTGCATGTTTCAAATTATGAATTTTCTCTCTTTTATCGCCTTTCGCGTTTCCCTTCCTTCATTACACATCGCTATTTTATCTTCTCCATTGTGTTCCAACTCGATGTTATGTCAAGTGTCACTCAACTCCACTGAATCTATTTTCAACTCCTTTTTGTTGTTGGTTTATAGGGCCGCTGACGACTCACAATATCGAGTCCTTGACTCACGAAATCGTAATGACACGATTGCAATGTTTGCAATCGTGTCATTACGATTTCGTGAGTCATGTTAACGGCATTGAGGGGACTTGAGCTAGAGTTCGTCACGGCCACGCTAGCTGGAGATTCGTCTGTAAAAACTTGCATTTGTGGTCATAGTGGTGGCCTATGCTAACCTTCCTATGGTGTAGAAATATACCTAGTTGGACGAATCTTATTGTGGCTAGCTGGTCCAGTGGCTAAAGCGATGGTCTGGAGTTTTGAGACTCTCTGACCGCGGGTTCAATCCCGCCCGTGGTATGATCGAGTCCTTATTTATTTTTGTTGTTGGTTTATAGGGCCGCTGACGACTCACAATATCGAGTCGTTATTTATCTCGCAGCTTCACTCAGAGTCTCCACTGGCGGCTCCACTCTTTCAATAATCATCCTTAGAAAACAGCAAAGAATGACAAAATTAGTTTATAGAAATCTTCTGTATGAAGAAAGATTGAATTTCCTTAAATTACATTATCTTGTAAGACGAAAAATGAGGGAAGACATGACTGAAGTGTATAAGTGGAAGATGGGTATTAACAAAGGGGATATAAATAAGGTCCTGAAGATATCCCTACAAGAGAGAACCCTCAATAATGGACTCAAATTAGATAAGTTTAGATTTAGAAAGGATATAGGAAAGTACTGGTTTGGAAATAGGGTAGTTGATGAATAGAACAGTCTGCCTAGTAGGGTTATTGAAGCTAAACCCTTGGGTAGCTCCAAATTTAGGTTGGATAAATACATGAGTGAGAGGGGTTTGAGCAGGAGAATCGCAACTTGGCTGAGGAAGTGCGTGATCCCTTTGTTGATATTTCTTTGGCTTCCTTCGTCACTGTGGCTGGACGAACGAGGTAGAAGTTAAAAAGACAGTATAGGCAGAGAGTGAGATGTGAGTGACACATGGTGACCTGAAGAATGCCATATTGGGATGAGGACAGATTGATAGTGTGATCACGTGACTCTTGTGTTGTTAGGTAGATGATGCTTTGCGTGGTTGAGTATCATGTATGTTAATGTAAAATAATGGGTTCCAGGCGTCTAAGATCTTGTTCGGTGAGGATGAGTCGCGCCTCATCCCAAATTCATCAAATGCCCCGTGGAGTCCCTGTGGAGGACATAGACTTACCTTAAGTCATCTCTATTGCTGGCGTGTCCATGTTCGTTCAGGCAGACTGGAAGATTTGTGCCTGTTTTCCTACATATTTCTTGGAACAGTATCCACAGGGGATGGTGTGGACGCCCGCTGTGGAAATTAGAGGTGTGGGACTACGCTTCCTGGTGAGGTCTTTGATAGCAAGTACCCGGCGAGTATTCCTGGCAGCATCACCACATGGGAGCATTATGATCCGAGAAGAGCGTTCCATGGGGGGATTTGTTGACGATAGCTTATGCCTTGAGTCTGCAGTCCCGGATGAAGAAAGATGGAAATTGAATATGTATGATTTATGTATGAATAAGGACCCAGGACCGAAATGTTTTCTAATATGTCCTAGTCTTTCCTTACGTGTTTTTTTCTGAACCAACTATTCTGTATTTATTACTAAGGTTTGTACCATGACCTTACTGGCCCTTATTTCCCTGGAAAAATAAGAAATGAGAAACATTGCAGCAGGCCTACTGGTCCACACAAGGCAGATTCTTATCAAAACGCACGCTCCTCCAGACGTAAAATAGTCACCCGCTTACGTTGTCCCTATGATCGTCAATACCCACACAGTTACCTCGTCGGCTCCATAACACCACCACCACCACACACCATCACACACCACCACACACCATCATACTACTCAATGTAAACACCTGCATCACACCACCCAACAGCGCCTGCTTCTATGTAACACTGACGCAATCTAATCTTAATAATAATTTAATATCCTTTACCTCATACAGTCGATACTCCTGCCTTTCCACACATAAAATTTGCATATCACAGGCTTCGCCACCTCGTCTCACCAACACCAAATCCTTATCTTCGGTATTTATTTGCCTCCCAGCAATTCCCAAGCTTCTCCAACACTTCCTTGCTCCCTAAGATCCCAGAATTCAACATCTAACATCTACCATCCGTCCATGATCCTAGCTGGGTCAGTCTTCAGCTGCTGACAGTCGAAGACTGTAATACTTAGGGAATATATGGGAATCTTAACACATCCTTTTTGTAATGGACTGATGAATCCACTGTGTGGTGAAGCATTTCTTCAATAAACATTCCTACATGTTTCATAAGTGCCTCTTCCACTTACACACTTCACTCATGTCTCCCATCATTCTTCGTCTAAGAATGCAGGTTAAGGGATTTCAATCTCTCTTCGTATGGAAGATGCATCTCACATCCTTAACCAACTGTAGTATCCTACACTACAAGATACAATCCTACATCCTCTTAACAGCTATAACTCAAAGAATACAATACCATCCATATATCTAAAGCTACCCATTGTATCCCAGCCACGATACAATGATACAGTCATACAGTACTCTCCTTGGAGGGAAAATACATGGTGTATACACAGTGTATGACCTAAATACACTATTTATGTACAAACTTTGATTTTAAAAGCCCTGAAATATATGCATAAAGGTGTGGCAGATAAACACCAGAGTTTGGGAGGAAGTTTGGTATGCATGTTAGTTGCCTGCAGTGCTTCACTGCTGCCTGCTGGTGCTTCACTGCTACCTGCTAGTGTTTCACTGCTGCCTGCTGGTGCTTCACTGCTACCTGCTGGTGCTTCACTGCTGCCTGCTAGTGCTTCACTGCTGCCTGCGGGTGTTTCACTGCTGTCTGCTGGTGCTTCACTGCTGCCTGTGGTGCTTCACTGCTGCCTGTGGTGCTTCACTGCTGCCTGTGGTGCTTCACTGCTGCCTGCTGGTGCTTCACTGCTGCCTGCTGGTGCTTCACTGCTGCCTGCAGTGCTTCACTGCTGCCGCTGGTGCTTCACTGCTGCCCGCTGGTGCTTCATGCTGCCTGCAGTTTCTTCACTGCTGCCTGCTGGTGCTTCATGCTGCCTGCTGGTTTCTTCACTGCTGTCTTTTTGGTGCTTCACTGCTGCCTGCTGGTGCTTCACTGCTGCCTGCTGGTCCTTCACTGCTGCCTTGGGTGGTGCTTCATGCTGCCTGTTTGGGGCTTCACTGCTACCTGTTAGTGCTTCACTACTGCCTGCTGGTGCTTCACTGCTGCCTGCTAGTGCTTCACTGCTGCCTGCTGGTGCTTCACTGCTGCCCGCTGTTGCTTCACTGCTACTGTTAGTGCTTCATGCTGCCTGCTAGTACTTCATGCTGCCTGCTTAGTACTTCATGCTGCCTGCTGGTGCTTCACTGTGCCTGTTGGTGCTTCACTGCTGCCTGCTGGTGCTTCACTGCTGCCTGCTAGTGCTTCACTGCTGCTGCTGGTGTTCACTGCTGCCTGCTGGTGCTTCACTGCTACCTGTGGTGCTTCACTGCTGCCTGTTAGTGCTTCACTGCTGCCTGCTGGTGCTTCACTGCTGCCCGCTAGTGCTTCACTGCTGCATGCTGTGCTTCACTGCTGCCTTGCTAGTGCATCACTGCTAGTGCTTCACTGCTGCATGCTAGTGCTTCACTGCTGCCTGCTGGTGCTTCACTGCTGCCTGCTGGTGCTTCACTGCTACCTGCTGGTGCTTCACTGCTGCCTGTTAGTGCTTCACTGCTGCCTGCTGGTGCTTCACTGCTGCCTGCTGGTGCTTCACTGCTGCCTGCCGGTGCTTCACTGCTACCTGTTAGTGCTTCACTGCTGCCTGCTGGTGCTTCACTGCTGCCTGCTAGTGCTTCACTGCTGCCTGCTGGTGCTTCACTGCTGCCTGCTAGTGCTTCACTGCTTCCTGCTGGTGCTTCACTGCTGCCTGCTAGTGCTTCACTGCTACCTGTTAGTGCTTCACTGCTGCCTGCTAGTGCTTCAGTGCTGCTGCTAGTGCATCACTGTAGTGCTTCACTGCTGCCTGCTAGTGCTTCACTGCTTCTGGGTGGTGCTTCACTGTAAACCCGTTAGTGCTTCACTGCTGCCTGCTGGTGCTTCATGCTGCTGATAGTGCTTCATGATGCCTGCTGGTTTCTTTTACTGATGCCGGGTGGTGCTTCACTGCTGCCTGCTAGTGCTTCACTGCTGCCTGCTAGTGCATCACTGCTAGTGCTTCACTGCTGCCTGCTAGTACTTCACTGCTGCCTGCTAGTGCTTCACTGCTTTCCTGTGGTGCTTCACTGCTGCCTGTTGGTGTTCACTGCTGCTGCTAGTACTTCACTGCTGCCTGCTAGTATTTTACTGCTGTGCTTGTACTTCACTGCTGCCTGCTAGTACTTCACTGCTGCCTGCTGGTGCTTCACTGCTGCCTGCTAGTACTTCACTGCTGCCTGCTAGTGCTTCACTGCTGCCTGCTGGTGCTTCACTGCTGCCTGCTAGTGCTTCACTGCTGCCTGCTAGTGCATCACTGCTAGTGCTTCACTGCTGCCTGCTAGTGCTTCACTGCTGCCTGCTAGTGCATCACTGCTAGTGCTTCACTGCTGCCTGCTAGTGCTTCACTGCTGCCTGCTGGTGCTTTACTGCTACCTGTTAGTGCTTCACTGCTGCCTGCTGGTGCTTCACTGCTGCCTGCTAGTGCATCACTGCTAGTGCTTCACTGCTGCCTGCTGGTGCTTCACTGCTGCCTGCTAGTGCTTCACTGCTGCTGCTGGTGCTTCACTGATGCCCGCTGGTGCTTCATGCTGCCCGCTGGTGCTTCACTGCTGCCTGTTGGGCTTCATGCTGCCCGCTAGTGCATCACTGCTAGTGCTTCATTGCTGCCTGTGGTGTTCACTGCTGCCTGCTTGTACTTCACTGTGCCCGCTGGTGCTTCACTGCTGCCTGCTAGTACTTCACTTCTGCCTGCTAGTGCTTCACTGCTGCCTGCTAGTGCATCACTGCTAGTGCTTCACTGCTGCCTGTTAGTGGTTCACTGCTGCCTGCTGGTGCTTCACTGCTGCCTGCTGGTGCTTCACTGCTGCCTGCTGGTGCTTCACTGCTCCCTGCTGGTGCTTCACTGCTGCCTGCTGGTGTTTCACTGCTGTCTGCTAGTGCTTCACTGCTGCCTGCTGGTGCTTCACTGCTGCCTGCTGGTGCTTCACTGTTGCCTGCTGGTGCTTCACTGCTGCCTGCTAGTGCTTCACTGCTGCCTGCTAGTGCTTCACTGCTGCCTGCAGGTGCTTCACTGCTGCCTGCTGGTGCTTCACTCCTGCCTGTTAGTGCTTCACCGCCGCCTGCTAGTGCTTCACTGCTGCTGCTAGTTTCTTCACTGCTGCCTGCTGGTGCTTCACTGCTACTGTTAGTGATTCACTGCCGCCCTGCTAGTGCTTCACTGCTGCCTGCTGGTGCTTCACTGCTGCCTGCTTGTTCTTCACTGCTGCCTGATGGTGTATCACTGCTGCCTGCTAGTGCTTCACTGCTGCCTGCTAGTGCTTCACTGCTGCCTGTTGGTGCTTCACTGCTGCCTGCTAGTGCATCACTGCTAGTGCTTCATTGCTGCCTGCTAGTACTTCACTGCTGCCTGCTCGTGCTTCACTGCTGTCTGCTAGTACTTCACTGCTGCCTGCTAGTGCTTCACTGCTGCCTGCTAGTGCTTCACTGCTGCCTGCTGGTGCTTTTACTGCTGCCTGCTGGTGCTTCACTGCTGCCCGCTGGTGCTTCACTGCTGCCTGTAGTGCTTCTCTGCTGCCTGCTAGTGCTTCACTGCTAGTGCTTCACTGCTGCCTGCTGGTGCTTCATTGCTGCCTGCTAGTGCATCACTGCTAGTGCTTCACTGCCGCCTGCTGGTGCTTCATTGCTGCCTGCTAATGCTTCACTGCTGCCTGTGGTTTCTTCACTGCTGCTGCAGTGCATCACTGCTAGTGCTTCACTGCCGCCTGCTGGTGCTTCATTGCTGCCTGCTAATGCTTCACTGCTGCCTGCTGGTGCTTCACTGCTGCCTGCTGGTGCTTCATTGCTGCCTGCTAGTGCATCACTGCTAGTGCTTCACTGCTGCCTGATAGTGCTTCACTGCTGCCTGCTGGTGCTTCACTGCTGCCTGCTGGTGCTTCACTGTTGCCTGCTGGTGCTTCACTGCTGCCTGCTAGTGCATCACTGCTAGTGCTTCACTGCTGCCTGCTAGTGCATCACTGCTAGTGCTTCACTGCTGCCTGCTAGTGCTTCACTGCTGCCTGCTTTGGGGCTTCATTGCTGCCTGCTAGTGCATCACTGCTAGTGCTTCACTGCTGCCTGCTAGTGCTTCCACTGCTGCTGCTGGTGCTTCCACTGCTGCCTGCTGGTGCTTCACTGCTGCCCGCTGGTGCTTCACTGTTTGCCTGCTGGTGCTTCACTGCTGCCTGCTGGTGCTTCACTGCTGCCTGCTAGTGCATCACTGCTGTGCTTCAAATGCTGCCAGTGGTGCTTCACTTTCGCCTGCTAGTGCTTCACTGCTGCCTGCTAGTGCTTCATGCTGCCTGCTAGTGCTTCACTTCTGCCTGCTGGGTGCTTCACTGCTGCATGCTAGTGCTTCCTGCTGCTGCTAGTGCATCACTGCTAGTGTTCACTGCTGCCTGCTGTGTTCACTGCTGCCTGCTGTGCTTCACTGCTGCCTGCTAGTACTTCACTGCTGCCTGCTGGGGCTTCACTGCTGCCTTTTTAGTACTTCACTGCTGCCCGCTAGTACTTCACTGCTGCCTGCTGGTGCTTCACTGCTGGCCTGGGTGCTTCACTGCTGCCTGTGGTGCTTCACTGCTGCCTGCTGGTGCTTCACTGCTGCCTGCTGGTGCTTCACTGCTGCCTGCTGGTGCTTCACTGCTGCCTGCTAGTACTTCACTGCTGCCTGTTAGTACTTCACTGCTGCCTGCTGGTGCTTCACTGCTGCCTGCTGGTGCTTCGCTGCTGCCTGCTGGTGCTTCACTGCTGCCCGCTAGTTTCTTCACTGCTGCCTGTTAGTACTTCACTGCTGCCTGCTGGTGCTTCACTGTCCCGCTGTGGTGCTTCCTGCTGGTGCTTCACTGCTGGTGCTTCACTTTCTACACATGGGCAGGAGGGTGTAACTTCCAGGATGGTTGTTGTCACTGCAGTAAACCTCAAGACTTAATTTCTATTTTACTATAAAATCCTACCATTTTCACTGTAATCTCCTATAGTCTAAGTAATCCCTCCCATAAGGTCCAATTTTACACGTAAAAGGTCCCTAATTTGATCTTTGAGTGTTCTTTGCAGTTAATAACAGATTTATATTTGTGTTTTAAATTGATGTACCCAATTTGCAGCCAAAACTAATTCAAATCGGGTTCATCATTTTAAAACAGACTTGTGTTTCATAATAATTTACCCAATTTGAAGCCAAAACTAATTCAAATCGGGTTCATCATTTTAAAACAGTCTCTAGAAGTGAGGGAAACTGTGAGAGAATAAGATAGTTTGGGTGAATGATGCTGGCGCGTTTTTCAGTCTTTTAAAGACGCACTTACGCTGGTATTTGCGTTAGTGCGTCGCCTCATCCCTTTGGGGATTATATAAGGGGTTTTAAGCGCGGATTTACTAGCCCAAACACCCTTTTTCACTCCGGTAATTAACGTGGTTATTCCCGCGAGGTGTGTGTGTTTGTGTGTGTGTTTGTGTGTGTGTGTGTGTTTGTGTGTGTGTGTTTGTGTGTGTGTGTTTGTGTGTGGGTGTTTGTGTGTGGGTGTTTGTTTTGTGTTTGTGTGTGGGTTTGTGTGTGGGTGTTTGTGTGTGGGTGTTTGTGTGTGTGTGTGTATTTTGTATGTGTGTATTTGTGTGTTTTGTGTATTTGTTGTGTGTGTGTTTTTTGTTTTGGTGTATTTGTGTGTGTGTGTTTGTGTTGTTTTGTTTGTTGTGTGTGTTTGGGTGTGGGTGTTTGTGTGTGTGTGTGTATTTGTGTATGTGTGTATTTGTGTGTGTGTGTATTTGTGTGTGTGTGTGTTTGTGTGTGTGTTGTTTTGTGGTGTGGTTTGTGTGTGTGTGTTTGTGGGTGTGGGTTGTGTGTGTGTGTTTGTGTGTGTGTGTTTGTGTGTGTGTGTTTGTGTGTGTGTGTGTACTCATCTATATGTTATTGCAGGGGGCGAGTCACAGCTCCTGGCCCCGCATCTTCGCTGGCGAATGTGTCATTCTGACTGTCTCTATCACTGTCAATTTTATTCCTTTCCATTATTCTGATTTCCATTATCCTTATAATGCTTTTAAATCATTATTCTATCTCATCATATTTTTTAGATTCCCCCTTCCACACGGTCATTAACTTCAATTTTTACCCCCAAGGGGAC
>NC_069496.1:4575296-4590296 GCF_026875155.1 Cherax quadricarinatus
GAAACCCTGGTGTATGAACCCCCGTACAGGACGGTGGTGTATACCCGATACAGGACTGTGGGGGTATACCCTGAACAGGATGGTGGGTGTATGACCCCGGTACAGTTGACTGGTGGTGTATGAACCCCCCATACAGTGACTGGTGGGGTATCCCTGATACAGTGACTGGTGGTTTTATTGACCCTGAACAGTGACTGGTGGTGATGGGCCCTGGTGAGACCCGGTACAGTGACCTGGTGGTTTTAGACCCTGGTGTATGACCCCTGTACAGTGACTGGTGGTGTATGACCCTGGTGTATGACCCCTTGGGACAGTGACTGGTGTGAAAACCCGGGGACAGTGACTGGTGGTGTATGACCCTGGTACAGTGACTGGTGGTGTATGACCCTGGTGTATGACCCTGGTACAGTGACTGGTGGTGTATGACCCTGATACAGTGACTGGTGGTGTATGACCCTGATACAGTGACTGGTGGTGTATGACCCTGGTACAGTGACTGGTGGTGTATGACCCTGATACAGTGACTGGTGGTGTATGACCTGTACAGTGACTGGTGGTGTATGACCCTGATACAGTGACTGGTGGTGTATGACCCTGGTACAGTGACTGGTGGTGTATGACCCTGGTACAGTGACTGGTGGTGTATGACCCTGATACAGTGACTGGTGGTGTATGACCCTGGGACAGGAAAATTGGAGGTGTATGACCCTGATACAGTGACTGGTGGTGTATGACCCTGGTACAGTGACTGGTGGTGTATGACCCTGGTGTATGACCCTGATACAGTGACTGGTGGTGTATGACCCTGGTGTATGACCCTGATACAGTGACTGGTGGTGTATGACCCTGGTGTATGACCCTGATACAGTGACTGGTGGTGTATGACCCTGATACAGTGACTGGTGGTGTATGACCCTGATACAGTGACTGGTGGTGTATGACCCTGGTGTATGACCCTGATACAGTGACTGGTGGTGTATGACCCTGATACAGTGACTGGTGGTGTATGACCCTGGTGTATGACCCTGATACAGTGACTGGTGGTGTATGACCCTGGTGTATGACCCTGATACAGTGACTGGTGGTGTATGACCCTGGTGTATGACCCTGATACAGTGACTGGTGGTGTATGACCCTGGTGTATGACCCTGATACATTGACTGGTTTTGTATGACTCTGGTGTATGACCCTGATACAGTGACTGGTGGTGTGTGACCCTGGTGTATTACCCTGATAACAGTGGACTGGTGTTATGACCCTGGTTGTATGACCCTGATACAGTGACTGGTGTGTGACCCTGGTGTATGACCCTGATACAGTGACTGGTGGTGTATGACCCTGGTGTACGACCCTGATACAGTGACTGGTGGTGTGTGACCCTGGTGTATGACCCTGATACAGTGACTGGTGGTGTATGACCCTGGTGTATGACCCTGATACAGTGAATGGTGGTGTTTGACCCTGGTGTATGACCCTGATACAGTGACTGGTGGTGTGTGACCCTGGTGTATGACCCTGATACAGTGACTGGTGGTGTATGACCCTGGTGTATGACCCTGATACAGTGACTGGTGGTGTATGACCCTGGTGTATGACCCTGATACAGTGACTGGTGGTGTATGACCCTGGTGTATGACCCTGATACAGTGACTGGTGGTGTATGACACCAAATCACGTGACTGTGGTCCCAAGACCAAAACAAAAGACCGAAGGTACCAACCTTGTGAGCAATCTATACCACTGTAGCCTGGTTCACATTGGCACCTTCCTAGGATACAGTGCCCCCGTTCCTCGCACCTCTGTGGGCACTCGCCCTCTCCTGGCCCTCTAGTGATCACCAGAGCAACCTGGTGAGGCTCTCCATCGTCGTTATAGAGAGAGAGGAACCACTCTCCAGCCTCCAGGACCTCCTCCACCCACACCTCCACCATGTTCTGTAGCAGAGACGTTGATAGTTACATTGTGGGAACACCAGCAGTGTTGGTACA
Organism: Cherax quadricarinatus; assembly: GCF_026875155.1. Classification (NCBI taxonomy): domain Eukaryota; kingdom Metazoa; phylum Arthropoda; class Malacostraca; order Decapoda; family Parastacidae; genus Cherax; species Cherax quadricarinatus. The sequence continues at coordinate 4,577,285 of NC_069496.1, forward strand.
CTATTCTATATGATAGTTACATTGTGGGAACACCAGCAGTGTTGCTACACTATTCTATATGATAGTTACATTGTGGGAACTCCAGCAGTGGTTGCTATACACTATTCTATATGATAGTTACATTGTGGGAACACCAGCAGTGTTGCTACACTATTCTATATGATAGTTACATTGTGGGAACACCAGCAGTGTTGCTACACTATTCTATATGATAGTTTTACATTGTGGGAACAACCAGCAGTGTTTGCGACACACTATTCTATATGATAGTTACATTGTGGGAACACCAGCAGTGTTTGCTTAAACACTATTCTATATGATAGTTACATTGTGGAATCCAGCTGTTGCTAACACTATTCTATATGAATAGTTACAATGTGGGAACTCCAGCAGTGTTGCTGACAACTGATTCTATATATAGGTTACATGTGGGAACACCAGCAGTGTTGCTACACTATTCTATATGATAGTTACATTGTGGGAACACCAGCAGTGTTGCTACACTATTCTAAATATGATATTTACATTGTGGGAACACCACAGTTGTTGGTACACTATTCTATATGATAGTTTTACATTGTGGGAACACCAGCAGTGTTGCTACAACACTATTCTATATGAAGTTACATTGTGGGAACACCAGCAGTGTGTGCTACACTATTCTATAAAGATAGTTACATAGTGGGATACTCCAGCAGTGTTTGCACACTATTCTATATGATAGTACATTTGTGGGAACTCCAGCAGTGTTGCTACAACTATTCTATATGATAGTTTTACATTGGTGGGAACTCCCAGCAGTGTTGCTACACTATTCTATAATGATATTACATTGTGGGAACTCCAGCAGTGTTGCTACACATTTCCTATATGATAGTTACATTGTGGGAACACCAGCAGTGTTGCTACACTACTTCTATTAAGATGTTCAATGGGACTCCAGCAGTGTTTCTGACACATTCCCATATATAGTTACATTTGGTGGGAAACACCAGCAGTGTTGCTACACTATTCTATATGATAGTTTACATTGTGGGAACACCAGCAGTGTGCTTACACTATTCTATATGATAGTTACATTGTGGGAACACCAGCAGTGTTACTACAACTATTTCTATAATAATGATAGTTACATTGTGGGAACACCAGCATGTTGCCTACACTATTCTATATGATAGTTTGCGCCGGTGGCCTGGTGGCTAAAGCTCCCGCTTCACAACAACGGAGGGCCCGGGTTCGATACCCGCGGGTGGAAACTTTTCGACACTTTTTCCTTACAACCTGTTGTCCCTGTTCACCTAGCAGCAAATAGGTACCTAGGTGTTAGTCGACTGGTGTGGGTCGCATCCTGGGGGACAAGATTAAGGACCCCAATGGAAATAAGTTAGACAGTCCTCGATGACGCACTGACTTTCTTGGGTTATCCTTGGTGGCTAACCCTCCGGGGTTAAAAATCCGAACGAAATCTTATCTTATCTTATCTTACATTGTGGGAACACCAGCAGTGTGTTACTGTCCACCTTGTCAATTCCTCTCAGTATTTCATATGTCGTTATCATGTCCCCCGTATCTCTCCTGTCCTCCAGTGTCGTCAGGATCATTTCCCTTAACCTCTCCTCGTAGGACATACCTCTTAGCTCCGGGACTAGTCTTGTTGCAAACCTTTGCACTTTCTACAATTTCCTGACGTGCTTGACCAGGTGTGGATTCCAAACTGGTGCTGCATACTCCAGTATGGGCCTGACGTACACGGTGTACAGTAACTGACGTACACGGTGTACAGAGTCTTGAATGACTCCTTACTGAGGCGTCGGAACGCTATTCTCAGGTTTGCTAGGCGGCTATATGCTGCAGCAGTTATCTGGTTGGTGTACGTGTACGTGTACGTGAGAGGGACACGGGGATGGGCTGCTACAGTGGTCCTGTGTAAATACTGTATCCAGAACACAGATTGGATACCGCCCTTTCACCTCCCTTGCTTCCCCTGCCAGGGAAACAGGGGACATGACCTAGTACATAATTAAAAGCTCTATCTCACAGACTTGATAGAGCTCTACACTCTGCGTAGAGCTCTAATTATAGTTGTGGGTAATAATTATCATTCTACACTCCTTCGGTCTGTTGGTCATTATAACGGCCAACAGACCGTTATAATGACCAATAAACCGCTTTAATGGCCAACAGACCGTTATAACGGCTAACAGACCGTTATAACGGTCGAGATACTCACCGGAGATGCCCTTACGTCACGCTGTCTGGTGCCCCGAAGGATCTTCATTATATCGTGCTGGGTATGGGTAGGCAGGGCGCTCCTGCGGGCGTATAGGCCTAGGGAAGTGCCCCTGTAGGGTACAATGAAGTATAATGAGCCGTGTGGTGAAGAGGAATCTAAATAATGATGATGATGATAGAATAATGATTTAGAAGCATTATAAGGATAATGGAAATCAGAATAATGGTAAGGAATACAGTGACAAGTCAGAATGACACACATTCGCGCGCCAGCGAAGAAGGCCGTGGCCAGAGGCTGTGACTCGACCCCTGCAATAACATATAGATGAGTACACACACACACACACACAACCAACTACACACACACATAAACACACACACACAGCATATGGGCGCCTAGCAAACCTCAGAACAGCATTCCGACATCTTAATAAGGAATCGTTCAGGACCCTGTACAACCTATACGTTAGGCCCATATGGAGTATGCGGCACCAGTTTGGAACCCACACCTAGCCAAGCACGTAAAGAAACTAGAGAAAGTGCAAAGGTTTGCAACAAGACTAGTCCCAGAGCTAAGAGTAATGTCCTACGAGGAGAGGTTAAGGAAATCAACCTGACGACACTGGAGGACAGGAGAGATTAGGGGGGACATGATAACAACATACTAAATACTGAGAGGATTTGACAAGGTGGACAAAGACAGGATGTCCAGAGATTGGACACAGTTCAAGGGGACACATTGGAAGCTAAAGAACACAGATGAATCACAGGGATGTTTAGGAAGTAATTTCTTCAGCCACAGAGTAGTCAGTAAGTGGAAATAGTTTGGGAAGCGATGTATGGAGGCAGGATCCAGAACATTAGCTTTAAGCAGAGGTATGATAAAGCTCACGGCTCAGGAGAGGACCTGTAGCGATCAGTGAAGAGGCGGGCCAGGAGCTCGACTCAGACACCCGCAACCTCAACTAGGTGAGTACACAACTAGGTGAGTACACACACAACATACAACACACCCACACATACACACCACATACACACGACACACACATACACACAACAACACACACACACACAACACACAACCGCACACACACAAATCCACACACGACAAAACCACACACACACACAAACACCCACCCACACACAGACACAGACACACACCACAAAACACCCACACACACACACACACACACACACAGCAGCAAACACACACACACACAAACACAGACACACACAAAAAAACACACGACACAAACACACACACAACACAATCCCACACACAAACAAACACACACACAAACACAACACACACACAAATACACACAGCACACACAAACAAAATACACACACACACAAACACCCACACACAAACACACCAAACACAAACACACAAATACAACAACACACAACAAACACTCCACACACTAACCCCACACCAAACACACACACACAAACACACACACACAAACACACACACACAAACACACACACACACACAAAATACACACACACACAAACACCCACACACAAAACACACACACAAACACACAAATACACACACCACACAAACCCCACAACACAAACACCCACACACAAACACACACACACAAACACACACACACAAACACACACACACAAACACACACACACAAACACACACACACACAAATACACACACAAAACACCCAGCGATCAGTGAAGAGGCGGGGCCAGGAGCTCGGACTCGACCCCCGCAACCTCAACTAGGTGAGTACACAAACACCCACAACAAACACACACAAACACACATACACAACACACACACAAACACACAAACACACACACAAACACCCACACACACACCTCGCGGGAATAACCACGTTAATTACCGGAGTGAAAAACGGTGTTTGGGCTAGTAAATCCGCGCTTAAAACACCTGTATAAATCTCCAAGGATGAGGCGACGCACTAACGCAAATACCAGCGTAAGTGCGTCATTAAGACTGAATAACGCGCCAGCATCATTCACCCAAACTATCTTATTCATCTCACAGTTTCCCTCACTTCTAGAGACTGTTTCAAAATGATGAACCCGATTTGAATTAGTTTTGGCTTCAAATTGGGTATAAATTTATGAAACACAAAAGTCTGTTTCAAATGATGAACCCGATTTGAATTAGTTTTGGCTTCAAATTGGGTATAAATTTATGAAACACAAAAGTCTGTTTCAAAATGATGAACCCGATTTGAATTAGTTTTGGCTTCAAATTGGGTATAAATTTATGAAACACAAAAGTCTGTTTCAAAATGATGAACCCGATTTGAATTAGTTTTGGCTGCAAATTGGGTACATCATTTTCAAACACAAATATAAATCTGTTATTAACTGCAAAGAACACTCAAAGATCAAATTAGGGACCTTTTACGTGTAAAATTGGACCTTATGGGAGGGATTACTTAGACTATAGGAGATTACAGTGAAAATGGTAGGATTTTATAGTAAAATAGAAATTAATTAAGTCTTGAGGTTTACTGCAGTGACAACAACCATCCTGGAAGTTACTACCCTCCTGTCATGTGTAGCAGTGAAGCACCAGCAGTGAAGCACCAGCAGTGAAGCACCAGCAGGCAGCAGTGAAGCACCAGCAGTGAAGCACCAGCAGGCAGCAGTGAAGCACCAGCAGGCAACAGTGAAGCACCAGCAGGCAGCAGTGAAGCACCAGCAGGCAGCAATGAAGCACTAGCAGACAGCAGTGAAACACCAGCAGGCAGCAGTGAAGCACCAGCAGGCAGCAGTGAAGCACCAGCAGTGAAGCACCAGCAGGCAGCAGTGAAGCACTAGCAGGCAGCAGTGAAGCACCAGCAGGCAGCAGTGAAGCACTAACAGGCAACAGTGAAGCACCAGCAGTGAAGCACCAGCAGGTAGCAGTGAAGCACTAGCAGGCAGCAGTGAAGCACCAGCAGGCAGCAGTGAAGCACTAACAGGCAGCAGTGAAGCACCAGCAGGCAGCAGTGAAGCACCAGCAGGCATCAGTGAAGCACCAGCAGGCAGCAGTGAAGCACCAGCAGGCAGCAGTGAAGCACTAGCAGTGATGCACTAGCAGGCAGCAGTGAAGCACCAGCAGGCAACAGTGAAGCACCAGCAGGCAGCAGTGAAGCACCAGCAGGCAGCAGTGAAGCACCAGCATGCAGCAGTGAAGCACTAGCAGGCAGCAGTGAAGCACTAGCAGGCAGCAGTGAAGCACTAACAGTGATGCACTAGCAGGCAGCAGTGAAGCACCAGTAGGCAGCAGTGAAGCACTAGCAGGCAGCAATGAAGCACCAGCAGGCAGCAGTAAAGCACTAGCAGTGAAGCACTAGCAGGCAGCAGTGAAGCACTAGCAGGCAGCAGTGAAGCACTAGCGGGCAGCAGTGAAGCACTAGCAGGCAGCAGAGAAGCACTAGCAGGCAGCAGTGAAGCACCAGCAGGCAGCAGTGAAGCACCAGCAGGCAGCAGTGAAGCACCAGCAGGCAGCAGTGAAGCACTAGCAGGCAGCAGTGAAGCACTAGCAGGCAGCAGTGAAGCACTAGCAGGCAGCAGTGAAGTACTAGCAGGCAGCAGTGAAGCACCAGCAGGCAGCAGTGAAGTACTAGCAGGCAGCAGTGAAGCACCAGCAGGCAGCAATGAAGCACTAGCAGTGATGCACTAGGAGGCAGCAGTGAAGCACCAACAGGCAGCAGTGAAGCACTAGCAGGCAGCAGTGAAGCACTAGCAGGGAGCAGCGATGCACCATCAGGCAGCAGTGAAGAACAAGCAGGCAGCAGTGAAGCACCAGCAGGCAGCAGTGAAGCACTAGCAGGCGGCAGTGAAGCACTAACAGGTAGCAGTGAAGCACCAGCAGGCAGCAGTGAAGCACTAGCAGGCAGCAGTGAAGCACTAGCAGGCGGCAGTGAAGCACTAACAGGCAGCAGTGAAGCACCAGCAGGCAGCAGTGAAGCACTCGCAGGCAGCAGTGAAGCACTAGCAGGCAGCAGTGAAGCACCAGCAGGCAACAGTGAAGCACCAGCAGGCAGCAGTGAAGCACCAGTAGGCAGCAGTGAAGCACTAGCAGACAGCAGTGAAACACCAGCAGGCAGCAGTGAAGCACCAGCAGGGAGCAGTGAAGCACCAGCAGGCAGCAGTGAAGCACCAGCAGGCAGCAGTGAAGCACTAGCAGGCAGCAGTGAAGCACCAACAGGCAGCAGTGAAGCACTAGCAGTGATGCACTAGCAGGCAGCAGTGAAGCACCAGCAGGCAGCAGTGAAGCACTAGCAGGCAGCAGTGAAGCACCAGCATGCAGCAGTGAAGCACTAGCAGTGATGCACTAGCAGGCAGCAGTGAAGCACTAGCAGGCAGCAGTGAAGCACCAGCAGGCATCAGTGAAGCACCAGCAGGCATCAGTGAAGCACTAACAGGCAGCAGTGAAGCACCAGCAGGCAGCAGTGAAGCACTAGCAGGCATCAGTGAAGCACCAGCAGGCAGCAGTGAAGCACTAGCAGGCAGAAGTGATGCACTAGCAGTGATGCACTAGCAGGCAGCAGTGAAGCACCAGCAGGCAGCAGTGAAGCACTAACAGGTAGCAGTGAAGCACCAGCAGGCAGCAGTGAAGCACTAGCAGGCAGCAGTGAAACACTAGCAGTGATGCACTAGCAGGCAGCACTGAAGCACCAGCAGGCAGCAGTGAAGCACCAGCAGGCAGCAGTGAAGCACCAGCAGGCAGCAGTGAAGCACCAGCAGGCAGCAGTGAAGCACTAGCAGGCAGCAGTGAAGCACTAGCAGGCAGCAGTGAAGCACCAGCAGGCAGCAGTGAAGCACTAGCAGGCAGCAGTGAAGCACCAGCAGGCAGCAGTGAAGCACTAACAGGTAGCAGTGAAGCACCGGCAGGCAGCAGTGAAGCACCAGCAGGCAGCAGTGAAGCACTAACAGGCAGCAGTGAAGCACCAGCAGGCAGCAGTGAAGCACCAGCAGGCAGCAGTGAAGCACCAGCATGCAGCAGTGAAGCACCAGCATGCAGCAGTGAAGCACCAACAGGCAGCAGTTAAATGCACCAGCAGGCAGCAGTGAAGCACCAGCAGGCAGCAGTGAAGCACCAGCATGCAGCAGTGAAGCACCAGCAGGCAGCAGTGAAGCACCAGCAGGCAGCAGTGAAGCACTAGCAGGCAGCAGTGAAGCACCAGCAGGCAGCAGTGAAGCACTAGCAGGCAGCAGTGAAGCACCAGCAGGCAGCAGTGAAGCACTAACAGGTAGCAGTGAAGCACCGGCAGGCAGCAGTGAAGCACCAGCAGGCAGCAGTGAAGCACTAACAGGCAGCAGTGAAGCACCAGCAGGCAGCAGTGAAGCACCAGCAGGCAGCAGGGGAAGCACCAGCAGGCAGCAGTGAAGCACCAGCAGGCAGAGTGAAGCACCAGCAGGCAGCGGGTGAAGCACCAACAGGCAGCAGTGAAGCACCAGCAGGCAGCAGTGAAGCACCAGCAGGCAGCAGTGAAGCACCAGCATGCAGCAGTGAAGCACCAGCAGGCAGCAGTGAAGCACCAGCAGGCAACAGTGAAGCACCAACAGGCAGCAGTGAAGCACCAGCAGGCAGCAGTGAAGCACCAGCAGGCAGCAGTGAAGCACCAGCATGCAGCAGTGAAGCACCAGCAGGCAGCAGTGAAGCACCAGCAGGCAGCAGTGAAGCACCAACAGGCAGCAATGAAGCACCAGCAGACAGCAGTGAAGCACCAGCAGGCAGCAGTGAAGCACCAGCAGGTAGCAGTGAAGCTCCAGCAGGCAGCAGTGAAACACTAGCAGGTAGCAGTGAAGCACCAGCAGGCAGCAGTGAAGCACTGCAGGCAACTAACATGCATACCAAACTTCCTGCCAACTCTGGTGTTTATCTGCCACACTTTATGCATATATTTCAGGGCTTTTAAAATCAAAGTTTGTACATAAATAGTGTATTTAGGTCATACACTGTGTATACACCATGTATTTTCCCTCCAAGGAGAGTACTGTATGACTGTATCATTGTATCGTGGCTGGGATACAATGGGTAGCTTTAGATATATGGATGGTATTGTATTCTTTGAGTTATAGCTGTTAAGAGGATGTAGGATTGTATCTTGTAGTGTAGGATACTACAGTTGGCTAAGGATGTGAGATGCATCTTACAGGATGGATATAAATTCTATCGAATTTATATCCATCGCATAAGAAATCTTCCATACGAAGAGAGATTGAAATCCTTCAACCTGCATTCTTGGACGAAGAATGATGGGAGACATGAGTGGAGTGTGTAAGTGGAAGAGGCACTTATGTTTATTGAAGAAATGCTTCACCACACAGTGGATTCATCAGTCCATTACAAAAAGGATGTGTTAAGATTCCCATATATTCCCTAAGTATTACAGTCTTCGACTGTCAGCAGCTGAAGACTGACCCAGCTAGGATCATGGACGGATGGTAGATGTTAGATGTTGAATTCTGGGATCTTAGGGAGCAAGGAAGTGTTGGAGAAGCTTGGGAATTGCTGGGAGGCAAATAAATACCGAAGATAAGGATTTGGTGTTGGTGAGAGAGGGGGGCGAAGCCTTTGATATGCAAATTTTATGTGTGGAAAGGCAGGAGTATCGACTGTATGAGGTAAAGGATATTAAATTATTATTAAGATTAGATTGCGTCAGTGTTACATAGAAGCAGGCGCTGTTGGGTGGTGTGATGCAGGTGTTTACACTGAGTAGTATGATGGTGTGTGGTGGTGTGTGATGGTGTGTGGGGGGGTGGTGGTGTTATGGAGCCGACGAGGTAACTGTGTGGGAATTGACGATCATAGGGACAACGTAGGCGGGTGACTATTTTACGTCTGGAGGAGCGTGCGTTTTGATAAGAATCTGCCTTGTGTGGACCAGTAGGCCTGCTGCAATGTTTCTCATTTCTTATTTTTCCAGGGAAATAAGGGCCGGGTAAGGTCTTTGGTACAAACCTTAGTAATAAATACAGAATAGTTGGTTCAGAAAAAAACACGTAAGGAAAGACTAGGACATATTAGAAAACATTTCGGTCCTGGGTCCTTATTCATACATAAATCATACATATTCAATTTCCATCTTTCTTCATCCGGGACTGCAGACTCAAGGCATAAGCTATCGTCAACAAATCCCCCCATGGAACGCTCTTCTCGGATCATAATGCTCCCATGTGGTGATGCTGCCAGGAATACTCGCCGGGTACTTGCTATCGAAGACCTCACCAGGAAGCGTATTCACACCTCTAATTTCCACAGCGGGCGTCCACACCATCCCCTGTGGATACTGTTCCAAGAAATATGTAGGAAAACAGGCACAAATTTTTCAGTCTGCCTGAACGAACATGGACACGCCGCAATAGAGATGACTTAAGGTAAGTCTATGTCCTCCACAGGGACTCCACGGGGCATTTGATGAATTTGGGATGAGGCGCGACTCATCCTCACCGAACAAGATCTTAGACGCCTGGAACCCATTATTTTACATTAACATACATGATACTCAACCACGCAAAGCATCATCTACCTAACAACACAAGAGTCACGTGATCACACTATCAATCTGTCCTCATCCCAATATGGCATTCTTCAGGTCACCATGTGTCACTCACATCTCACTCTCTGCCTATACTGTCTTTTTAACTTCTACCTCGTTCGTCCAGCCACAGTGACGAAGGAAGCCAAAGAAATATCAACAAAGGGATCACGCACTTCCTCAGCCAAGTTGCGATTCTCCTGTTCAAACCCCTCTCACTCATGTATTTATCCAACCTAAATTTGGAGCTACCCAAGGGTTTAGCTTCAATAACCCTACTAGGCAGACTGTTCTATTCATCAACTACCCTATTTCCAAACCAGTACTTTCCTATATCCTTTCTAAATCTAAACTTATCTAATTTGAGTCCATTATTGAGGGTTCTCTCTTGTAGGGATATCTTCAGGACCTTATTTATATCCCCTTTGTTAATACCCATCTTCCACTTATACACTTCAGTCATGTCTTCCCTCATTTTTCGTCTTACAAGATAATGTAATTTAAGGAAATTCAATCTTTCTTCATACAGAATTCATTCTATTAAACTAATTTTGTCATCTTTGCTGGTTTTCTAAAGGGGATTATTGAAAGAGTGGAGCCGCCAGTGGAGACTCTGAGTGAAGCTGCGAGATAAATAACGGGCTCGATTTTTGGTGAGTCGTCAGCGGCCCTATAAACCAACAACAAAAATAAATAAGGATCGATCATACCAAAGGGCGGGATTGAAACCCCCGGTCAGAGAGTCTCAAAACTCCAGACCATCGCGTTAGCCACGGACCCGCTAGCCACAATAAGATTTGTCCAACTAGGTATATTTCTACACCATAGGAAGGTTAAACATAGGCCCCCACTGTGACCACAAATGCAAGTTTTTTTCAGACGAATCTCCAGCTAGCGTGGCCGTGACGAAAATCTAGCTCAAGTCCCCTCAATGCCGTCAACATGACTCACGAAATCGTAATGACACGATTGCAAACATTGCAATCGTGGCCCGGTGGCCTGGTGGCTAAAGCTCCCGCTTCACACACGGAGGGCCCGGGTTCGATTCCCGGCGGGTGGAAACATTTCGACACGTTTCCTTACACCTGTTGTCCTGTTCACCTAGCAGCAAATAGGTACCTGGGTGTTAGTCGACTGGTGTGGGTCGCATCCTGGGGGACAAGATTAAGGACCCCAATGGAAATAAGTTAGACAGTCCTCGATGACGCACTGACTTTCTTGGGTTATCCTGGGTGGCTAACCCTCCGGGGTTAAAAATCCGAACGAAATCTTATCTTATCTTATTTCGTGAGTCAAGGACTCGATATTGTGAGTCGTCAGCGGCCCTATAAACCAACAACAAAAAGGAGTTGAAAATAGATTCAGTGGAGTTGAGTGACACTTGACATAACATCGAGTTGGAACACAATGGAGAAGATAAAATAGCGATGTGTAATGAAGGAAGGGAAACGCGAAAGGCGATAAAAGAGAGAAAATTCATAATTTGAAACATGCAATAAACGAAGAGAAGTTACAATATAAGGTTGTGAGCAGTTACTCTGGTAGTTACGTCCGTAGTGGTGATAACTCTCCCAGTTATCGCCACTATATACACCAAAATGTGTATGCTTGTCAGTGTATATAACGAAATAAGTTTAATTTATATATAAAGGTCAAATTATTCCTGACTGATAATAAATGACAGACTTTATGACCCTCATGTAGGAGACAGATTACGTGAGGTAATATTGATGATTAAGACACATGTGCAAGTGATGCAACGTTTCGCCTACACAGCACGTTTCTTTAGTAGTAGTAATGAAGTGAAAACTATACAATCAGTCCCTTTGACTGAAGAATTCTACTGTATGGGGCGAAACGTTCATGTGTCTTAATCATCATTATTCAACAGTGATGTGATACTGAAGTCAGAAGACTTCCGGAGGGAGGAAGATGTCTCCTGGAGTAATAACGTCACTGGAGATGCCACGTTCGAGTTGTAACATTTTTATTATACACATCAGCCGTCTTCCAGCGAGACAGTGTGACTCTTAAAAGAAGATATGTTTACCATCATTCATTCAGTAGCTGTCTTGCCAGAAGTGCACAGACATCGCGAGTCAGGAATTTAAATAATCATGCGAACTGAAAGAGCATCATCGTGCCTTAAAAGTGGAGGCACTGTGTGGTCTACCTCCAGGACTCGAACCTGGTTAACCAACCACACCGAATCCCTTCATCAATGTTACCTTGCACGCACTCCAACAGCACGTTAAATTCTTAAAGGCAACCAGTCCCCATCACCATAATCTAATACTCACACACGCCTGCTGGGTGCTCATGCTCCTTTACCCCCTAAAACCACAATCCAACCCCTCTGGGACGACCCCTTTCACCCTGGATTTATACACCCTGGTCATCCTATTCTGCTCTATCCTTTCTAAATATCAGAACCACGTCAATAATCTATATTCTGCTCTCTGGATTATATCGTCCCTAAACCAGCAGAATCTGATTTCTATGCTACGAATTCTTGTCACAATACTTAGTCGATGTTGTCACATCACTGCCACCAGCCTCCCCCAGTTGATGTCTATTGTAACATCGCTGCCACCAGCCTCCCCCAGTGATGTCTATTGTAACATCGCTGCCACCCGCCTCCCCAGTTGATGTCTATTGTAACCCTCACTGCCACCAGCCTCCCCCAGTTGATGTCTATTGTAACATCACTGCCACCAGCCTCCCCCAGTTGATGGTCTATTGTAACATCACTGCCCCCAGCCTCCCCCAGTTGATGTCTATTGTAACATCACTGCCACCAGCCTCCCCCAGTTGATGTCTATTGTAACATCACTGCCACCAGCCTCCCCCAGTTGATGTCTATTGTAACATCACTGCCACCAGCCTCCCCCAGTTGATGTCTATTGTAACATCACTGCCACCAGCCTCCCCAGTTGATGTCTATTGTAAAATCACGCCACCAGCCTCCCCCAGTTGATTGTTATTGTTTAACTCACTGCCACCCGTCTCCCCAGTTGATGTCTATTGTAACATCACTGCCACCAGTCTCCCCCAGTTGATGTCTATTGTAACATCACTGCCACCAGCCTCCCTTACAGTTGTCTACTGTGACATCAACTGGGGGAGGCTGGTGGCAGTGATGTCACAGTAGACAAAATGTGAGGGGGGCTGGTGGCAGTGATGTCTATTTTTAACATTACTGCCATCAGCCTCCCTCACAGTTGTCTACTGTGACATCACTGCCA
>NC_069496.1:4595296-4693759 GCF_026875155.1 Cherax quadricarinatus
TAAGCAGGGTAACACAAGATAACCCAAGATAAGCAGGGTAACACAAGATAACCCAAGATAAGCAGGGTAACACAAGATAACCCAAGATAAGCAGGGTAACACAAGATAACCCAAGATAAGCAGGGTAACACAAGATAACCCAAGATAAGCAGGGTAACACAAGATAACCCAAGATAAGCAGGGTAACACAAGATAACCCAAGATAAGCAGGGTAACACAAGATAACCCAAGATAAGCAGGGTAACACAAGATAACCCAAGATAAGCAGGGTAACACAAGATAACCCAAGATAAGCAGGGTAACACAAGATAACCCAAGATAAGCAGGGTAACACAAGATAACCCAAGATAAGCAGGGTAACACAAGATAACCCAAGATAAGCAGGGTAACACATGGTAACCCAGTATAACCCAGCATAACACGAGACAAGTCAGGATAACCCAGGGGAAGCCAAGATAACACAGGATAACACAAGATAACCCAGGACAACACAAGATAACTCAGGATAACACAAGATAACCCAGGGTATCACATTGTTCCAGACTATGGAACAATCCTCTTCTCCAGGCTGAGGGACTGACCACCACAAGCATGATGGACTGATGACATCTTCACATCTCTACTACTTCTGCAAACTCCTCTGTACTCTTCTGAAAAAGCCTGCTGTGTAGGCGAAACGTTTCGGAATAAAGATACCTAACTGTCGCACATGTACTCACCTAATTGTAGTTGCAGGCGTCGAGTCTTATAAACATGCACAAGAAGGTCTCGGTACGGCATTAGCTGTCAGTGGCCCTATAAACCACCGACAACAAGAGGAATGCTAGAAGGCTGGATACGGTATAAGGCGTTAGTTGCCCTATAGAACAATGGTCCCGTAGCCTGGTGGCTAAAACTCTGGCTTCACACGGTTAGGGTCTGGGTTCGATTCCCAGCGAGGGTAGAAACACTGGACGTGTTTCCTTACACCCGGTGGCCCGGTGGCCTGGTGGCTAAAGCTCCCGCTTCACACACGGAGGGCCCGGGTTCGATTCCCGGCGGGTGGAAACATTTGACACGTTTCCTTACACCTGTTGTCCTGTTCACCTAGCAGAAAATAGGTACCTGGGTGTTAGTCGACTGGTGTGGGTCGCATCCTGGGGGACAAGATTAAGGACCCCAATGGAAATAAGTTAGACAGTCCTCGATGACGCACTGACTTTCTTGGGTTATCCTGGGTGGCTAACCCTCCGGGGTTAAAAATCCGAACGAAATCTTATCTTATCTCTTATCTTATCACCGGTTGTCTATGTTTACCCATCAGTAAAGTGGGTACCTGGGTGTTAGTGGACTGGTGTGGGTCGCATCCTGGGACAAAACTGACCTAATTTGAGGGAAATGCTCAGCATAACAAGCCGGTTTCTATATAGAAGTATGTCACTGATGTCAGCTATGGTCTGTATACCTTGTACATGTACTGGTATACCTTGTACATGTACTGGTAGTAAATAAAGATATTACTTGTACTGTGAGGTGTCTGTGAAGGCTAGAAGGATAGACAGTCTTTGTAGAGGACCAGTCAATAGGTTGACTGTCATATTTAGCATGACAGAAGAGAGCATTGCTAGTGTCGGCAAGTCGAACACTTATTTTCTGCTTTCCTAATATGAAATTTAACCTTGGTTTTGCTAGTTTGAGGTGACTAGTTCCTCAGACTTACTAGGAAGTATTTGGTCCACTAGTCTTGATGAATGTAAGATAGTCTATCAAGAGTGATGAACATTTCCTAGCAAGACTGACGGACTGACTGCCTCAAACTATTGATTAATGTCTTTCAACGTCTCCATAAATTATCTCTGTATCGGACTGAAAAAGCCACTGGTTGGCGAAACGTCTATACACTATAGATAACCTAAATGTTGCACCTACTTGTTCATTTTATAAACCATTAACATGAAATGTCCTGTAAAATAAGATAGAGAACTTGATGCCATGATACGGTGTTAGTTGTGAGTAGCCCTATAGACCCACAACAACAATATAGAGAACTTACTCGACTCACGAAATCGTAATGACACGATTGCAAACAAACCATACCACGGGCGCCATGATACGATGCTAGCTTTGAGTAGCCCTATAGACCCACAACAACAATATAGAAAACTTGACTCCATGATACGGTGCTAACTGTGAATAGCCCTATAGACCCACAACAAGAGACTTCAAGGTCCGGAAGCAGCTATTATAGACCTTAAATAACAACTCTAAGAAGTCAATAACGAAGACCTACCTTGGAATAGTGAGGGAGATCTTTAGATCAGTGAGGTCGTTGAGGGTGAGATGGATATTCCAATAGCCATAGGGAGTAAGAGTAAAAGCCTTCTCCTCTCCCAGTGCCAGTGCGGAGAATGACGCACCGTCAGGAGGCGCCACCTGCTGGGGTCGTCTCATGGTCATCCCACCTGTGAGAAGAGTTGGTTAAGATGTAGCTCCAGAGCCGCAGCATCACCAGCTGCAGTAGCAGCAGCAGACACTGTAGCAGTATACACTGTAGCAGCAGCAGACACTGCAGAAGCATACACTGTAGCAGCAGCATCAGCTGCAATAACAGCAAGAGAGACTGAAACAGCACCAGCTGCAGCAGCAGACACTGCAACAGCACCAGCTGCAGCAGCAGACACTGCAACAGCACCAGCTGCGGCAACAGACACTGCAACAGCACCAGCTGCGGCAACAGACACTGCAACAGCACCAGCTGCAGCAGCACTAACTGCGGCAGCACCAGCTGGAGTTAGCACCAGCAGTATATCCAGTTTAACAAGACACATGTGCAACACCTAGGTGCCTTCATGTGTCAAAATCATCAAGTAGTCGGTATTGTATACAACTCAAGGTATACAAATCCCTCAAGGAGATACAACACATGTGCAGCACCTAGGAGCACAATAGACGTCAACACACACACACACAGGAGTTACACATGCGTCTTACCACGTATATTTCTGCCACATATGTGGTTTTGTTAAGTTTGAAGCCTGTCTACTGCTGTATACCATCTATACACTTGCAATCACAGATACTTTAACCACAGCAAGTATATCGGTGTATACTTGAATATACACTGATGTTAACCCATGTGTATACACAGGTAAGGAATGCTGTGTATATGAAGGTATACACACATGTATTTATACAGATGTATAGATATACACATATATACACATTACTGTATAAACACCCAGAGGACTCGCTTTATCAATATTGTTATTATTATTATTATTATTATTATTATTATTATTATTAACTTTAGGTTAATTTATAACCGAAAAGATAACAGGTTAGAGTTATCACAAACAAACACAGAGAACATTTAACATGACAACTGATAACATGCAGAGAGTTATTACAAGAAAGCTTAAATACCAGGCAGTTATCATGCTTGTGCTGATGTATACACACACTCGACCCCTGCAACCATAACTACGTGAGTACACACACAACATACACACACACACACACACACACAACACACACACACACACACAACACACACACACACCAAGCAGGGATAACAGGGAAGGCACTACAATGGATCAGGGAATACTTGTCAGGAAGACAGCAGCGAGTCATGGTACGTGGCGAGGTGTCAGAGTGGGCACCTGTGACCAGCGGGGTCCCACAGGGGTCAGTCCTAGGACCAGTGCTGTTTCTGGTATTTGTGAACGACATGACGGAAGGAATAGACTCTGAGGTGTCCCTGTTTGCAGATGACGTGAAGTTGATGAGAAATAAGTTATATAGAACATAACGAGACTTTGAGCTCTACATCCACACTTGGCAAGATAACCACAAGGTGGACGCCATAAAATCTCAATGAAAACCAGGAAACCATTCCAAACCCACATTCACAACACTCTCACGACCCCTCCCCGCCAAGGAGGCGAACCCGCTGTGACCCCCCTGACTCCAACCTATGAAAACCCCTTCACTCATTATCATTCACAGAGTCACGAGAATCCCTAACGTTAGCATTCTATACCCCTCTGAGAAAGCCTGATCCCACCTCCTCCCATACAAATCTCTGTTACGACACATCGTACGACAGAACATTACCGCAAGAACCTTTCTTCGCTCTTCACTATCCCCTCTCCCCCTCATCACCCACGATATATATATATATATATATATATAATATATATATATATATAATATATATATATATAATATATATATATATATCTACCATGATATAATCTAAAGCTCTTATGACACCCTCGTCTAACCCACCCATATCTAGACTTAAAGCACGCGAAACCGACCCCCCACCCTCAGTACGAACCTACTTAACCAGCACCTGACCTCCTCTAGCCCTTCACAAAAGTAAACTACATGGAACGCTGTCTCATCCCCTCCACAGATACCACACCCCCCACCCTCTACAACCTGTCTGTTTCGTAGTATCTCACCAGACTGAAGGATCCCATGCAGAAAGCGAAACATCACCTCACGCGCCCGAGGTTTTAACTTCATCTTACTAAATCTAAGTCAAATACTCTTCCACGCATACATGGGGAACAAACCCTCAACAGGGACAACGCACCTACCTACAAGTAACCTACACAAAACCCTTATACGAACCTTTCTCAGTTCCTTAACCAACATCACAGCCCTCAAAACGATTTCGCATTCCCTCAACTCCATTCCTCGATACCACATACCCAGCCTGTCGTGTATCCTTCCCAACTGCCCCGCGTTCACACCCTCACGCAACACTTCCCATTTAATAAACACACAATTAGCCCTCCATCTCAAATCCATCAACCCCAACCCTTCCTGACTTACAGGTAACATTACAACTTCCCTCCGTAACCAATCACAACATGAACCCCACAAAAATTTGTACACCCGTCTTAAGATCCCCGCAATCGCTGTCCCTGTAATTGGGAACACAGCTGCGACATGCCAAATCTTACTATACAATAAAATATTTACGACTATCACTCGCTGTATAAGAGTTAGGTGCTGGGGTCTCAGAACACCTAGACGCCCCACGATCCTTTCCAATAACCTATCCAGTTCTCACCCAGCTGTTGGTGAGGGCGGACGCAGAGCGTGCGGCTGGTGCCCTCTGGTGTCTGTATTGAGAAGTTTTGTTTTCTCAAGATGGCGGAACGCAGGAAAAGAGTCAACACTGTCTGTGTGGAATTATTGAAAGGTGCAATATACCAGGACACCGCTGACGTCATTCTGCCTCTTGTGATAAGAGATACGTATGGAATCCCACGTGAGGATTTATATGGGATTTCTCTGAACGGCAACGCAAGAATTTTTGTGAAATTTGTGTCGTCTGCTGCGTATGTGAGTGTTGTGGATGCCTTTCAAGAAAAACGAATTGTTATCAACGCTAGTCTGGAGGTGCGCCTGCGTGATGTATCGACAAGTTATACGTGGGTTCGTCTACGTAATATCCCCTTCGAGGCAGACGAGGTGGACATCCGTCGGACTTTTGGGCGCTATGGCACCGTACAAGCTGTCCAAATTGGGCGTTGGTCCCAGGGTTTTTATGCTGGTATGCTCGCAGGTTCCTTTTCTATGAAAATAACATTGAGACATCCAATTCCTCGTTTGTCATGTTGGAAGATTTTCAGACGCAGGTCTACGTAACCTATCCGGGCCAGGTTCGGACGTGCCGCCTGTGTGGTGCAACGGGTCATATGGCGGCGTCTTGTGAGCACCGACGAGGGAAACAACGGTCGGACCTGACAGACACTGCATCCAAAGATACGATGGAGGAGGGTGAGCTGGGCCATCAGAAGCCCACAATGGTGGACAATGTGCTGCAGATTTTACCAGCGATGTAAAGTGGAGTGAAGCAGTGGATGCTGCAGAGGGGATCGTCTCGACGCTACCACCAGCGTCGGAGATCGAGGCGATTGGGTGCGTGGACAGTGCGTCACCTCAGGTGGAAGAGGAGGCACAAACGCCCTTGATATTGCCCAGTTTTGAAGACTTACAGAGGATCCTCGATAGCCCGGCGACAGAGGGTTTACCGCCTACATTAGCGGTGTCGCCTGTGGTTGACCATGGTCATGGTGTGGGCGGTGAAGATAGGCGTACGACTTTTACGTCTGTGGTGGTGACGGATGTCGAGGTACATAGAACAGACAGCGATGGGTCTATGGACTATGAGGGAGTGTCACGGAAGAGGCCCAGTACACACGTGGAGGACGATGTCTTAACACCGGGTCAAAGGTCTGGTAAAATGGTGTGGGCTGACGTAGCCAAGGGAGTTAAGGGACCCCCCTTAGAGAAGTTAAGTGGGAGTGTGGTGAAAACGGGCAGGTGCAGCAGTGGCAAGTCCAAGTCAGGTATAAAGGTGATGGGAAAACGAAATGAGAAAACCTAACCAGAGAGTTCAAGTGTATAACAATGAATGTCAATGGCCTCAGAGCAGAGGTCAAGAGACGTTGGGTAGAGGTATCGCTCAGACGTATGAATGTTGACGTTTTTTTTATACAGGAACACAATTTTCGGTGTGGTAGTGAATTACGTGTGCAAGGGTATAAGTGCTATGCGGGAAATTCGGATAATCTCAAAGGTGGGGTTGTGATAGGCATAAGGGAGACCAGCCCTTTTAAGCTTGTAGCATGGGAGTGGGGCGGAGGGGGCCGGGTTGTGCGTGTGGTGGGTTTGTGGGGGAACATTCAGGTGGGTTTCGTGGGAGTATATATGCCAGCGACAACAAATCGACGAGTAAAAGAGGATTTTGTACGTGATGTTTTGGTTTATTTTCTCAGAAGTCTACCCTTAGTTTCTGTCGTGGCAGGTGATTGGAAATGTGTGATCCGGGAAAAAGACGTCGAACCGCGTGGTGGGGGGTGTAATTTAAGGGTTTTACGTGAGGTATTGCAAGCGATTGGCGTAGCGGATGTGGTGGGTAGCGACGGGTGGAATGTGGAACATACGTTTTGTAGAAGGGGTTACGCTGCGCGGTTGGACAGGGTTTATATCACCAACTTAATCCGTGGTGGCAGGGTCGATTGTGTTGATCTGGGTTTCTCAGATCACCGTGGTGTTATGGTAACACTGGAGTGGGAGGGCGCTATCCGTGTATTTACTAGTTATTGGAAATTAAATGTCAGCTTGTTGCAAGGAGTCGATGCTGTGGAAGCTTTCAGGTTATGGTGGGTTGACTTCTGGAATAACGGGAATGGGATAGAGGATGTTGTAGAGTGGTGGCATTCAAAGGCGAAACATGCAATACAGGGTTTTTATAGACGGTTAGGGAAGGAGGAGGCGTGTTATAGATATGGGAAGCAAAAATATTTAGAGGGACAGCTGAGGGATTGTTATGGTACAGGCGGGAGGTATGACCTAGCAGAAATAGAGTGTCTACATAGTCAATTACGGGAAATTCAGAATGATAAATTTCAGGCTTTGAGGGTACGAGCTGGGATTGAGGAGGTGCTTTGGGGGTATAAACCCTCAGTTGGGGTTCTGCGTAGTTTCAGAATGCGACGGATGGCGACGACAGTTTGGTCAGTAGTGGTCGGTGATGACTTGGGTGGTTATCATAAAGGACAAAGGCTAGTTACTACTGAGAGCATTGGGACCTATGCAGACCAATGGTTTGAGAGAAAATGGAAGGGTAGAGAGGGGAATCGAGAGGCGAGGGAAGCTTTACTGCGTGGCATAGTGGCAAATTTGAGAGACGTGGATCGAGAGGACATGGAGGGTTGTATATCGGAGGAGGAGGTTTCCAAGGCTGTTCAGGGACAGGCACTGAGGAAATCACCTGGTTGGGATGGGATACCAGGTGATTTTTATGTCGTTCATTGGGAACTGTTAAAACACATGTTGGTTCGACTGTACAATTCAATGAAAACTAGAGGTAGCATGGGCGGTGAAGCGGGGCTGGGTGTTGTAGTATTGGTACCAAAGGCCGAGGTCTGTGAATCTTTGGAGGCATATAGGCCCATCATATTGATGGGGGCGGATTATAAGATTTTTGCGCGTATTTTGGCAAACCGGATGAAACGAGTTTTGGACAAGGTAATATGGGAAGGGCAATACGGGATTCCTGGCCGATCTATGAGAGATGGTCATCGACGCCTCAAAAGTTTCGTGAAAGATTGTAGTGGAGGCGGAGTCGTAGGATTGGATTGGGAAAAGGCTTTTGACAATGTGGATAGGGAAACATTATTAGCTATATTATTGAAGCAGGGTTTTGGGGAAGAAATAGTAGCGTGGGTACGTATGTTATATACGGAGGCACAGGTACGAGTCCAGGTTAATGGGAGGGTGGGGTCCGCGATAGGCATGGGGTGGGGGCTGCGGCAGGGGTGTCCCTCTCGCAGCTTTTGTTTGCCTGTTTGCAGGACCCCTTTTATAGATTGGTAATGGGTGGGGTGGGGGGGGAGGATTGTGCACAGGAAGAAGCAGTAGAAATTTTAGGTTATGTGGACGACACCACCATCTTGGTGCATAGTAGGAATGGTTTAGCTTTCATAAATAAGGTTATAAGGTTTTTTTAGCGATGCGTCTTCCATGCGCATTAATAGAGAAAAATCCAAACTTTTGGAGGTGGGGTCCTGGGTGGGCGGGACGTTAGGTACGGAGTATGGGTGGAGAACCGTTGAGCGGATAAAGATCTGTGGTGTGCACTTTTGCAATGACGAACAGGCAGCGCGTGCATTTAATTCATCCATTGTAGTTACAGCTGCAATTCGTAGGATGGCGGGATGGAGACCAGGTGATGTAACATTGCACCAAAGAGTAATAGTTGTCAACGTACTGGTGTATAGTAAATTATGGTTTGTTTCAGCGGTCTATCCATTGATGACGGACGATGCGTTGCGGTTACAGAGGAAGGCTTTGGATTTCATATGGGGTTACCGTAGGCATTGGTTAGGGAAAGACATAGTTATGACGCACGTAACTCGAGGAGGTTTGGGGCTAATACCACTACACAGTCGACTAATGGGCATATATGTACGACAGGAATACCTAACAAGGGTGGGGTCAGGGGAGTGAGAGTTGATGCAGTGATGAGGGAGGTTCGACGATGGTGGGTGGGGAAGGACCTCACAAGGTGCGAAGCAATGTTACGGCACTTATTGATGGTGCAAAACCCTGTGAGAGTTAAGGCAGGTTAAACTAGACAATATAGGTATAACATCGGCGGAAGTCATCGGTACTGAGGTTTTCCCAGGATATAATTGGAAGACTATATGGCAGGGGTTCAAGAAATTGCGCTTACAACCACGGGTTAAGGAAAACTGGTTACCGATTCCTCCTCGGGATTTTGGCGTCCAAGGCACAATTGTACATTATGGGAATGACCCAGGATCAGACCTGTGCGTGGTGTGTGGTGGCCGGGAAACGGCGTTTCATGTCGTATACTTTTGTGACAGTTTACATAAGGTTAGGGATTGGTTCAAGGGTGTTCTCCGAAGAGTGGGAGGGGGGGGTTTGTCGATGCTTAGAGTTTTGAGTCTTGAAATGGGAGATTGCTCGGATGCTGTACGACGTTCTGTGTCATATTTGGTACTTGACTATTTATATGTGTCATGGGGTATGCGGGGGCTTAGGGGTGCGATGCGTGTCAAGGCGCTGATGTGTCATGTTTATAGGACGAAATGTAGGAACAGAGAGGTATATGGGCAATGCTGGGAGGGAGCTTTTTCTTTGGGGTATAGGAATCTAACGATGGAAACGTTACGGGAGTAATGAGGTGGGGGTAGGTATAATCGCTTGGTAGGGCCTAGGGGTTGGTCTCCCGGGGGGGGAGAGAAGAGTTAGTTTTTTTTTTTTTTGGGGGCGTCTGGACTGTATGTTTTATTTGGTGTGTATGGTGAATCTGGGTGTAATGTAGGGTGAAGGAAGGGAACCTTGTGTGGTCTGGGGTATAGTGTCTTTCTGGCGTGAATGAGTATCATAGTCTGAGAAAGGGGGGGGGAGTGGTACTCAGAACCAAGGTATGGTTTTCTTATGCTGAGTCATGTTGAACCACTAAGTCACCAACAGAGGCTACGCCGTGTTTAATGTTTATGTTATACAAAATTTTCTAATTTGCCAGGTTGGTGTTAGTTGCATATAGTGTGAATTGTTTGGAGTTTTGTAATGCAATTGTTTTTGCGATGTATGCTGTGTGCACCTGTTAGTACTGGTTTTACTAAGTACATAAGAGTCACAGCAATGTATGTCATGCGACCTGCGAGTCGTAAAGTGTGTGCTGGAAGATTTGTGTTTTAATTAATGGTAGAAGTTTTAAGTGGGTAATAGTCTTAATTAAAATGTTTGTTTCAAAAAAAAAAAAAAAAAAAAAAAAAAAAAAAAAAAAAAAAAAAAAAAAAAACACTTCTTTCCTATGTTGTGCTATAATTTATATGATGCGGTCTTGAGTGGTCCATTATTGTGCCAAGTACTGTATATTACATGCCTCTCGATATCTTACTGATGATATTGACTATTTCACTTTTGTTACAAGGTATGGATCGGTTGTAAGCACATTTGGTAGTAGGGAATAATTGGTGGGGTGAAGTGGGTTTCTGGGGGGGGGGGTTGATGGACGACTGCTTTAGGATAACCATAGTAAAAGTTTCTGTGTATTACGTCAGTTGTCATTCTATTGTTTATGTCATGCATTATTGTAAGCAGTACGATTATTTCCAGTGTATTATGCAGACACAGATTTTTACATATCGTGGATATTTTTTTGTGTGTAACCACGGTATAGCTTTGTTTTGCAGGGTAGCTCCATTATGTTTTGTTGATATTATTCTTCTTGGTCTGTATCCTAGGAATTAGGAAGGGGTTTTGCTTTTACACAGAACACTGATGTGTGTATGTAATATTGTTTGTTGGATAGCAGTCCTGGTAACGCTTTCTCATTTTGATTTATATTTGTTGTATGGATTTTATTAATAAAAAATAAAAAAAAAAATAACCTATCCGAGTTTTCCACCCGCGCCACAACCATGTCATCCCTATAAATAATACCACAAATCTGTAAAGACACCTCTCATTCTTTAACAACGTTACATCTCCATAACCCCCCCACCCAACCCCATGCACCTTGACTTCGCACTATTTACCTGCATACCCGTGGCACTTCCAAACAACTGCACGACCTCGTCCAACACTCCCATTGACATCCCTTCACGAATGAGAACAGTGGTGTCGTCAACATATCCAATTAATCCTGGCCAGGGGGGAGGGGGTTGTTTTTGGTTTTCTCTGGAACTGATGTAGTGTGTAAGAGGAAGGTAGTGAGAATTAGGTATGGATGGTACGCCATGTTTCACGAGAATGCTTGTCATAGTGAGATATAAGTGTGGTTTCCAGGGTTACATTTCTAAGCCTGATGGTTATGTTCACTGGGTTTAAAATTTCCTTGAAAGCCAGGATACCGAGCCCTTAGGATCTCGTTTTTAAGTAATTAGATTGGCACGTTGGTATCAACACAAAATTTTCTGAGATACGTGTCAGTTCTTTTGGGACTGGCAAATTACACCAGCCTTATCCTTATTACTTCTCTAGTCTTATGTTTAACTTTTATTGTCAGATGGAGGTTCTATGTGAAAAAATTTAAGTGTATTACCTGGAGTTTACCTGGAGAGAGTTTCGGGGGTCAACGCCCCCGCGGCCCGGTCTGTGACCTATGTATAGGTTTTGGGTCTATACCATGTTTTTATGGGGTTAAACCAACAAAGTCTTGTGGACAAGATTTTCGGTTTATATACATATGTGGGAGGTATAATTATGTATAGGGTTTGGTTATAAACCCTTTAATGTGCCGAGGTTTGTTATAAATACTTGTTTTGGATTCTTTTATTATTGTATTTTACATGCATGTTGTTCTGTTTTCTGTATCAACATTATTGTATTAGAGGGTTAACATATTAATAATAGTAAAATCCTGTTTGTCTATGGTTGTTATGCAAGGAATCATATGTTCCTTCCGGGTTCCTATTGGTTAGGATCTAATGTACCATAACTTAACCAGTAATCTGTACCCTGTCATAGCGGGTATGTTAGGGTTTTGTTTGGTAGTGGTTATGGTAGTTTTGGTTAATCTTGTGATGTTTTTGTTGTAATAGGACATGTCAGGTATTCATTTTATATTGTTAAACTATGTAAAATTTCTTTTTGGTGTGTTTTCTTTGGGTACAATGGCTTGGCGGCAACTATTAATGACTGATAAACTTTAGTGAGGTTTGTCTTAGCGTGTATTGTTATGCTATAACAAGATGTTATAATACTTGTTCCCGCCAGGAATAACCTGGTACTAGTAGAACAAAACAATGTTTTGTATTCCTGTACTTTATTATGCATCCTTTGTACTTTTGTAAGGTTTCTAATAAAACAAAAAAAAATCAAAATTATTCGAGATAGGAGATTGGGCAGCTTATGTGCAATTATCTTAGCATGTAAACCCTATTCATTCAACATAGTATGTAAATAAAAACTTTATATAATGGTAACATCACAGAATACAAAGGTATAAAGTATAAAACCCCAGCCATGTAGCGGCTACAGGCAAAAAATTCCACATACTTCCCTAACAGGTAAACATACACCAACAGGGAATACAGTCACAGAAACCCAAGGCAAACAGAAACCAAGCCTGTGCACATACTATGCACTTGGTATCTGCAGACATGGGAAATCTGGAAAAACAGATGGGACGTGCAACTATGACCACCCTAGAAAATGCCATGCCCATATGACAACAGGAAAATGCAAACTCCCTTCCTGTAAGCTTTTTCACCCTGAAATGTATACCTCTTCAGTACAGGAAAGACTGTGCTATAACTTAAATTGCCAGGCATACCATCTAAAGGGGACAAAAAGATACAAAACATCCAGGCCATGGGAAAACCTGGGTAGCCACAGCCACTCAACAGGGAGAGGTTTTTTAGTGCCAGGAAGGAAAAAAAACTGGCAGGAAATGGCAGAAATCGTACACCAAATCCAGTCATTCCTGGAGTGGAACCACAGTCGATGGCCTCCACTCCAAACCAACAGATACAGATACTAATGCCGGAAAAAAAATCCCCCCCCAGTATCAACAATATCACCAGTCCGATAACATTCTTCTTTGCAAATATACAGGGTCTAAAGCCAGCAACAAACAAAATACCTTTCATCCGTGGACTGCTTGCAGAGGCAAAGGCAATGTTCGCGGCTTTCACAGCCCCCAACTTATGCCTAGAACAGATTAACTCGGTAGCATTCGATGTATGCACAAGGCTTATTCCTCTAAGAAAAAGGAGGAGTAGATGTAAAACAGAAAGAGACAGGCGCTCCCTTTACAGGCGACGGAAAAGAATAACAGAGCGGCTAAAAGAGGTCAATATATCTGAAATGCGTAGGGAGACACTGGTCAGAGAAATAGCAAGCATCGAACTTAAGCTAAAAGAATCCTTTAGGAGTCAGGAATCGCGGGAAGAACTAAAAGCCATAAATGAAATCGAAAGAAACCCAAAGTATTTCTTCTCCTATGCCAAGTCAAAATCGAGAACAACGTCCAGTATTGGGCCCCTACTTAAACAAGATGGGTCCTACACAGATGACAACAAGGAAATGAGTGAGCTACTCAAGTCCCAATATGACTCAGTTTTTAGCAAGCCGCTAACCAGACTGAGAGTCGAAGATCAAAATGAATTTTTTATGAGAGAGCCACAAAATTTGATTAACACAAGCCTATCCGATGTTATCCTGACGCCAAATGACTTCGAACAGGCGATAAATGACATCCCCATGCACTCTGCCCAGGGCCAGACTCATGGAACTCTGTGTTCATCAAGAACTGCAAGAAGCCCTATCACGAGCCTTTTCCATCCTATGGAGAGGGAGCATGGACACGGGGGTCGTCCCACAGTTACTAAAAAACAACAGACATAGCCCCACTCCACAAAGGGGGCAGTAAAGCAACAGCAAAGAACTACAGACCAATAGCACTAACATCCCATATCATAAAAATCTTTGAAAGGGTCCTAAGAAGCAAGATCACCACCCATCTAGAAACCCATCAGTTACACAACCCAGGGCAACATGGGTTTAGAACAGGTCGCTCCTGTCTGTCTCAACTATTGGACCACTACGACAAGGTCCTAAATGCACTAGAAGACAAAAAGAATGCAGATGTAATATATACAGACTTTGCAAAAGCCTTCGACAAGTGTGACCATGGCGTAATAGCGCACAAAATGCGTGCTAAAGGAATAACAGGAAAAGTCGGTCGATGGATCTATAATTTCCTCACTAACAGAACACAGAGAGTAGTCGTCAACAGAGTAAAGTCCGAGGCAGGTACGGTGAAAAGCTCTGTTCCACAAGGCACAGTACTCGCTCCCATCTTGTTCCTCATCCTCATATCCGACATAGACAAGGATGTCAGCCACAGCACCGTGTCTTCCTTTGCAGATGACACCCGAATCTGCATGACAGTGTCTTCCATTGCAGACACTGCAAAGCTCCAGGCAGACATCAACCAAATCTTTCAGTGGGCTGCAGAAAACAATATGAAGTTCAACGATGAGAAATTTCAATTACTCAGATATGGTAAACATGAGGAAATTAAATCTTCATCAGAGTACAAAACAAATTCTGGCCACAAAATAGAGCGAAACACCAACGTCAAAGACCTGGGAGTGATCATGTCGGAGGATCTCACCTTCAAGGACCATAACATTGTATCAATCGCATCTGCTAGAAAAATGACAGGATGGATAATGAGAACCTTCAAAACTAGGGAGGCCAAGCCCATGATGACACTCTTCAGGTCACTTGTTCTATCTAGGCTGGAATATTGCTGCACACTAACAGCACCTTTCAAGGCAGGTGAAATTGCCGACCTAGAAAATGTACAGAGAACTTTCACGGCGCGCATAACGGAGATAAAACACCTCAATTATTGGGAGCGCTTGAGGTTCCTAAACCTGTATTCCTGGAACGCAGGAGGGAGAGATACATGATTATATACACCTGGAAAATCCTAGAGGGACTAGTACCGAACTTGCACACGAAAATCACCCACTACGAAAGCAAAAGACTTGGCAGACGATGCACCATCCCCCCAATGAAAAGCAGGGGTGTCACTAGCACGTTAAGAGACCATACAATAAGTGTCAGGGGCCCGAGACTGTTCAACTGCCTCCCAGCACACATAAGGGGGATTACCAACAGACCCCTGGCAGTCTTCAAGCTGGCACTGGACAAGCACCTAAAGTCAGTTCCGGATCAGCCGGGCTGTGGCTCGTATGTTGGTTTGCGTGCAGCCAGCAGCAACAGCCTGGTTGATCAGGCTCTGATCCACCAGGAGGCCTGGTCTCAGACCGGGCCGCGGGGGCGTTGACCCCCGGAACTCTCTCCAGGTAAACTCCAGACCCACATAAAGGATCACTTGGACAACGAAATATGGATCCCAGGTTACAACCTATACAGATGTGACAGAGTGAACAGGCAAAAGGGGGGGGTTGGCCTGTACATTGCAGAGTCACTTGTTTGCACAGAACTGCTTAATGCCTCAAATGATGTAGTGGAAGTTTTAGCAGTAAAGGTCGAGAATCAAAACCTAGTCATTGTGGTAGTCTACAAGCCTCCGGATTTACAGAAACGTTGGGCTGTTATTGTATGTATAATGTTATGTCTTTTACTTGCGGGTGTTTCCTGCTCAATTTTTTCTGTGGTATGTGTTATTGCACTCTTTATTGTAGGCTTAGGTTTGCCTACTGTTTAAGCTAATGTAATGTATAATTATATCTTTTGTATGTTGTATTATAATTTCTGTGTACTTTGTGCAAGGGGTTTTATTGTACAGAGCTGTGGGGGGTTTTCTGTATGCTCAGGCATAAATTGTGAGGTTTTGACTGTGTTAATGTAATTTTCTGTGCAGGAGCCATCTTGCTCTTATCATTCCGTTAGGTGATGTAATATCCTTTAGTAAAAATATGAACAAAACATTCAGGATATGTAATGGGGTTGATGGTAGGTCATTGTATTTGCAAATGGCTAATTCATGTGTTATTTTAATTATTTATATGTTGTGCTGTATTTAAATAAAATATAAAAAAAAAATTACTGGGAGCGCTTGAGGTTCCTAAACCTGTATTCTCTGGAACGCAGGAGGGAGAGATACATGATTATATACACCTGGAAAATCCTAGAGGGACTAGTACCGAACTTGCACACGAAAATCACTCACTACGAAAGCAAAAGACTTGGCAGACGATGCACCATCCCCCCAATGAAAAGCAGGGGTGTCACTAGCACGTTAAGAGACCATACAATAAGTGTCAGGGGCCCGAGACTGTTCAACTGACTCCCAGCATACATAAGGGGGATTACCAACAGACCCCTGGCAGTCTTCAAGCTGGCACTGGACAAGCACCTAAAGTCGGTTCCTGACCAGCCGGCCTGTGGCTCGTACGTTGGTTTGCGTGCAGCCAGCAGCAACAGCCTGGTTGATCAGGCTCTGATCCACCAGGAGGCCTGGTCACAGACCGGGCCGCGAGGGCGTTGACCCCCGGAACTCTCTCCAGGTAAACTCCAGGTAAACACAACACACACACACACACACAATACACACAACACACACACACACACACACACACACACACACACACATACACACACACACACACACACACACACACACACGGGGCCAGGAGCTAGGACTCGACCCCTGCAACCACAAATAGGTGAGTACACACACACACACACACACACACACACACACACACACACACTGTGAGGGAAAAGTTCAACTGACAGGAGTAACAAGCGAGTATATGGTGACGATAATTTGATTGCCGGCTGCTTGTTAAGGTAGGGTCAGTCTACCTCCCGCTATTCCCTCCCCCTTTTCTCCACCCCAAAAGGTGACGTGTGGGGCTCCGGCCACAGTAAACACTTGACTCGCAGCTGCCAGCACAACTATAAGTACAAACCTCTGCTTCTATACCAGTGGATATACTGGTTGTAAGCTTCACTTTTGACCAATAATGAATTTAGTCCTTTCAGTCATAAGTCTCGTGTAATGTTTTAGATGTTCACCACATCTTAGGTATTGTACTTATGGACAGTGATTTCTTAAGCAGTGGGTAACCTTTGTTTCTTTTCAGCTTGGAATGACCGCTCGGGTCGCCTGCCAACCAAGGTGTTGAAGATTTCACTTATTGATCTACCTACCTGATTCATCGTAGCCCACCTACAAGCAACTACCCCTTATCTTCGCAGTGGTAAGGAACCTGCGTTCCTGTCATCTGGACTGACTATTCAAGGCTATAGACTGAAGAACGGTGTCAACCTCAACCAGACATCCCAGTATAACAAACTGTACATATTAGCGTTTAATTCTAACTTCGTTTTTACTTTAAATTTTTTTTAACTAGGATACACAGTTTCAATATTTTCTTTTGTATTATTAAATAATAAAACGTGTGTCTTTGAATTATTTCTTCTATTCATTAATTTTCCTGAGGAGGAGCCAGCCTTGGTAACAACTATCTGAAGTTAAAGCGCTGAGTAAGCCTGCACGCATACATACATGGTAGTTGCAAGTAGAGAAAGTAACAGGTGAATGGGAAAAGCCTCTATGAAACAGGGGACTACATAGGGTTGGGGAACTTCCTGCGGGAGGTTCCGTGGGACAGAACTGGCAGGAAAGCCAGTGAACGAAATGATGGAATATGCATGGAGGCAGTGGCAAGGTTTATTCCCAAGGGCAACAAACAATGGGAAGACCAGAACGAGCCCCTGTTTTACCCAACGGTGTAGAGGCAAAAACAGTGCAATAGTGAGTGGGGGGGGGGGGGGGGGAAAGGTAGAACACATGAAAATAGGGAGATTAGTAGCAGAGCCAGGAAAGAGTATGCACAGGTAAGGAGGGAGGCCCAGCGACAGTACGAGGATGACATGGCATCAAAAGACTGACCCCGAAACTGTTTTATTCCTCCTGATGTCGCTATACAACAAAGACCAGGTGATCAGATTAAGGACAGAAGGTGGAGAACTCGCAAGAAATGATCAGGAGGTATGTGAGGAGCTGAACAGGAGATTTAAGGAAGTTTTTACAGTAGAGACAGGAAGGGCTGTGGGAAGACAGCACAGAAGGAACATAGAAAGAATATACCAAAGTGAAAATAAATGGTATAAAATACTATGGAAACAAACGCATGCAGTTTAAAGAGATCCTTTATTGACAGTTTCGCCCACAGTGGACTTTTTAAAAAGTTCAAGATTATAAAATGGTATATAATACAGGTTGGTAGATAAGACAGGCAACATTATTCAGAAAAGTTTCGCCTACACACCCCAAGGAAGGTTCCTTGATGTTGGTGAGGGGCTCTTGATTTAGGGAATTGGATCTGTGCTCCAGTTCCCCGAATTAAGCCTGAATGCCTTCCACATCAACCCCCCCAGGCGCTGTATAATCCTCCGGGTTTAGCGTTTCCCCCTTTATTATAATAATTCGCCTACACAGGCTTCTTCAGTCGAATACAGAAAGTAGGCAGGAACAGTAGAGATGTGATGATGTAATCAGTCCATCACCCTTGTAGTCGTAGATTTGAGGTTGTCAGTCCCTCAGCCTGGAGAAGTTCTGTTCCAAAGTCTGGAACTGAAGATCAAGCGACAATGTTGAGACAAACTGTCGGAAGGAGAGGGGCAGAGTAGTGGTGGTGGTGGTGGTACAGCAAACTCCTTGGACAACTTTTTCAAGTGAGAATTGTTTGATCTGAGAGGGACGACCTCTCAGTGGCTACATTCTCACTACTCTGCACCTCTCCTTCCGACAGTAATTGTCTCAACGCTGTCGCTTGATCTTCAGTTCCAGACTTTGGAACAACTTCTCCAGGCTGAGGGACTGAAAACCTCAAATCTACGACTTCAAGGGTGATGGACTGATTACATTGTCTTCACATCTCTACTGTTCCTGCCTACTTTCTGTACTCGACTAAGAAGCCTACTGTGTAGGCGAAACGTTTTTAGTCAGGTTCAGAATGTTGAGGTCAGGTGGAGAATGCTGCATCTGATGTACCGGGTGGGGTTATAGTCTTGGGTAGCTTGGCAGGGGTATTGGACAAGTTGAGTAGACGTTCTGCAGTGTTCTATGTTCTTATGTGGGATAGCGATGAAGTTTCTTGGCGAGTGGTTCAGCTATGTTATAGAAGCCATTGTTCTGGTTGAAATTGTTGGTTATAGAGATAAGCGATAATTCCAGGATTCTTCGGTATTGAGTGTTGTCTTCTGTGGTGGTAAGTCTTGAGTTTCTGTAGTTAATTAAATGGTTGTGAATTGCGATGTTGTACACAGGCATTCCTTGTATCGTCAGTCCTGCTTGCGTACTGGTGTTCTGAAATACGTGTTTGGAGGTCTCTTGATGTTTCGCCCACGTATAATTTGTTGCAGTCATTACAAGGGATTATGTATACCCCTGCAGAGGATGGAAGCTTGTCCTGTTTACTACTGGTGATATCCTTGATGGTCGTGGTTGTGGAGGTAGATACTTGGAATGATGTATTGGCAAAGATGTTGGAAACATGTTTGGCAATGGAGTTGGTGGGGAGGACTATGTATCTCTTCTCGGCAGTGTCTTCTCTGGGTGTGTTGAAGATGTTTAATGCCCGCCGTCTGCAGTCTGATGAAGTGACGAGGATAGTGGAATTTGGGAAATACTTGTTCAATTATAGTACATTCTTCCTCAAGGAATTCATTACTGCAGATTGAGTGCGCACAGGAAGAAGCCTATAATAACACCACGTTTAGTTTGTGTCGTGGGAGTAGAAGTGGAGAAGATAGTTTTGGTTGGTGGGTTTTCGATACTTTAAAACAAGTTCATGGTTAGCTTTGCAGAGAACAATATCAAGGAAAGGAAGTGTTGTCGACTTCAAGTGTGAACTGGATTGAGGGCTCGACCTGGTTGAGCTTGTCTTGGACAGCTTGAACGTTGGAGTGTCTGGGAGTTTAGACTCTATAACCCCACCCGGTAGATCATCAGATGCAGCATTCTCCACCTGACCTCAACATTCTGAACCTGACTATAAATACTCGCGTACCTTCCACCCCAGGTAGATCTGTTTGTGACTTGAAAAAAAACCCACTGTGTGGGCGAAACGTTGTCAATAAAGGATCACATTAAACTGCATATGTGTTTGTTTCCATACCAACAAGTGTTGGATGACATACGAACAACCGAGGAGGAGGTGCAGAAGCTAAGTGACCTTGATACCTCAAAGGCGATGGGACCGGACAACATCTCCCCATGGGTCCTAAGAGAAGGAGCAGAGATGCTGTGCGTGCCCCTAACCACAATCAACACATCCCTTGAAACTGGGCAACTACCTGAGAAATGGAAGACAGCAAATGTAGTCCCCACATTTAAGAAAGGAAACGGAAATGAGGCACTAAACTACAGACCTGTCTGACATGTATTGTGTGCAAAGTTATGGAGAAGATTATCAGGAGGAGAGTGGTCGAACACCTGGAAAGGAACAAGATTATAAATGAAAACCAGCATGGATTCATGGAAGGCAAATCCTGTCTCACAAACCTTCTGGAGTTTTATGACAAGGTAACAGAAGTAAGACATGAGAGGGGTGGGTTGATTGCATTTTTCTGGACTGCAGGAAGGCCTTTGACAGTCCCTCACAAGAGATTAGTGCAGAAGCTGGAGAATCAGGCGCATATAACAAAGAGGGCACTGCAATGGATCGGGGAATACCTGACAGGGAGGCAGCAACGAGTCATGGTACGTGAAGAAGTATCACAGTGGGCGCCTGTGACGAGCGGGGTCCCACAGGGGTCAGTTCTAGGACCAGTGCTATTTTTGATATATGCGAACGACATGATGGAAGGAATAGACTCTGATGATGTGAAGTTGATGAGAAGAATTAAATCGGATAAGGACGAGGCAGGACTGCAAAGAGACCTGGACAGGCTGAACATGTGGTCCAGAAAGTGGTTTCTCGAATTCAACCCTGCCAAATGCAAAGTCATGAAGATTGGGGAGGGGCAAAGAAGACCGCAGACAGAGTATAGGCTAGGTGGACAAAGACTACAGACCTCACTCAGGGAGAAAGATCTTGGGGTGACCATAACACCGAGCACATCACCGGAGGCACACATCAACCAAATAACTGCTGCAGCATACGGGCGCCTGGCAAACCTGAGAATAGCGTTCCGATACCTTAATAAGGAATCGTTCAAGACACTGTACACTGTGTATGTTAGACCCATACTGGAGTATGCAGCACCAGTCTGGAACCCACACCTGGTCAAGCACGTCAAGAAGTTAGAGAAAGTACAAAGGTTTGCAACAAGGCTAGTCCCAGAGCTCAAGGGAATGTCGTACGAGGAAAGGTTGAGGGAAATCGGACTGACGACACTGGAGGACAGAAGGGTCAGGGGAGACATGATAACGACATACAAGATACTGTGGGGGATAGACAAGGTGGACAGAGATAGGATGTTCCAGAGAGGGGACACAGGGACAAGGGGTCACAACTGGAAGCTGAAGACTCAGACGAGTCACAGGGATGTTAGGAAGTATTTCTTCAGTCATAGAGTTGTCAGCAAGTGGAATAGCCTAGCAAGTGAAGTAGTGGAGGCAGGAACCATACATAGTTTTAAGAAGAGGTATGACAAAGCTCAGGAAGCAGAGGGAGAGGACCTAGTAGCGATCAGTGAAGAGGCGGGGTCAGGAGCTGAGTCTCGACCCCTGCAACCACAATTAGGTGAGTACACACACTACATCACAGCCACGACAAATACCCCCATCAGGCTAAAATCACCTCTCTACCAGCTCTCAAGAAGGCCCATTTTCTAAATTGTTCCTTAAGAAGAGACCCAGGATAAAATGGGGTGAAAATGGAGGCTTATGGGGGATGGGGAGACAAGGCTTATGGGGGATGGGGAGACAAGATTTATTGCCATTTTAAATCACCTATTTTCCCGAGCCCTTTTTTCTCTCTCTCTCTCTCTCTCTCTCAGCACAGATACAAGTGACAACAAGTGTACTAACAACAACAATAATAACTACACATGCACGCATGGGAATAACTTCTACACATGCACATACAGACGATAGACGGGATCATTCCAACACCCTGACGATAGATGGGGACCTTAGAGCAACACCCTGACAATAGACAGGGTCTTCAGAACACTCCTGCTGATAGACAGGGTCTTCAGAACACTCCCGCTGATAGACAGGGTCTTCAGAACACTCCTGCTGATAGACAGGGTCTTCAGAACACTCCCGCTGATAGACAGGGTCTTCAGAACACTCCTGCTGATAGACAGGGTCTTCAGAATACTCCCGCTGATAGACAGGGTCTTCAGAACACTCCTGCTGATAAACAGAGTCTTCAGAACACTCCTGCTGATAAACAGAGTCTTCAGAACACTCCTGCTGATAAACAGAGTCTTCAGAACACTCCGCTGATAAACAGAGTCTTCAGAACACTCCTGCTGATAAACAGAGTCTTCAGAACACTCCCGCTGATAGACAGGGTCTTCAGAACACTCCTGCTGATAAACAGAGTCTTCAGAACACTCCTGCTGATAAACAGAGTCTTCAGAACACTCCCGCTGATAAACAGAGTCTTCAGAACACTCCTGCTGATAAACAGAGTCTTCAGAACACTCCTGCTGATAAACAGAGTCTTCAGAACACTCCTGCTGATAAACAGAGTCTTCAGAACACTCCTGCTGATAGACAGGGTCTTCAGAACACTCCTGCTGATAAACAGAGTCTTCAGAACACTCCTGCTGATAGACAGGGTCTTCAGAACACTCCTGCTGATAAACAGAGTCTTCAGAACACTCCCGCTGATAGACAGGGTCTTCAGAACACTCCTGCTGATAAACAGAGTCTTCAGAACACTCCCGCTGATAGACAGGGTCTTCAGAACACTCCTGCTGATAAACAGAGTCTTCAGAACACTCCCGCTGATAAACAGAGTCTTCAGAACACTCCTGCTGATAAACAGAGTCTTCAGAACACTCCCGCTGATAAACAGGGTCTTCAGAACACTCCCGCTGATAAACAGAGTCTTCAGAAACACTCCGCTGATAAAACAGAGTCTTCAGAACACTCCCGCTGATAAACAGAGTCTTCAGAACACTCCTGCTGATAAACAGAGTCTTCAGAACACTCCCGCTGATAAACAGGGTCTTCAGAACACTCCCGCTGATAAACAGAGTCTTCAGAACACTCCTGCTGATAAACAGAGTCTTCAGAACACTCCCGCTGATAGACAGGGTCTTCAGAACACTCCCGCTGATAGACAGGGTCTTCAGAACACTCCTGCTGATAAACAGGGTCTTCAGAACACTCCCGCTGATAGACAGGGTCTTCAGAACACTCCCGCTGATAAACAGGGTCTTCAGAACACTCCTGCTGATAAACAGAGTCTTCAGAACACTCCTGCTGATAAACAGAGTCTTCAGAACACTCCTGCTGATAAACAGAGTCTTCAGAACACCCGCTGATAAACAGAGTCTTCAGAACACTCCTGCTGATAAACAGAGTCTTCAGAACACTCCTGCTGATAAACAGAGTTTCAGAACACTCCTGCTGATATAAACAGAGTCTTCAGAACACTCCTGCTGATAAACAGAGTCTTCAGAACACTCCCGCTGATAGACAGGGTCTTCAGAACACTCCCGCTGATAGACAGGGTCTTCAGAACACTCCCGCTGATAGACAGGGTCTTCAGAACACTCCCGCTGATAGACAGGGTCTTCAGAACACTCCTGCTGATAAACAGAGTCTTCAGAACACTCCTGCTGATAAACAGAGTCTTCAGAACACTCTGCTGATAAAACAGAGTCTTCAGAACACTCCCGCTGATAAACAGGGTCTCAGAACACTCCGCTGATAAACAGAGTCTTCAGAACACTCCTGCTGATAAACAGAGTCTTCAGAACACTCCGCTGATAAACAGAGTCTTCAGAACACTCCTGCTGATAAACAGAGTCTTCAGAACACTCCCGCTGATAAACAGGGTCTTCAGAACACTCCCGCTGATAAACAGAGTCTTCAGAACACTCCTGCTGATAAACAGAGTCTTCAGAACACTCCCGCTGATAAACAGAGTCTTCAGAACACTCCCGCTGATAAACAGGGTCTTCAGAACACTCCTGCTGATAAACAGAGTCTTCAGAACACTCCCGCTGATAAACAGAGTCTTCAGAACACTCCCGCTGATAGACAGGGTCTTCAGAACACTCCCGCTGATAGACAGGGTCTTCAGAACACTCCCGCTGATAGACAGGGTCTTCAGAACACTCCCGCTGATAGACAGGGTCTTCAGAACACTCCTGCTGATAGACTTTAGAGATAACTTAAAGTTCAAGGTCTGTATCACTTAGAAATATATTTTCTTGCACTGTCGTTCGTTATGAAACTTAAGTTAGTAGTCAGTGTAAGAACTTTTGTGAACTTAAAGTTGACTGTTGTGAATTTATTTCACGGTTGTGAACTTCAAGTATGAAACACACACACATGGGCCAGGAGCTATGACTCGACCCCTGCAACCACATTTAGGCGAGTACACAGTATATATATATATATATATATATATATATATATATATATATATATATATATATTATATATATATATATATATACAAACACTGATCTCTGACTGAAGGAGACTCGAACCTACGAACCTTGGAACAAGGTACACAGTGCTTTACCAATCTACCCACACTGGACCATACCTCGGAGTCCAGCTTGCGCTAGACTTTGATCCAAGGCAGCCAGCTTTTCAGGAAGAAGGCTTACAGCTTTTCATCTCTAGTAAGGCTGATGCATGCAGGGGATGAGATGAAAAGCTGTAAGCCTTCTCCCAGAAAGCTGGCTGCCTTGCATCAAAGTATAGCGCAAGCTGGACTCCGAGGTATTGGTCCAGTGTGGGTAGATTGGTAAAGCACTGAGTACCTTGTTCCAAGGTTCGTAGGTTCGAGTCTCCTTCAGCCAGAGATCAGTGTTTGTGTATATTTCACCTGCTCTTGCGAATTCCTTGCATATATATATATATATATATATATATATTATATATATATATATATATATATATATATATATATATATTATATATATATATATATATATATATAGGGTGAGTACCACCTCTAGAACTGTTATCACTGTGTGTATCACTACGTACACACACGTGTAAGTATGTTTATCACAGCCCACTCACACACACACAGCGACGCACACAGTAGCGACCAGTGAAAAGGTGGAGCCAGGAGCTATGAATCGACCCTTCAACCACAATTAGGTGAGTACAGTTAGATGAATACACACACACACACACACACACAACACACACACACACACTCGGACTCGACCCCCGCAACCTCAACTAGGTGAGTACACACACACACACACACACACACACACACACACACACACATGTATATCTTATCGCTAATCACGGACTACATATAAATTATGTAGCTTGTACAAACTTAACCAGTGCGTGGGATGTTAGATAATCATATTTGATCCGAGGAATAGGAGTAAGGTCCTCACTTTGTTACAGGTTAAAAGGAGGGGGGTGAGTAGGCTTCACTCTGAGTCAGGTGAGTATATGTTAGTCGGAGTAGAAGAGTTTCGTTCGACTTACCTTGTGAGTCTAAGATCAGGGTAGCGTGGATCTTGGTAGCGTCTACGCTACCAGCGACGCTGGTGGGTTGTAGAGTAGGTCTTGTAGAGCCGGAGAACACTGCGTCAGGAGCCGCTACGACGTGCGTCACTTCCGGGGCGTTCACTAACGTATAGCTGTATTTTTTGATAACTACAACACCAGGTGCGTCAGTGTCACCAGCCAGGTCACCACCAGTAACTTTTTTACCATCCTCTCTAGGTGCCTCAAGCACTAGGATAGTGTGTTCTTCTAGTGCTGGTGTGGGTTTGTTGGTAGGAATTAGGTGGTCGTCTAATGCTGGTGTGGGTTGGTGGGTAGCAATTAGGTGGTCGTCTAATGCTGGTGTGGGTTGGTGGGTAGCAGTTAGGTGGTCGTCTAATGTTGGTGTGGGTTTGATGTCAAGAAAGTGGTCGTGCAGTGCTGGTGTGGGTTTGTGGGTAGTCAATGCTGAAGAATCGTTTACTGGCCTCCCGTCACCACCTTCAGGATAATGTCTGTTGGGGTGGGTGTGTAAGGTATTTCTTGTTCCTGAGTGGTGGTGACGGTGTGGGTGGGTGGGTTCCTGGTCTGGGGAAGTGGGTGGGCCGCCCCCTTCGCCCACCCCACCCACACCAGCCCAAGAATTGAGATTTGCTTCAACACGCCCTGGTGCTACGGTGGGATTCTCACCTCCATCGCACTGACATGAGCATTTGCATGGAGAATCCGGGGATTGCGATAGTTCGCGATGGGGCATAAGACTGGGGTGTGAGCCAGCAGGACCCCTGCTGCTGCTGCTGTCAGCAGAGCTGCTGTTATGGACAGCTCCCTCACTGCTTGCTGGTCTTCCAGCAACCTCGTCTCCACCTCTGGTCTCACCTGGATCTGTAAAATTCCAGCGTGGCGGCGACAATACGGTCTCTATCACTTGTGAGCTGGGACGACGGGTCGTTTGGTCTCTCCCTGAGGCTCCGGTGTCGTTCTCCTCGTCCAGTAATGAGTCTTCCAGAGGACGATCCAGTGAACTTCCTGGAATCCTCTTGAGATCCTTCCCGTCCTCGTCAATACCCTTGTTCCTGGAAGGATCTTTCCCTCCCACTTTTAAACCTTTGTTATTGTTATTCTCTTCATAATCAGTGTCCTCATTAGGCAGATCGTACTCAAAGAAACCCATAGTGTCGTATTCATAATCGTACTCATCTGAACCTGTATTGCTCTCCACGTCCGATTCACCGGCACTCAAGATCGATAGGGAGGGGTTTAGATCCTCTCTATTTTCTTCAGTAGGATCCCCTGGGCTGACCTGAGCGTGGACGGACTTGTGATTGGGATCAGCTACCACTTGATTGCTTCTTGAAAGGAAAGAGTATTCTTGGTTGGCTTCAGATCTCGTGGTATCGATACTCGATTCCTTACGCTCGTTGTAACCCGGTCCGCTGGATGCTTCCCCAGACCCTGGAGCTGATTGCTTTCTCAGAGATTCGATACTTTCCTGGCGTTTATACTCGTGTGGCGAGTTAACGTTGTGGTTGATATGTGTGGTTGGGGCAACCAGACCTTTGGTGGCAATTTCTCCAGTTTGGTTGCTCGGGGGAGAAGAAATTCCGTCCCCCATTTTATTTCTTTGATCTTTGTCTGTCAAGTCGTTGATTCCAATTCCCTTAATACCAGTAATTCCAACACTGGCAGGTTGGTCTTTCACCGAGGATGGTCTTCTTTGCAGCGAGATATCTCCAATAACAGGAAGAGCCAGTGCTCCACCAACACCTTCGTAAGAATTTGTATTACGAACATGGGCATCCGAAGGTGTTACGTTATCTGAGAACGGTGCCGCTTCAACTGACCGTAAACTTTCGTAGTTGAAGGAGTTTTTACTGTCGGTTCTCTCAACCTTCTCATCCTCTCGGATGCTGGGAGACGCTGGAGATGATTCTGAGAGCATCAGTTGATCTGTTAACTGTTCGTGGATGCTGGGAGACGCTGGAAATGATTCTGAGAGCATCAGTTGGCCTGTTAACTGTTTGTGGATGCTGGAAGACGCTGGAGATGATTCTGATAGCATCAGTTGGCCTGTTAACTGTTTGTGGATGCTGGAAGACGCTGGAGATGATTCTGATAGCATCAGTTGGTCTGTTAACTGTTCGTGGATGCTAGGAGACGCTGGAGATGATTCTGATAGCATCAGTTGGTCTGTTAACTGTTCGTGGATGCTGGGAGACGCTGGAGATGATTCTGATAGCATCAGTTGGTCTGTTAACTGTTCGTGGATGCTGGGAGACGCTGGAGATGATTCTGATAGCATCAGTTGGTCTGTTAATTGTTTTTGATTTCCGGACATCATATCGGAGGTAATAAGGTGAACTTCGCTTCTAGCGTCTTTGTAGGTTGATTGTGTCTTGGGAGGCGCTAGGGGGCGTGAGAGTAGGTGGGGCGGCGCCCCCTGATCAATATTTACCTCGCTGCGTTCTGACGTCCTAGAAAGTGACGTGTGCCGAGGAGCCATTAAGCTGTCGCTTTCACCAGCTTGCTGTGAAGACGTCTCTCCGACGTCTCTCCAGGGAGGTGAACTGTCTCCCCAGACAGCAGAAGTAGCTTCAGCATCTCTGCCCACAGCAGAACTCCCAGCATCATCCTCTCTGACAGCAGAACTCCCAGCATCATCCTCTCTGACAGCAGAACTCCCAGCATCATCCTCTCTGACAGCAGAACTCCCAGCATCATCCTCTCTGACAGCAGAACTCCCAGCATCATCTTCTCTGACAGCAGAACTCCCAGCATCATCTTCTCTGACAGCAGAACTCCCAGCATCATCCTCTCTGACAGCAGAGCTCCCAACATCATCCTCTCTGACAGCAGAACTCCCAGCATCATCCTCTCTGACAGCAGAACTCCCAGCATCATCCTTTCTGACAGCAGAACTCCCAGCATCATCCTCTCTGACAGAAGAACTCCCAGCATCATCCTCTCTGACAGCAGAACTCCCAGCATCATCCTCTCTGACAGCAGAACTCCCAGCATCATCCTCTCTGACAGCAGAACTCCCAGCATCTTCTCTGACAGCAGAACTCCCAGCATCATCTTCTCTGACAGCAGAACTCCCAGCATCATCTTCTCTGACAGCAGAACTCCCAGCATCACCTTCTCTGACAGCAGAACTCCCAGCATCATCTTCTCTGACAGCAGAACTCCCAACATCATCTCTGACAGCAGAACTCCCAGCATCATCTTCTCTGACAGCAGGACTCCCAGCATCATCTCTGACAGCAGAACTCCCAGCATCATCTCTGACAGCAGAACTCCCAGCATCATCTCTGACAGCAGAACTCCCAGCATCATCTCTGACAGCAGAACTCCCAGCATCATCTCTGACAGCAGAACTCCCAGCATCACCTTCTCTGACAGCAGAACTCCCAGCATCATCTCTGACAGCAGAACCACCACCACCATCTCCGACAGCAACACTATCTTCAACGGAAAAAACAGCTGGTTCATCTCGTAAAATAGAACCGTACACAGCACCTACAACAGAAGTATCACTGTCTGTTGTACCACGTCCTTGTGTTGTGTATCCTCTCTTATCTTTTCCATCCTGGGGAATATATTCCCCTCGTGAGGGGAAAATCACGAGGATTTGACCCTCCTTTCGAGGTAATCCTTCCCGGGGTTCCTGTGTGCTTTCAGTGTGTCTTTCCACTTGGGAAAGAGAGTGAGGGGCCACATCAAGAGGGTGGGAGGGAGCCTTGGTGTGAAGGGATGTGGTCAGGGTGTGTAATGCAGGCACGTCAGGCTTAGTGTTGTATCCAGTGGCACTTTGTATTCCTGCTGCGCTGGTGTCCTTGTTCTCACTGCCTTCGTGGTTTTGTTCTTCGTCACGCTGCTGTTCTTCGGTATACTTCTTGTTCATCTGTGTATCTTGAACGCTATGTCCATGTGTTGATTTATACAGCCCGGTTCTTGCCTTAGCTTCGTTAGGTGGGCGTTCAGCTTCCCACAGTGCTTCATGGTCCACTCTGGTCGAGACTTTCCTTATAGCTCCTCTAACACTTCCATCAGCTTCGTCGCTTTGAACAGTCCTCAAAGCTGAGAACTCTGCAGTTTGATGGCGATTTTCCTGATGGAAAGTCAAGAACTTGAAGGCAGCCAAGTTGGCGTCATCGTTGTCAGTCTCTCTACTCTCAAACTTATCTCTTTTCCCTTGGAGACTTTCTTTATGGCCGGGAGATATTTTAAGGTTACGATCTCCCTCGTTCCCTTCAAGGTCCTGACGGAAGTCGGTGGATCCGACCCTCTGTTCCTGGTTCATCAGGGCTTCAAAGGGTATAGGAACTCCTTTAGCCAAAGGTTTATCAGCCTGTGATTGTTCTTCACGACCCTCTTGCATCTTGTACTTCGCTGTCTCCTCAGACTGATATTCTTGCTTATTTCCATACTTTATATCAAAGTTATCTGCTTTCTCTCCATTATTTTTTTCCTCTCCTACGGACTGGCCCCTTACTTGTCCTCTGGGACTGCCAGCATGGGCTTCCCCTAGCTCTGGGCCCACGTTATGGGCAATAGCTGCCGCAGCGTGTGGGTCTGGTATTAAATTGTCGTCAGTGTGATTATCTCGAAAGCCCTTGTGAGAGTTTGTTAGTTTTGTATTATTAGTTCCCACTGGGCTGAGTTTTATGTGCTCATCAGAGAGAGGCTTTAAAGGAGCGACAATGGGGTCTGTTGTTATGCCCACTTTCTGTTCTGTTTCTCCTGTTACTGCTAACGCTAGATGTATAGAGGTGTCATTGATGTCCATATTCGTGTTGATATCCAAGGCTGAAGTTGTAGTAGAGCTCCCGGTTAGCGAGTGTAAGGAGAGTTGACTTGTATTCTGAGCTGAATCAACAAGTTTAGTCGATGCGATGGTCATTAAGGTAGTTTCAACAGGTGTGGGTTGTGTATTTGGCGGAAATAGATCCACCTGTTTACTACTATCAATTAAACCAGTTCCCTCATCATTAGTGCGCACGTATACACTCGCTTCGCTACTTCCAGATACCGAACTGGAAGTCTGCAAGTCCTGAGAGAAGGGAATTTGATTCTGAGGTTCCAGAGTGGTGGTTGTGGTAGATGGGGTGTTGACACTACTAGGAGGATCTACATGCTGAAGGAGGACTGGTGTTGTGTCCTGAAACGAAGGGAGTACTAGAGGAGCTGCTAATGTCTTGCCAGTTGCTTGATATTCATGGCTGTGTAACGCTGAGTTCTCTGGAGGGAAGATCTCCAGTTGGTTTGGTGATGAAGGTGCGTTCATAAGATCAGGGATGACGATCCCCTGGCGACTTACCAACGAACTTTCTCTCTCCTGTAAGATTGCATTTTCTGCGTCACTGAGTGGGTTGCGGGTGCGGTATTCTGGCGGTGCTGCGGCAAGCTCCCGCGTAGTGGTAGCGGCTGTTCGCGTAATAATATAATGGTGGGCTCCGGTTACAGCTGTCAGCTGAGGGTCCTGGCCGTGTGCTGTCGCTGTTGCTAATGTCTGTGGATTATTCATGAGAGTCTCTGATGAGGCTCTGGAGCCTACTTCTACACTGTCTCGTGAAGGCGAC
Source organism: Cherax quadricarinatus (assembly GCF_026875155.1). Taxonomy (NCBI): domain Eukaryota; kingdom Metazoa; phylum Arthropoda; class Malacostraca; order Decapoda; family Parastacidae; genus Cherax; species Cherax quadricarinatus. The sequence goes on from NC_069496.1 coordinate 4,626,506, forward strand.
TCCACTGCCGCGTCTCCTAATTCACTCCCTCCCGACGGAGTATTTTTAGACGTCAGAACGACAAAGAAAGAATTGTTTGTAAGCTCCAGAATGGAGGTTAAGTTTCTGTAGGGACGAGTGGAGCGTTTAGCGGATGTCTCACGTCGGGCCGATCTTACAACGTTGGCCTCGAAGATTGTTAATGCGTCCCGTGAGCGTGTTCGGCGAGTTTCGTGATGTACGAACAGAAGCTGTGAAGTGGAGGTGATCCTCCTCCCGGTGAATCAAAGTGACTGTTTCATGGCTATCTGCCGTGGCTGCTGTTGAGCTGTCATCCAGGTATGTTGATCATTTCACTGCCTGGGGAACTGGGCTGAGGTCCTGTGACATCTCAAGTGTGACCTGGTGACTGCTAACTCCCAATGGGATTGGTCTCTGATAGCATCCGGGCACGTGACAGGGTGCTCTGTCACTTCCAGGATAGCTGGATCTGGAGTTAGTGCTACAGCCCGCTACCTGGCGGTATCTTGTATAATATGTACTGATCCTTGGAGCGCGAGGCTCAGAGTTGGTGAAATCTGTGGGTAACCTGGTGACTCAGCCGTCTATATCCGACTTGAAGTATAGGATGGGTGTTATAGGGACCGACGGTGCGGCGTAAGCGCCACGGGTCGGGTCCGTCGTTAGAGAGTGATCTCAGCGCATCTGGAATGTCTGATGCAACATGGAGGCACTGGATGTCATGTATAGTGGGTGCTGTGGTGTTCCAGTGGATGACTTGGTGGGTGTTAGATGGTGGTGGTGTTAGCTGGTCATGGTGGACTTGATGTTACCGTGGATCTGGTGCCGTGGTGTGAGGTCCTGGTGGACAGGTGTACGTGTACATGGTGGTCGTCGTTAATGACAGTGTTGGTGGTGAGCGCGCTGGTGGCTGTAAAGGTGTTGTGTTAGTGGTGGGTGGTGGTGGTTAGTGGGCTGGTGGTGGTGTTAGTGGTGGTGGTGGTGTTAGTGGTGCTGGTGTGTGTTAGTGGTGTGGTGGTGTGTTAGTGGTGGTGGTGTGTGTTAGTGGTGGTGGTGGTGGTGTTAGTGGTGCTGGTGGTGGTGTTAGTGGTGGTGGTGGTGGTGTAGTGGTGGTGGTGGTGTTAGTGGTGTGGTGGTGGTGTAGTGGTGGTGGTGGTGTTAGTGGTGCGTGGTGGTTGTTATGGTGGTGGTGGTGGTGTTAGTGGTGTGGTGGTGGTTAGTGGTGGTGTGGTGTGGTGGGTGGTGTTAGTGGTTGGTGGTGGTGTTAGTGTGCTGGTGTGGTGTAGTGGTGTGGTGGGTTAGTGGTGTGGTGAGGTGGTATGGTGGTGGTGGTGTTAGTGGTGCTGGTGGTGTTAGTGGTGTGGTGGTGTTAGTGGTGTGGTGGTGGTGTAGTGGTGCGGGTGGTGGGTGTTAGTGGTGGTGGTGGTGTTTAGTGGTGGTGGTGGTGTTAGTGGTGTGGTGGGTTAGTGGTGGTGGTGTTGGGGGTGGTGGTGTTAGTGGTGTGGTGGGTGGTGGTGGTGTTTAGTGGTGGTGGTGGTGGTGGTGTGGTGGTGGTGTTAGTGGTGTGGTGGTGTGTTAGTGGTTGGTGTTGTTGGGTGTGGTGGTGTTGTGGTGGTGTGGGTGTTAGTGGTGCTGGTGGTGTTGTTAGTGGTGGGTGGTGTGTTAGTGGTTTGGTGGTGGTGTTAGTGGTGCTGGTGGGTGGTGGGTTTTAGTGGTGGTGGTGGTGTTAGGGTGGGTGGTGGTGTTAGTGGTGGTGGTGTTAGTGGTGTGGTGGTGGTGTTAGTGGTGGGTGGTGTAGTGTGCTGGTGGTGGTGTAGTGTGGTGGTGGTGGTGTTAGTGGTGCTGGTGGTGGTGTTAGTGGTGCTGGTGGTGGTGTTAGTGGTGGTGGTGGTGTTAGTGGTGGTGGTGTTAGTGGTGTTATGGTGGTGTTAGTGGTGGTGGTGGTGTTAGTGGTGGTGGTGGTGGTGGTTAGTGGTGTGGTGGTGAGTGGTTAGTGGTGGTGGTGGTGGGTTAGTGGTGGTGGTGTGGTGTTAGTGGTGGTGGTGGTGTTAGTGGTGGTGGTGGTGGTTTAGTGGTGGTGGTGGTGTTAGTGGTGCTGGTGGTGGTGTTAGTGTGGTGGTGGTGTTAGTGGTGGTGGTGGTGTTAGTGGGTGGTGGTGGTGTTAGTGGTGGTGGTGGTGGTGTTAGTGGTGGTGGTGGTGTTAGTGGTGGTGGTGGTGTTAGTGGTGGTGGTGGTGTGTTAGTGGTGGTGTGGTGTAGTGTAGTGGTGGTGTGGTGTTAGTGTGCTGGTGGTGGGTTAGTGGTGGTGGTGTGTTAGTGGTGGGTGTGGTGGTGTTAGTGGTGGTGGTGGGTTAGTGGTGGTGGTGGTGTTAGTGTGGTGGGTGGTGTTAGTGGTGGTGGTGGTGTGGGGTGTTAGTGGCTGGTGGTGTTAGTGGTGGGTGGTGGGTGTTAGTGGTGGTGGTGGGTTAGTGGTGCTGGTGGTGGTGTTAGTGGTGGTGGTGGTGTTAGTGGGTGGTGGTGTTAGTGGTGGTGGTGGTGTGGTGTGGTGGGTGTGGTGGTGGTGGTTAGTGGTGGTGGTGGTGTTAGTGGTGGTGGTGGGTGTTAGTGGTGGTGGGTGAGTGGTGGTGTGTGGTGTGTGGTGGTGGTGGTGTTAGTGGGTGGTGGTGGTGTTAGTGGTGGTGGTGGTGGTGGGTGGTGGTGGTGTGTGGTGGGGTGGTGTTAGGTGGTGGGTGGTGGTTTAGTGTGTGGTGGTGGTGTTAGTGGTGCTGGTGGTGTGTTAGTGGTGCTGGTGGTGGTAGTGGTGTGGTGGTGGGTATGGTGGTGGTGTTAGTGGTGGTGGTGGTGTTAGTGGTGCTGGTGGTGGTTGTTAGTGGTGGTTGGTGGTGGTTGTTTAGTGGTGCTGGTGGTGGTGTTAGTGGTGGTGGTGGTGTTAGTGGTGCTGGTGGTGGTGTTAGTGGTGGAGGTGGTGTTAGTGGTGCTGGTGGTGGTTGTTTAGTGTGGGTGGTGTTGTGGTGGTGGTTGGTGTGGTGTTAGTGGGTGGTGGTGGTGGTGGTGGTGTAGTGGTGCTGGTGGTGGTGTTAGTAGTGCTGGTGGTGGTGTTAGTGGTGCTGGTGGTGTTAGTGGTGCTGGGGTGGTGTTAGTGGTGCTGGTGTTAGTGGTGGTGGTGGTGTGTAGTGGTGCTTTGGTGGTGGTGTTAATGGTGCTGGTGGTGTTAGTGGTGCTGGTGGTGGTGTTAGTGGTGCTGGTTAGTGGTGGTGTTAGTGGTGGTGGTGGATGGTTGGTGTAGTGTTGGTGGTGTTAGTGGTGGTGGTGGTTAGTGGTGGTGGTGGTGTTAGTGGTGGTGGTGGTGTTAGTGGGGTGGTGTTAGTGGTGGTGGTGGTGTTAGTGGTGCTGGTGGTGGTTTTAGTGGTGCTGGTGGTGGTGTTAGTGGTACTGGTGGTGGTGTCAGTGATGCTGACGGTGGTTTAGTGGTGCTGGTGGTGGTGTTAGCTGTGCTAGTGGTGTTGGTGTATGTGTGGTGTTATTGGTGCAGGTTTTTAGTGGTACTAGTGTTGCTGGTGGTGGTGCTAATGTTACTGGCGGTGTTAGTGGTGCTAGTGTTAGTAGTGCTGCTGGTGATGATTTAGTAGTGCTGGTGATGGTGTTAGTGGTGCTGGTACTATTGGAGGTGTGGTGTTAGTAGAAGTGGTGGTGTTAGTGGAGGTGGTGGTGCTAGTGGAGGTGGTTGGTGTTAGTTGTGTTGTAGTTGGTGTGGTGTCAGTGGTAGTGGTGGTGTTAGTGGTGCTAGGGTTTGCTGGTGTATCTAGCGATGCTGATGGTGTTAGTGGTGCTGCTGGTGTTGTAAGAGTGCTGGAGGTGATGGTGTTAATGGTGCTGGAGGTGATGGTGTTAATGGTGCTGCTGGTGATAGTGCTGGAGGTGATGGTGTTAATGGTGCTGCTGGTGATAGTGCTGGAGGTGATGGTGTTAGTGGTGTCGACACGCAATGTTATCACCATAATAATAATAATAATAATAATAATAATAATAATAATAATAATAATAATAATAATAATAATAATAATAATAATCTTGCCCTGGGTATCCCTGCGTGCCCTTAGGTATTTCTGAGTATCCATGAGTATCCCTGGGTGTCCCTAGCTATCCCTGGTATTCCTGGGTATCCCTAGCTATTCCTAGCATTCTTGGTATCCCTTCGTATTCAGGGGTACCCCTAGCTATCCTTGGGTATCCCTAGCTATCCCTTGGTATTTCTGGTTATCTTTATCTATCCCTGGGTGTCCCTGTTTGTCCCTAGATATCTCAAAGTATATCTGGGTATCCCTGTTTGTTCCTCGGCATCCCTGTTTGTTCCTCGGCATCCCTGTTTGTCTATGATTATCCCTAGGTATCCCTGTGTATCCTTAGGTATCACTGGGTATCCCTAGATATTCCTAGCATTCCTGGTATCCCTTCGTATTCCGGGGCATTCCTAGCTGTCCCTGGTATCCCTTGGCATTTCTGAGTATATTTAGCTATCCCTGGGTATCCCACTTTGTCCCTGGATATCCCAAAGTATCCCTGGGTATCCCTTTCACTGGGTATCCCTGTTTGTCCCTCGGCATCCTGTTTGTCTATGAGTATCCCCAAGTATCCCTGTGTATCCTTAGGTATCAATGGGTATCCCTAGATATTCCTATACATCCCCTAGGTATCCCTGGGTATATTTTAGGTATCCTTAGATATCTATTAGTATCCCTTGGTATCCCTGGGTATCTTGTGTGATAAATGGCTTTGAAACCCAATAAGTTTAAGGAAACGTTTCGCCACACAGTGTCTTCATCAGTCCAACACAAAGTAGAAATGGGGAAGGTGAGGAGGAGTTGAGGAATCAGTCCTCAACCTGGAGCTGATCGTGTCAGTCGTCAAGTGCTTAGGAAGTGCAGCATAGGGCCAGAGAGGTGTTTATATACTGTAGTCAGGTGAGGGGAGTAGTAGGGACGGCAGTTATATGCTGGACACAGGGGGGGTCGGGAACAGGGGCCTGGTCACAGTGGGACCTGCCACTAGTGTGAGATGTGTGAAGCAGGAGGAGGCCTGGTCCAGTGGTACCTGCCAGTGGGATGTGGGAAGCAGGAGGAGGCCTGGTCACAGTGGGACCTGCCACTAGTGTATGTCGTGGAAGCAGGAGGAGGCCTGGTCACAGTGGGACCGCCCGAGTGATGTCGTTGAAAGTCGGGGCGGGGGGACACAGTGGGACCTGCCACTAGTGTATGTCGTGGAAGAAGAGGAGGCGGGGGACCAGTGGGACCTGCCACTAGTGAGTGTGGAGAATGTCGTGGAGCATAGTGGAGGCCTGGTCACAGTGGCCTGCCACGTAGTAGTCGTGGAAGCAGGAGGAGGCCTGGTCACAGTGGGACCTGCCACTAGTGTGAGAATGTCGTGGAAGCAGTAGGAGGCCGGGTCACAGTGGGACCTGCCACTAGTGTGAGTATGTCGTGGAAGCAGGAGGAGGCCTGGTCACAGTGGGACCTGCCACTAGTGAGTGTATGTCGTGGAAGCAGGAGGAGGCCTGGTCACAGTGGGACCTGCCACTAGTGTGAGTATGTCGTGGAAGCAGGAGGAGGCCTGGTCACAGTGGGACCTGCCACTGTGTGAGTTTTCGGAGCAGGAGGCGCTGGATCACAGTGGACTGCCACTAGTGTAGTCGTGGAGCAGGAGGAGGCGGTCACAGTGGGACCTTCACTAGTGTGTATGTTGGGGAAACAGGAGGAGGTGGTCACAGTGGGACCTCCACTATGTGAGTATGTCGTGGAAGGGCGGGGGAGTCACAGTGGACCTGCAATGATGTGTGGCCAAAGTTGGAAGAGTAGAGGAGGGGGATCACAGTGGACTGTCACAGTGTGAGGAATGGTTTGAAAGCAGGAGCGGGGGATCACATGGGACCTTCCACTAGTGTGAGTATGCTGGAAGCAGAGCGCGGGGGGGATCCAGTGGGACCTGCCTATGTGATGAGTATGTGGGAAGTAGAGGGGGATCACTGTGGACCTGCCACTATGATAGTCGTGGAAGCGGGCGGGGGGGATCACAGTGGACCGCCACTAGTGTGGTATGTCTGGAAGCAGGAGGCGGGGGGATCACATGGTACCCCCACAATGAGAGTCTGAAGCAGAAGGCAGGGGAAACACAGGGACCTGCCACTAGTTAACAACAGGCGGGGGATCACAGTGGGACCTGCCACAGTGTGAGTAGTTCGTGAGAAGCAGACTCGGGGGATCACAGTGGGTGCCACTAGTGGAAGTCTGGAAGCAGGAGGCGGGGTCACATAGGACCTGACCATCTAGGTGTATGTCTGAACCGGGAGCGGGGATCACAGTGGGACCTTCCACAGTGGTAGCGACCCGGAGGCGCGGGGGATCACGTGGGACCGCCACTAGTTGATATGTCGGAAGCAGGAGTCGGGAAACACAGTTAGACCTGCCACTAGTGTGAGTCCGGGAACAGAGGCCCGGGGGATCACATGGACCTGCCACTATTGTGAGTTGTCGTGGAGCGGTAGGGGGATCCACAGTGGACCTGCACTATGTGAGTATGTCTGAAGCAGGAGGCGGGGGATCACAGGGCCTGCACTATTGGAGTAGTCGTGGACGCGGAGGCGGGGATCACAGTGGGACTCCACTAGTGTGAGGATCGTCATGAGCAAGAGCGGGGGATCACAGTGGGACCGCCCTAGAGAGTAGGATCGTCGGAAGTAGGAGGGAGGACACAGTGGGCCTGCCACTAGTGTGATATGTCGGTCCAAGGTGCAGGTTTGACGTCTTTATACAAGACCGATAGGCATGTCTGACTGATGTGAGGATTTTGAAAACCGACAAGTTGAAGACAGATGGACACTGGAACAATCGACTCCAGGTTAGGACTGATTACCTCACACCTCCTACCTTCATTCTACTTGTATTGACTGATGACCTGTGTGCGAAAGTTTTCCAGAATTCCATATGTTGCAATAAGTGTCCTCTTCATACATCCCTGGTATCCCTGTGAGGAAGTAGGTACATACACTCCGAGTAACAGATATCCCTTCAAATTGAGGAATACCTTTCCTTGGGGTGTAATCACGACCACACACACACAGACACCAGACATCACACGACACCAACACACACATCACACACCACACAACACACCACCACACACACACACCACTTTACTAACTCCAAAATCAGCAATTTAAACACGACACAAATATCAAAAAACACGACTTTCTGCATATTCTAGAGAGTGTCAAGGCACCCGCGAAGCATGGTCCTCCACACCTCCAGATCCACCACGGCCCAGAATCCAGGCACTCCGGACTCATCCACGACCCCAGACACTTCAAGGCATTCCAGACCCATCCAGGCTCCAGGACACTCCAGGCTCTCCAGACACATCCACTGACCTCCAACACGGCGACTCCGGATACACTGACTCCAGCAGGCCAGTCACATCCAGACTCATCCAGTGACCTCCAAGACAACCAGGCACTCCAGACTATCCATGACCTCAGGAAGGCCAGGCATCTTCAGGAATCACGGACCTCAGACACGTACCAGACATTCGACCATCCACGGACCTCCAGAACATCAGCATCTCAGAATTCCGGTCCAGAACATCCAGCATCCAGGACTATCCATGACCTCCAGACAGGTCCAGGCCTCCAGACTCATCCACGGACCTCCACACATCCAGGCATCTCCAGACTATCCACGACTCCAGACAGTCCAGGCATCTCCAGACTCATCCACTACCTCCAGGGCACATCCAGGCATCTCCAGATCATCCACTGACCCCCAATACGTCCAGGCATCTCCAGATCATCACTGACCTCAAGACACGTCAGGCATCTCTAACTATCCACGGACCTCCAGACACTCAGGCATCTCCAGACTCACCCCTGACCTCAACCACGTCCAGCATCCTCAACCCCATTTCCCAAAGGGCCACAGACACCCGGCCATCTCCAGGACCTCATCCACTGAAACCCCAGACCGTCTAGGCATCTCCAGACTCAATCCACGGACCTCCAAACCCTTTCCCGACACCTCCAATCACCTCCAGCACCCTAGGGACCTCAGACATCTCCAGGCACCTCTGGACACCCCAGGGGACCTCCGGGTACCTTTGACTCTCCAAAGTTCACCAGGCACCTCCCCGCTATCCACGGGCCTCCAGACACGCCAGATATCTCCAGCACATCCAGGGGCCTCCGACCGTTCAGGCTCTCCCGGGCTCACCACGGACCCCAAAACCGTCCAGGGACTCCCAATCATCACGGACCTTCAGACACGCCAGACATTCCGACATCCATGGGCCCCAACACGATCAGGGGGCCCAAATCATTCAGGCCTCCCGACACTCCAGGGATCTCCAAATATCAAAGGACCTTCAACACGTTAGACATCTCCGACTCATCCCCGGGCCCAGAAAGATCAGGGCCTCCAACCATCCACGGACCCCGACACGTTCAGGCACATCCCGCACTTAGGCCCCCCCAAGCCCTCCAGTAAACTCCGGCACCTCCAGATACCCCCAGGTCCTCTAGGTCACATCCAAAGGCCACCAGACCCCTAACACTTTCCCCCCCTCTAAAAACATTTAAAACCTCCGAAACCCCCAGGGCACCTCTACGGACCCCAGACACCTCCACAACCTCCACAGGAGTATAGCAGCGTAATAAAGAGGAGGTGACTGGGAGCCGGATCACACGACGGGAGACAGACGGGAAGGGAAACCTAGTGGAGGTAAGGGGGAAGGGAGGGGGAGGTGGAGGAGAAGTGGAGGAGGAGGTGGAGGAGGGGTAGGAGGAAGTGGAGGGGAAGTGGAGGGGAGGAGGAGGAGGAGGAAGGGGGGAGGGGGGAGTAGGTAGGGGTTGGGAAAAGATGGAGTGAGGTGAAGAATGATGGAGTGGGGGAAAATGATGGAGTTGGGGGGAATGAGGAGTGAAGAATGATGTATCAACGGCAACACGGTATCAACGGCAAACCTGTATCAACGGCAACACTGGACAACGGCAACACTGGATCAACGGCAAAGGTTCAACGGCAAAAAAAAAAAAAAAGCAAAAAAAAAAAAACCCCAAAGGAAACCAAAAATTAAAAAGTTTAGATATTGCCCCAACAGCCAGGCACCCAACATAAACGGATTAAACCCCGGCAACCCCCGTACCCACGGATTCCGGATCAACCCAACCCCCCGGTAACACGCACACTGAAATCACCCCCCCAACCCCTGAAAAACCGGCCCCCCCAAACTGGTATCAACCCCCAAACACTGAATTCAACCCCAAAACCCATTCGGAATCAAACCCCAACACTTACCCCTAAAAATTTTTCCCCCCACAACAAACACTAAAAAAATACTCAAACAACACAGGAACAGCAAAAACTAGTATAAAAAAAAATGGGGGGAATAAAAAAATAAAAATAAAAATGGGGTTAAAAAAATAGTTTAAAAAATTGGGGAAATAAAAAAATGACAACACAACACTGGTATCAAACCATGTATCAACCAACACTGGTATCAACCAACACTGGTATCAACGGAAAACACTGTATAACGGAAACATGGTATAAAACAGCAACACCGTAAAACCCAAAAATGGTAAAAAAGGCAACACTGGTAAAACAAAAACTGGTATCAACAAAAAACCCTGGATCAACAAAAACACTAGTATCAACAAAAAACCCTAGTATAAAACAACAACACTTTATCAACAGCAAACATTTTGTTCAACAAAACATAGTATAAAAAACCAACTAGATCAACAAAACACTGTATCAACAACAACACTGTATCAACAAAACACTGTTCAAAAAACCTTATCAACAACAACACTAGTTTCAAAAAAACCTAGTATCACAACAACCTAGTATCAACAAAAACACTGATCAAAAAACCTAGTATAAACACAAACTATACCCCACAAAAAACAAACCTAGATCAAAACACTGTATAACAGCAACACTAGTACAAAACAACACTAGTATCAACAAAAACTTACAACAAAAACACTGTATAAACAACAACATAGTTCAAAAAAAAATAACAACACTATTTTTAAAACAACAACACTAGTACAAAACACATTAAAACCTAGTTAAAAAAACCAACACTAGATAAACAACAACACTAGTTCAACAAAAAAACCTAGTATCAACACCTATACAAAAAAAAATTTAAAACACTAGATCAACAACAAAAAAGTATCAACAACAACACTAGTATCAAACTATATAAACAACAAACACTGATCAACAACACTAGTATCAAAAAATATTCAACAAACACTAGTATCAACAAACACTGTACAACAACACTAGTATAAACAAAAAAATGTATCAACAACAACATAGTTCAACAACAACACTAGTTCAACACAACCTTTAGTATCAAAAACAACACTAGTTAACAGCAACATTTGTACAAAAACAACATAGTATAAACAAAACACTATTCAACAACAAAACGTATCAAAAAAACACTAGTTAAACAACAACACTAGTATAACAAAAACACTATATCAACAACAACACTAGTATCAAAGCAACCTAGTATCAAAAACAACAATAGTATCAACACAACATTTGTATAACCAACCTATATAAAACAACACTAGTATCAACAAAAACCTAGTATCACAAAAACACTATATCAACAAAAACCCTTTGTATCAACAACAACACTAGTATCAAAAACAACATGATCAAAAAACAACACTAGTATCAACAAAAAACACTATATAACAGCAACACTAGTACAAAAACAACACAGTATAAAAAACAACATAGTATCAACAAAAAACATAGATCAACAACAACACTAGTATCAACAAAAACATATATCAAAAACAACACTGTTCAACACAACCTAGTATAAAACACAACACTAGTATCAAAAAAACAGTATAAACAAAAAACACAGTATCAAAAAAAAACACAGTATCAAAACCACTAGTTAAACAACAACACTAGTATCAACAAAACACTAGTATCAAAAACAACACTTATCAACAAAAAACACTGTACAAAAACAACACTGTACCCAACACAACAAGTATCAACAACAACATGTACAACAAACCCTAGTTCAACAAAAAAAATTTAAACAAAAAAAGTACAAAAACAACACTAGTATAAAAACAACACTATATCAAAAACAAAAATAGATAAACAACAAACTGTATCAACAAAACTGTATCAACAACAACACTAGTATAACACAACATAGTATCAACAACAAAACACTAGTATCAAAAACAACCTAGACAACAACACTAGTATCAAAAACAACCTTACAACAACAACATAGTATCAACACAACACTAGTTCAAAAAACATAGTATAAACCAAAACACTGTATAACAAAAAACCTTTACAACAACAACACTAGTATCAACAACAAAAACAAAAAAGTATCAACAACACTAGTATCAACAGAACCCTTAGATCAACAACACACTGTATCAACAACAACACTAGTATAAACAACAAAAGTATCAAAAAACACTAGTTCAACAAAAAAACACTAGTATCAACAACAACATAGTTCAACAACAACCTAGTATCAACAAACAGTATCAAAAACCCAACACTAGTATAAACAAAAACCTAGTATCAACAAACAGTATAAACAACACACTAGTATCAACAACCCCCTTATCAACACAACATATATAAACAACAAAATATTTTCAAACAACACTTTCAACAAAAACACTGTAAAAAACAACACTAGTATCAAAAACAACACAAATTTACAAAAAACAACACAGTATCAACAACAACAAGTACAACAAAACCTAGTATCAACAACAACACTAGTATCAACCCCCTGTTAAAACAACAACATGTATAACAAAAACACTAGTACAAACAAAAAACACTAGTTCAACAAAAACCCAAAGTTTTCAACAACAACATAGTATCAAAAACTAGTATCAACAAAACATGTATCACAACTAGTACAACAACAACACTTATAACAACAACCTAGTATAACAAAAAATAGTACCCAAAAAAAAATAGATCAACAGAAACCACTTATCAACAACAACATAGTATAACAAAAAACATAGTATAAAACAACATGTTCAAAAAAACCTAGTATCAAAAACAAACTGTATCAACAGCAAAAAAACTGTATAAACAAAACCCTGTATAAAAAACAACACTAGTATCAAAAAAAACCAACCCCCTATATCAACAAAAAAACCAAAAAGTATAAACCAAAAAATTTAGTACAACAAAAAACACAGTATCAAAAACAACACTGTTTCAACAAAACATAGTATCAAACAAAACAACACTTATCCCAAAAAAACCAAAACAAAAGTATCCAACAGGCAAAACTGTATAAAAACAACACTGTTCACACAACATGTATCAAAAACAACACTAGTATCAACGAAACACTAGTATCAAACAACAACACTAGTATAACAACAAATGTATCAAAAACAAATAGTATCAACAAAAAACACTGTATCAACCCCCTAGTATCAAAAAACAAAAAACTGTTTAAAACAAAAAACAAAACACTAGTATCAACACAAAAATTTTTAAAAACAACACACTGTACAAAAGCAACATATTAAAACAGCAACACTATATCAACGAAACACTATACAACAAAACCCCTAGTTCAACAAAAACACTAGTATCAACAAAACACTAGTATAAACCCAAAAAACCCCTTTTTAAAAAATTTCAGAAAACACTAGTATCAAAAAACAACACTAGTATCAACAAAAACTAGTATCAACAAAAACACTAGTTAAACCAACACTAGTATCAACAGAAACACTAGATCAACAGCAACACTAGTTCAAAAACCCAAACTAGTTCAACAACAACATAGTTCCAAAAAGCAAAAACCCCTTTTTAACACAACATTTGTATAAACACAACACTAGAAAAAAACCCAAAACAACAAAAAGATCAACAACAACACAGTACAACAGAAACATGTATCAACAGAAACATTTGTATCAACAAAACACTAGTATCAAAAACAACACTAGTATCAACAAAAAACTAGTATCAACAAACAACTATATAACAAAACACTAGATCAAAAAAACTTAGTTTCAACAACAACACTGTTAAACACAACACAGTATAACACAACACTAGTTCACAAAAACATAGTATCAACAACAACACTATATCCAACACTGTATCAACACAACACTATTTCCAAAACAACACTGTATCAAAAACAACACTGTATCAAAAAACAACCAAACCCCCTATATCAACAACAACATAGTATAAACAAAAACACTAGAAAAAACAACACTGTACAACAAAAAAACATAGTTAACCAACAACACTAGTATCAAAACAACTATTTCACAAAAACACTAGTATCAACAAAAACATAGTTCAACAAAAAACATAGTAAAACAACAACACTTTATCAAACAACACTTTTTCAACAACAACATTATCAACAACAACCTAGTACAACAACAAATAATAAACAGCAACAAGTACAACACAAACTAGTTAAACAAAAAACACTTTATCAAAAACAACACTATATCAACACACACGTACAACACAACACTAGTATCAACAACAAACTAGATAAACAGAAACACTAGTATAAAACAACAACCCCCTAGTATCAACAAACACTAGTATCAAAAAACATATATCAACAAAACACTATATCAACACAACACTAGTATCAACACAACACTAGTATCAAAAAACCATAGTATAAAAAAACCCTAGTAAAAAACAACACAGTATCAACAAAAACACTAGTACAACAAAAACACTATACAACAGCAAAAATTAGTATCAACAAACAATAGTATAAAACATATTTTTCAACAGAAACACTAGTATAAAACACAACAAAGTTCAAAAAACAAAATCAACAGCAAACTAGTATCAAAAACCACTATTCAACAAAACAACCAACTTATCAAAACAACACTGTTACCGTATCAACAGCAACACTTTATCAACAAAACATGTATCAACAAAACACTGTATCAACCAACACTGTACAACACAACACTAGTACAACACAAATTTGTTCAACAAATAAAAAACCAAATATATCAACAAAAACACTAGTATCAACAGCAACACTTAAAAAACAGAAAAACACCAAATATCAACGCAACAAGTATCAACGCAACACTATATCAACAAACACTGTATCAACACAACACTGATCAACAACAACACTAGTATCAACAACAAAACCCCCAAAATATACAACAAAAACACAGTATCAACAACAACACTAGTATAAAACAACCTATTTTCCAAAACACTTATCAACAACAACACTAGTAAAAACAACAACATAGTATCAACAACAACACTAGTTCAACAACAACATTGTATCAACAGCAAAAACTAGTATAAAACAGCAACACTTTTCAACAACAACATAGTTCAAAACAACACTGTATCAACAACAAAAATAGTACAACACTAGCACAAAACAACACTAGATTAACAACAAACTAGTATAAACAAAAAAATTCAACAAAACACTATATCAACATAGATCAACAACAACACGTTCAACAGAAAAAGTAAAACAGCAAAAGATCAACAACAACACTTTTTCAACAACAAAAATAGTTTAAAACAACAACACTAGTTCAACAACAACACTTATAAAACAACACTAGTATCAACAAAACACTAGTACACATAGCATCAAAAAAACACTAGTACAACAACAAACTAGTTCAAACAACAAACTATATCAACAACAACATATTCAACAAAACTAGTATCAACAACAAAACTATATCAACAGAAACACTAGTACAACAACAAACTAGTTCAAAAACAACACTAGTATAAAAAACCTATATCAACAAAACCTAGTATCAACAACAACACTAGATCAACAACAACACTTATCAACAGCAACATTTCAAAAAAAACCCTTTGTATCAACCTAGTATCAACAGCAAAATATACAAAAAACACAGTTCAAAAAACAAACAGTTAAACAGAACACTGTATCAACAGCAACACTAGTTTTAAAAACCTATATCAAAATAGTATCAACAGCAACATAGTATCAAAAAACAACACTAGTATCAACAAAAACATATATAAACAGAACATGTATAAAACAACAACACTAGAAACCAAAACAACATAGACAAAAACAAACTGTATCAACAGCAACATAGTACAAAAAAAACACTTATAAACAACAAACACAGTTCAACAACAACACTAGTACAACAAATAGTATCAACAGCAACATAGTATCAAAACATGTAACAACCAACATAGTTAACAAAACACTGTATCAACACCACCTAGTATCAACAAAAACTGTACCAACAGCAAACTGTATCACGCAACATAGAAACAACATATTTAACTAGTTTCAAAGAACAAGTATAAACAGAACATAGTAAACAACCTAGTATCAAATGTATCAACAAAACACTATATAAACAAAACATATCAACATAGTACAACAGCAACACTAATCAACACTTACAACAGCAACACTATTCAACGCAACATGTTCAACATTATCACAAAAAACACTAGTACCAACAGCAACACGTATCAACAACACACTGTACCAACAGCAAATATTAAAAAAACACTAGTTAAAACACAACCTAGATCAAAGCAAACTGTTCAACAGCAACACAGTACAACAACAACATTGATCACAAAAACACTATTAACAACAAACACTAGTATCACACAACACAGTTCAACAGAACACTGTTTAACAACCTGTATCAACAGCAACCAGTTAAAAACGCAACATAGTATCAACAGCAACCTGTATAAAAGAAACTAGTTCAACAACACTAGTATCACAAAAACATAGTATCAACAAAAATTTTTCAACAAAAAAATAGTAAAACAAAACACTAGTAAAAACAAACTAGCCAACAAAAACATAGTATCAACAACACTAGTATAAACGCACATGTATCAACAACAACATTTTCAACAAAAAACACTGTTCAAAACAACACTAGTATAAACAGCAACACTATTTTAAAACAGCAAAATTAAAACAAAACTTTAACGCAAACTAGTATAAACAGCAACACTAGTATCAACAGAAAACTAGTATCAACGCAACATAGTATCAACAACAACATAGTATCAAAAACAAAATGTATCAAAAACATAACAACAGCAACCTAGTTAAAAAACACTAGTATCCACAACACGTACAACAACAACACTTTCAACAACAACACAGTATCAACAACAACACTAGTATCAACAACAAAACACTGTAAAACAACAACAATTAACTGAATCCTATTTTTTCTTCTTTTCTTTTTTTCTTTTCCCTTTCCCCTTTCCTCTCCCTTTTTTTCCTTTTTGGGTTGTCTTTCTTCTCCTGTCTCGTGTTTCTGTTCCTTCTTTTTTTTATTTCCCAATTCCCTTTACGCATCGGTGCGCTTGCTCCCCTCTGTGGGTTTTAGCTCTCTTTCAGTGGGGGGGGGGGCCCTTCCTTTGTATTTGACTGGGTCGTTTCTTATTTCCCACTTTTTACCATACCATACTCTACTTTCTCTTTACTACAACTATGTGAAATTAAACATGTGCGGCGTCTGGGTTTCTTGTTGGGCTTTCGCACCGTGGGTGGCGGTGGCGAAACGCTACGGTGGGGATGCCCGGGTTTGTGCTGTGTCATTCATCTGTCGGAATTTTTTTTTAACAATTCTTTATCTACTACTACTACTACTACCACCACTACACTCCACTAAATCCTCCACCTTTCCCGCCTATATATAGCCCTTCCTGCTCCCCTCAGTTTTTGTGTGATTTGTCAATGGGCCAAGTACCGAAACTCGTGTAAGCTTTTGTCTTTTATGTGCGGGTTATTTGTGTATCAACAACAACATAGTATCAACAACAACACTTACAAAAACAACATATTCAACAGAAACTGTATCAACCAACTTTATCAAAAAACAACACTTATCAACCAACACTGTATAAAACCAAAACTTGTAACAACACTATACAAAAACAACCTGTTCAAAAGCAACAAATGTTTCAAAAGCAACATGTTCAAAAAACAACATTATCAAAAAACACTAGACAACAACAACACGTTAACAGAAAAACTGTCCAACACAAACTAGTATCAACCTGTTCAACAACAACACTATATAACAGCAACCTTTATCAACCCCAACATAATCAACAGCAAACTATATCAACAACAACACTAGTATCAAAAGCAACACAGTTTAACAAAACCTAGTATCAACACAACACTAGTTCAAAAACAACATAGTTTCAACAACAAAATATATCAACATAGTTCAACAAAACACTAGTATCAACAGCAACCTTTGTATCAAACCCCAAAATATATCAAAAGAACACTGTATCAACAAAAAACAGTATCAACAACAACATATATCAACCTTGTTAACAACAACCTGTATCAACAGCAACACTATATCAACAACAACACTAGTATCAAAACAACACTAGTATCAAAAAGCAACATAGTTTAACAACAACACTAGTACAACAGCAACACTAGTATCAAAACAACTAGTTCAACAACAACACTAGTATCAACAGCAACACTAGTATCAACAGCAACACTAGTATCAACAACAACACTAGTATCAACAACACTAGTATCAACAGCAACACTAGTATCAACAACACTAGTATCAACAGCAACCAAATACAAAAGCAAAAATATATAAAAGCAACACTGTATCAACAAAAACACTAGTTTCAACACAACAAAAGTATCAAAAACACAAATATAACAACAAAAAGTATCAAAAGAAAATATATCAAAAACAACCTGTATCAACAAAAAACACTAGATCAAAAGAAAATATTCAAACAACATGTTTCAAAACACTAGTATCAACACACTAGTACCAACCAACCCCTTATCAAAACAACATAGTATACAACCGATCAACAATAGTACCAAAAACCATATCAACAACATATACAACAACATTTGTATCAACCCTAGTATCAACAACACTAGTACCAAAACATTTATCAAAACAAGTAAAACAACAAAGTTCAACAAAATGTTTTAACAAACTAGTATCAACAACAACACTAGTATCAAAAACACAGTTTAACAACAACACTAATCAACATAACCTGTATCAACAACAACCTAGTTCAACGCAACCTGTTAAACACAAAATTTTTCAAAAAACAAACAGTACAACAACAACACTAGTATCAACAACAAACTAGTTCAACAAAAAACATATACAAAAGCAAAAAACTAGTTCACACAACACTATATCAAAAAAAAAACTGTAACAACCCTAGTATCAACAGAACACTAGTAAAAACAAAACTGTATCAACACTGTTCAACAGAACACTTGTATCAAAAACAACACTAGTTCAACGCAACCCTAGTATCAAAACAAATAGTTTTAAGAACAACATAGTATCAAAAAAATTTTACAAAAAATAGTTCAACACCTGTACAAAAAAACAATAGTTCACAAACCAAAAAACAAAAATTTTATCAAAAACACTAGTATCCCAAAAAATTTTCAAAAACTAAAAAAACAAGTACAAAAACCCTTTTTTCCCAAATCAAAAAATGTCCACAGCAAAATAGTATCCCTATATCAAAGCAAAATTTTTTCCCAAAAAAATTTTCAAAACACCTTGTTCCCCCAGTATCAACAACACTGTACAAACCCGCAACCTAGTATCCCAAAACTGTATCCAAACGCCCCAAAACTAGTACCAACACAACACAGTTCAAAACATCACAACACAACAAAACACTAGTACAAAAACAAAGTACAACACTTGTATCAAACAAAAAGTTTCCCCCAACACTAGTACAACAACCTATTTCAAACCCCAAACTAGTACAACAGCAACATTATCAACACAATGTTCAACAACACTAGTATCAACAAAAAACTGTTCAAAAGCAACACTAGTTCCCCAAAACTGTATCAAAACAACATTAGTATCAACCAACACAGAAAAACAACCGTATCAAAACAACATAGTATCAACACAACACTATATCAACAAAACTAGTATCAAAAAACACACTAGTATCAACAACAACCTAGTACCCAAAGCAACCTAGTATCAACAACAACCTAGTATCACCAACAATTTTCAAAAAAGAACACAGTATCAACAACAACATGTATCAACAGCAACACTAGTATCAACATCAAACTGTATCAAAAAACACTAGTATCAACACAACACTATATAACCAAAACTAGTCAACAACAACACTAGTATCAACACAACACTGTATCAACACAACACAGTTCAACAAAAAAATTCAACAAACTAGTACCCAAAAAAAAAACATCCTGACCCAAAACAACACTAGACCAACAAACACTTTACAAAAAAAGGGGCTTAAAATTATGTATCAAACAAACTTAGAATCAACTGAAATAGGACACATTTTACCTGGGATCAACAACACTGGTCACAAACATGACCACCCGGGGAAAAAGTACAAAAGGGAAACGAACACTGTTCCCAAAGTCCCTTCGGCAAAAGTTGACTGTTTGTTGAAATGTAACAATTCAGGAAAAAATGGAGGCGTGTATACATAAAAGGACAAAAAGTCGCATGGTCGTGCTGATAAAAGTAAACACTGGTCAGTGCTAATACATGTCAGCACTGGTCAGTGCTGATACATGTCAGCACTGGTCAGTGCTGATACATGTCAGCACTGGTCAGTGCTGATACATGTCAGCACTGGTCAGTGCTAATACATGTCAGCACTGGTCAGTGCTAATACATGTCAGCACTGGTCAGTGCTGACACCTGGGTCATCTCACCTCCTGTCATGCGAATTAAGGAGCTTGTCAGCCGCAAAAACATTAATACTGTTCTCCTGTTTGTGTTTGTATTTGTGTGTTTGAGTGTGTTTGTTTGTGTCTGTATGTGTCTTTGTGGTTTAGTGTGTCTGTGTGTGTTTGTCTATGTGTCTGTGTCCGTGTTTGTCTGTGTGTGTTTGTGTGTGTGTCTGTGCCCGTGTTTGTCGTGTGTGTGTTTGTGTGTGTGTCTGTGCCCGTGTTTGTCTGTGTGTGCTTGTGTGTGTGTCTGTTTGTGTCCGTGTTTTGTCTGTGTGTTTTGTTGTGTGTCTGTTTGTGTCCGTGTTTTGTCTGTGTGTGTTTGTGTGTGTGTCTGTTTGTGTCCGTGTTTGTCTGTGTGTTTGTGGTGTGTCTGTTTGTGTCCGTGTTTGTCTGTGTGTTTGTGTGTGTGTCTGTTTGTGTCCGTGTTTGTCTGTGTGTTTGTGTGTGTGTCTGTTTGTGTCCGTGTTTGTCTGTGTGTTTGTGTGTGTGTCCGTTTGTGTCCGTGTTTGTCTGTGTGTGTTTGTGTGTGTGTGTGTGTGTCTGTTTATGTCGGGGTTTGTCTGTGTGTGTTTGTGTGTGTGTCTGTTTGTGTCCGTGTTTGTGTGTGTGTTTGTGTGTGTGTGTGTGTTTATGTGTGTGTGTCTGTTTGTGTCCGTGTTTGTCTGTGTGTGTGTGTGTGTCTGTTTGTGTCCGTGTTTGTCTGTGTGTGTTTGCATGTGTGTCTGTTTGTGTCCGTGTTTGTCTGTGTGTGTTTGTGTGTGTGTCTGTGCCCTTGTTTGTCTGTGTGTCTGTTTGTGTCCGTGTTTGTCTGTGTGTTTGTTTGGGTGTCTGTTTGTGTCCGTGTTTGTGTGTTTGTGTGTGTGTTTGTTTGTGTATGTGTTTGTCTTGTGTGTTTTGTGTGTGTGTGTTTGTGTGTGTGTGTCTGTGTCCGTGTTTTGTTGTGTGTGTTTGTGTGTGTGTGTGTGTGTGTGTCTGTGTCCGTGTTTGCCCTCTGTGTTGTGTGTGTTTCTGTTTGTGTCCGTGTTTGTCTGTGGTGTGGGGTCTGTTTGTGTCCGTGTTTGTCTGTGTGTGTTTGTTGTGTGTTGTGTGTGTGTGTGTCTGTGTCCGTGTTTGTCTCTGTGTTTGTGTGTGTTTCTGTTGTGTCCGTGTTTGTCTGTTTTGTGTGTGTCTGTTTGTGTCCGTGTTTGTCTGTGTGTGTTTGTGTGTGTGTGTGTGTGTGTGTGTCTGTGTCCGTGTTTGTCTCTGTGTTTGCATGTGTGTCTGTTTGTGTCCGTGTTTGTCTGTGTGTGTTTGTGTGTGACGAAGGGATAATACTGACGAAGGGGTAATACTCACTGACGAAGGGATAATACTCACTGACGAAGGGATAATACTCACTGACGAAGGGATAATACTCACTGACGAAGGGATAATACTGACGAAGGGGTAATACTCACTGACGAAGGGATAATACTGACAAAGGGGGGGTAATATCACTGACGAAGGGATAATACTGACGAAGGGTAATACTCACTGACGAAGGGATAATACTCACTGACAAAAGGGATAATACTCACTGACGAAGGGAAAAATTACTCCACTGACGAAGGGAATACTCACTGACGAAGGGATAATACTCACTGACGAAGGGATAATACTGACGAAGGGGTAATACTCACTGACGAAGGGATAATACTGACTGACGAAGGGATAATACTCACTGACGAAGGGATAATACTCACTGACGAAGGGATAATACTCACTGACGAAGGGATAATACTCACTGACGAAGGGGTAATACTCACTGACGAAGGGATAATACTCACTGACGAAGGGATAATACTGACGAAGGGGTAATACTCACTGACGAAGGGATAATACTGACGAAGGGGTAATACTCACTGACGAAGGGGTAATACTCACTGATGAAGGGATAATACTCACTGACGAAGGGGTAATACTGACGAAGGGATAATACTGACGAAGGGATAATACTGACGAAGGGGTAATACTCACTGACGAAGGGATAATACTGACGAAGGGGTAATACTCACTGACGAAGGGATAATACTGACGAAGGGGTAATACTCACTGGCGAAGGGATAATACTGACGAAGGGGTAATACTCACTGACGAAGGGGTAATACTCACTGATGAAGGGATAATACTCACTGACGAAGGGATAATACTCACTGACGAAGGGATAATACTGACGAAGGGGTAAATCCCTCACTGACGAAGGGTTTAAATTGACGAAGGGATAATAACTCACTGACGAAGGGATAATACTGACGAAGGGGGTTTAATTACTCACTGACGAAGGGATAATCTGCCCGAAGGGGTAATACTCACTGACGAAGGGATAATACTCACTGACGAAGGGGGGTAATACTCACTGGCGAGGGGTAATACTGACGAAGGGTTAATACTCACTGACAGAAGGGATAAATACTGACGAAGGGGTAATATCACTGACGAAGGGATAATACTGACGAAGGGGTAATACTCACTGACGAAGGGGTAAATACTCACTGACGAAGGGGTAAATACTGACGAAGGGAATACTCATGACGAAGGGTAATACTGACGAAGGGGTAATACTCACTGACGAAGGGATAATACAGACGAAGGGGAAATTACTCATTTGACGAAGGGATAATACTGACGAAGGGTTAAAAATCACTGACGAAGGGATAATACTGACGAAGGGGGTTTAATATATCACTGACGAAGGGATAATACTGACGAAGGGGTAATACTCACTGACGAAGGGATAAAATACTCACTGACGAAGGGGATAATACTCACTGACGAAGGGATAATACTGACGCAAGGGATAATACTGACGAAGGGGTTTAATACTCACTGCGAGGGATATACTGACGAAGGGGTAATACTCACTGACAAAAAAGGGTAATATCACTGATGAAGGGATAATACTCACTGACGAAGGGATAATACTCACTGACAAAGGGATAATACTGACGAAGGGGTAATTACCCCACTGACGAAGGGATAATACGGGACGAAGGGTAATATCATGACGAAGGGAAATACTGACGAAGGGGAAAATACTCACTGGCAAAGGGGATAATACTGACGAAGGGATAATACTCACTGACAAAGGGGATAATACTGACGAAGGGGTAATACTCACTGACGAAGGGATAATAAGACGAAGGGGGTAATACTCACTGACGAAGGGGTAATACTCATGATGAAGGGTTTAATACTCACTGACGAAGGGATAATACTGACGAAGGGATAATATTCACTGACGAAGGGATAATACTGACGAAGGGGTAATACTCACTGACGAAGGGATAATACTCACTGACGAAGGGATAATACTGACGAAGGGGTAATACTCACTGACGAAGGGAATAATACTGACGAAGGGGTAATACTCACTGACGAAGGGATAATAATTGACGAAGGATAATACTAAATGACGAAGGGATAAATACGACGAAGGGGAAATACTCACTGACGAAGGGATAATACTGACGAAGGGGTAATACTCACTGACGAAGGGATAATACTCACTGACGAAGGGATAATACTGACGAAGGGATAATATTCACTGACGAAGGGATAATACTGACGAAGGGGGTTTAATACTCACTGACGAAGGGATAATACTGACGAAGGGGTAATACTCACTGACGAAGGGATAATACTGACGAAGGGGTAATACTCACTGACGAAGGGATAATACTGACGAAGGGAAAAATATTCACTGACGAAGGGGAAAATACTGACGAATGGGGAAAAATACTCACTGACGATAGGGATAATACTGACGAAGGGGTTAATACTCACTGACGAAGGGATAATACTCACTGGACAAAAGGGGATAATACTGACGAAGGGGTAATACTCACTGACGAAGGGAAAATACTGACGAAGGGGGTAATACTCACTGACGAAGGGATAAACTGACGAAGGGATAATACTCACTGACGAAGGGATAATACTGACGAAGGGGATAATAATCACTGACGAAGGGATATACTGGACGAAGGGGTAATACTCACTGGCGAAGGGATAATATCACTGACGAAGGGTAATACTCCTGACGAAGGGATAATACTGACAAAAGGGGGAATACTCACTGACGAAGGAAAATACTGACGAAGGGGTAATACTCACTGACGAAGGGATAATACTGACGAAGGGATATACTCACTGACGAAGGGATAATACTGACGAAGGGGGGTAATACTCACTGCGAAGGGATAATACTGACGAAGGGGTAATACTCACTGACGAAGGGTTTAATACTGACGAAGGGGTAATACTCACTGACGAAGGGGAAATAACTGGCGAAGGGGTAATACTCACTGACGAAGGGATAATACTCACTGACGAAGGGATAATACTGACGAAGGGGTAATACTCACTGACGAAGGGATAATACTCACTGACGAAGGGATAATACTGACGAAGGGATAATACTGACGAAGGGATAATACTCACTGACGAAGGGATAATACTGACGAAGGGGTAATACTCACTGACGAAGGGATAATACTGACGAAGGGGTAATACTCACTGACGAAGGGATAATACTCACTGACGAAGGGATAATACTCACTGACGAAGGGATAATACTGACGAAGGGGTAATACTCACTGACGAAGGGATAATACTGACGAAGGGGTAATACTCAGGGCGAAGGGGGTAATACTGACGAAGGGAAATACTCATGACGAAGGGGTAATACTGACGAAGGGAATATCACTGACGAAGGGGTAATACTCACTGACGAAGGGATAATACTCACTGACGAAGGGAAAATTTACTGACGAAGGGGTAATACTCACTGACGAAGGGATAATACTGACGAAGGGGTAATACTCACTGACGAAGGGATAATACTGACGAAGGGGTAATACTCACTGACGAAGGGGTAATACTGACGAAGGGGTAATACTCACTGACGAAGGGATAATACTGACGAAGGGGTAATACTCACTGACGAAGGGTAATACTGACGAAGGTTAATACTCACTGACGAAGGGATAATACTGACGAAGGGGTAATACTCACTGACGAAGGGATAATACTGACGAAGGGGTAATACTCACTGACGAAGGGATAATACTGACGAAGGGATAATACTCACTGACGAAGGGGTAATACTGACGAAGGGATAATACTCACTGACGAAGGGGTAATACTCACTGACGAAGGGATAATACTCACTGACGAAGGGATAATACTGACGAAGGGGTAATACTCACTGACGAAGGGATAATACTCTACTGACGAAGGATAATTATGACGAAGGGTAATACTCACTGACGAAGGGATAATACTCACTGACGAAGGGATTAATACTGACGATGGGATAATACGGGACGAAGGATATACTCACTGACGAAGGGATAATACTGACGAAGGGGTAATACTCACTGACGAAGGGATAATACTGACGAAGGGGTAATACTCACTGACGAAGGGATAATACTCACTGACGAAGGGGATAATTACTCATGACGAAGGGTTTAATACGGGACGTAAGGGGTATTTACTCACTGACGAAGGGTTAATACTGACGAAGGGTTATACTCACTGACGAAGGTGTAATACTGACGAAGGGATAATACTCACTGACGAAGGGGTTATATTTGACGAAGGGATATACTTCACTGACGAAGGGGTAATACTCACTGACGAAGGGATTATACTCACTGACGAGGATAATATGAGAAGGGGTATTTATCTCACTGACGAAGGGATATACTTGACGAGGGTGGTAATTATCTCACTGACGAAGGGATAATTATGGACGAAGGGGTGTAAACTCACTGCGACGGGGTAATACTGCGAAGGGGTAATATCCTGGACGATGGATAATACTGACGAAGTGGTAATACTCACTACGAAGTGGTAATACTGACGAAGTGGGATAATTACTGTGCGTTTGGTGGTGTTACTGTTGTTTGTGCCGTATACTCACTGCAAGGTGATTAATATGCGAAGTGGTATACTCTGCGAATGGGATATCTGATCGAACGGTAATACTCACTGAGTAGGTTATATGTACGAGGGATAATACTCACTGCGTATGGGGGTAATTATCACTGATCGTAAGGGATATTACTGCGAAGGGATTATGCGTAGGGGTAATATCATGGGAATGGATAATTACTGCGAAGGGGTAATACTCATGAGTAAGGATATTTGGTGAGGGTAATATCACTGATCGAGGTAATACTGACGAAGGTGTGTATATACTCATGGCGAAGGGATAATACTGTACGAGGGGTAATACTCACTGTGCGAAGGGGTATATACTCACTGATGAAGGGATAATACTCACTGACGAAGGGGTAATACTCACTGACGAAGGGGTAATACTCACTGACGAAGGGATAATACTCACTGACGAAGGGGTAATACTCACTGATGAAGGGATAATACTCACTGACGAAGGGGTAATACTCACTGACGAAGGGATAATACTCACTGACGAAGGGATAATACTGACGAAGGGATAATACTCACTGGCGAAGGGTAAATACTGACGAAGGGGTAATACTCACTGACGAAGGGGTAATACTCACTGATGAAGGGATAATACTCACTGACGAAGGGGTAATACTCACTGACGAAGGGATAATACTCACTGACGAAGGGATAATACTGACGAAGGGATAATACTCACTGGCGAAGGGGTAATACTCACTGACGAAGGGGTAATACTCACTGATGAAGGGATAATACTCACTGACGAAGGGGTTATACTCACTGATGAAGGGATAATACTCACTGACGAAGGGGTAATACTCACTGACGAAGGGATAATACTCACTGACGAAGGGATAATACTCACTGGCGAAGGGGTAATACTCACTGACGAAGGGATAATACTCACTGACGAAGTGGTAATACTCACTGACGAAGGGATAATACTGACGAAGGGATAATACTCACTGACGAAGGGATAATACTCACTGACGAAGGGATAATACTCACTGGCGAAGTGGTAATACTCACTGACGAAGGGATAATACTGACGAAGGGGTAATACTCACTGACCAAGGGATAATACTCACTGACGAAGGGGTAATACTCACTGACGAAGGGATAATACTCACTGGCGAAGAAAGTGGTGGTCGCGGCGAGACAGAGAGTGACACAGACAAAGACTACTGTGGTACACCGCCAGGAACACCTTCGCCAGGACGACTTCGAGGCTCCCAGAGGCAACCGAAGTGGCGAAAATCTTCGGCCGGAGCCCTGGCCCATTCGTAGCTGGTGCTGTGGCGAAGAGAGAAGACTCGGTGATACATAGTGATACATGGTGATACATAGTGATATGTGCGATACATGGTGATAGTGATACGTGGTGGTGATATATAGTGATACATGGTGGTGATACATAGAGATACGTGGTGATACATAGTGATACGTGGTGGTGATGCATAGTGATATATGGTGATACATAGTGATACAAGGTGATACATAGTGATAGATGGTGATACATAGTGATACATGGTGACACATAGTGATAGATGGTGATACATAGTGATACATGGTGATACATAGTGATATGTGCGATACATGGTGATAGTGATACGTGGTGGTGATACATAGTGATACATGGTGATACATAGTGATATGATGCGATACATGGTGATAGTGATACGTGGTGGTGATATATAGTGATACATGGTGGTGATACACAGAGATACGTGGTGGTGATACATAGTGATACGTGGTGGTGACACATAGTGATACATGGTGTTACATAGTGATACATGGTGATACATAGTGATACGTGGTGGTGACACATAGTGATACATGGTGACACATAGTGATACATGGTGTTACATAGTGATACATGGTGTTACATAGTGACACTAGAGGGCTGAACCTCTCTGAGGACAGTGTAGCAGCGTTGTGTCTCAAACAACGTTCAGTGAGTGAGAAAATTAATGTGTTGGGTGAACAAATGAACTTAAATAACCTAACTGAAGTTATATCTTGTAGAAACACTTAATTACCGTAAAATTTAATATTTGTTCTCTGAACTGTACGTTAAGGCGGTAATTTTGTACCACATTTAGTAGGAACTGTTGCGAAAGACCTAGTGAAGGGAACTCTAGGCCGAGATAATAGAGAAAGTTGAGCGATAAAAGAATTTAGAGGCTGTATACGGTGTCGGTTGTCAGTGGCCCTATACACCAATAACAACAACAAGATGGAGAACTTGAAGACTGTATACGACGTCAATTGTCAGTGGCCCTATACACCAATAACAACAAGGATAGCAGAGGGAAATTAAACTTGAACCTGCCTTATATAGGCCAGTAGACCTGTTGCAGTGCTCCCTATGAAGAGGGTGCGAGTTGGACCTGCCTAGCATGAGCCAGTAGGTCTGCAGTGGTGCTCCTTCCTTCTTAAGTGTGTGTGACTTGGGGCTGCCTAATATGGGCCAGTAGGCCTGCTGCAGTGCTCCTTAAGTGGGTGTGGCGAACTTGCTTAGAATGAGCCAGTAGGCCTGCTGCAGTGCTCCTTCTTAAAAGTGTGTGACTTGGATCTGCCTAACATAGGTCAGTAGGCCTGCTGCAGTGCTCTTTCTTAAGTGGGTATGACTTGTACCTGGCTAACATAGGCCAGTAGGCCTGCTGCAGTGCTCTTTCTTAAGTGGGTATGACTTGTACCTGGCTAACATAGGCCAGTAGGCCTGCTGCAGTGCTCTTTCTTAAGTGGGTATGACTTGTACCTGGCTAACATAGGTCAGTAGGCCTGCTGCAGTGCTCTTTCTTAAGTGGGTATGACTTGTACCTGGCTAACATGGGCCAGTAGGCCTGCTGCAGTGCTCTTTTTTCCTAGTGTTGACTGAATGATGGTTAACTTGTTCCCAGTTTTTTTTTTTTTTTTTGAGTCACTCTGTATTCAAGAATTTCGTAGGAAATGCAAAATTTCTATACAAAATAAGACATATCTCCCTCGTAAATCCCTCCAGACCGTCAGTGAAAGACCACAGGGCTGCGAAATATATTTAGGTCCTGGACTTATTCCTGAGAAAGGACCACTGGTTGTACGGTCTTGTACAATGTACGAAGTGCTTGAATCTGGTGATATTTCGGCACTTAAAATTAAATTGCTAACATTAGTAGACTGTTGAGAATGTACAACTGCTCAGAGTAACATTTTGTCAGTAGCAGCAGTAGTAGTAGTTAGTAGCAGTAGTAGTAGTAGCAGTAGTAGTAGTAGTAGCAGTGTAGTAGTAGTAGTAGTAGTAGTAGTAGTAGCAGTAGTAGTAGTAGTAGCAGTAGTAGTAGCAGCAGTAGTAGTAGTAGTAGTAGCAGTAGTAGTAGTAGCAGCAGTAGTAGTAGTAGTAGCAGTAGTAGTAGTAGCGTAGTAGTAGTAGTAGTGAGTAGTAGTCAGTAGTAGTGAAGTAGTAGTAGTAGCAGTATGTAGTAGTAGTAGCAGTAGTAGTAGTAGTAGTAGCAGTAGTAGTAGCAGTAGTAGTAGTAGAGTAGTAGCAGTAGAGTTAGTAGAGGTAGTAGTAGTAGTAGTAGTAGTAGCAGTAGTAGTAGTAGCAGTAGTAGTAGTAGTGCAGCAGTAGTAGTAGTATGTAGTAGCAGCAGTAGTTAGTGTAGTAGTTAGTAGTGTAGTAGTATAGTAGCATAGTAGTAGTAGTGTGCAGTGTAGTAGTAGTGTAGTAGTAGCAGCAGCAGCAGTAGTAGTAGTAGTATTAGTAGCAGTAGTAGTAGTAGTAGTAGCAGTAGTAGTAGTAGCATAGTAGTAGTAGTAGCAGTAGTAGTAGTAGCAGAGTAGTAGTTGTAGTAGTAGTAGCAGTAGTAGTCAGGTAGTAGTAGTAAGTAGTAGCAGTAGTAGTAGTAGTAGTAGTAGTAGACAGTGAGTAGTAGTAGTAGTGTAGTAGCAGTAGCAGTAGTGCAGTAGTAGTAGTAGTAGTAGCAGAAGTCAGTAGTAGTAGTAGTAGTAGTAGCAGTAGTAGTAGACAGAGTAGTAGTAGTAGTAGATAGTAGCAGTAGTAGTAGTATGTAGTAGTGTGTAGCAGCAGTAGTAGTAGTAGTAATGCAGTAGTAGTAGCAGTAGAGTAGTAGCAGTAGATAGTAGTAGTAGCAGTAGCAGTAGCAGTAGTAGTGTAGTAGCTAGTAGTAGTAGTTTGCAGTAGTAGCAGTAGTAGTAGTAGTAGCAGAGTAGTAGTAGTAGTAGCAGTAGCAGTAGTAGCTATAGTAGTAGTAGCAGTAGCAGCAGTAGAGTAGTATAGTAGTAGCGTATGTAGTAGTAGCTAGAGTAGTAAGTAGTAGTAGTAAGTAGGCACGTAGTTGTGTAGCAGTGCAGTAGCAGTAGCAGTAGTAGTAGTAGTAGAGCAGTAGTAGTAGTAGTATAGTAGCAGTAGTAGCAGTAGTAGTATAGTAGTAGTAGCAGTAGTAGTAGTAGTAGTAGTGCGTAGTAGCAGTAGAGTAGTAGTAGTAGTAGACAGCAGTAGTAGTAGTAGTAGTAGTAGAGTAGTTGAGTAGTAGTAGTAGTAGTAGTAGCAGTAGTAGTAGTAGTAGTAGCAGTAGTATCAGTAGTAGTAGTGTAGTAGCAGTAGCAGTAGAACAGTAGCAGTAGTAGTAGTAGTAGCAGCAGTAGTAGTAGTAGTAGTAGCAGTAGTAGTAGTAGTAGTAGCAGTAGCAGTAGTAGTAGTAGTAGTAGTAGTAGTAGTAGTAGCAGTAGTAGTAGTAGTAGCAGTAGTAGTAGTAGTAGTAGTAGTAGCAGTAGTAGTAGTAGTAGTAGCAGTAGTAGTAATAGTAGTAGCAGTAGCAACAGCAGTAGCAGTAGCAACAGCAGTAGCAGTAGCAGGAACAGCAGCAGCAGTAGTAGTAGTAGTAGTAGTAGTAGCAGTAGCAGTAGCAACACCAGTAGCAGTAGTAGTAGTAGTAGCAGTAGCAACAGCAGTAGCGGTAGCAACAGCAGTAGCAGTAGCAGGAACAGCAGCAGCAGTAGCAGTAGCAGGAACAGCAGCAGCAGTAGTAGTAGTAGTAGTAGTAGTAGCAGTAGCAGTAGCAACACCAGTAGCAGTAGTAGTAGTAGCAGCAGTAGTAGCAGCAGTAGTAGTAGTAGCAGCAACAGCAGTAGTAGCAACAGCAGCAACAGCAAAAACAGTAATAGTAGCAGTAGTAGTAGTAGTAGTGGCAGTAGTAGTAGTAGCAGCAATAGTAGCAACAGCTCTCCAAGAGAGAACCCGCAGTAATGGATTTAAATTAGATAAGTTTAGATTTAGAAAGGACATAGGAAAGTATTGGTTTGGAAATAGGGTAGTTGATGAGTGGAACAGTCTACCTAGTTGGGTTATTGAGGCTAGGACTTTGGGTAGTTTCAAATTTAGGTTGGATAAGTACATGAGTGGGAGGGGTTGGATTTGAGTGGGACTTGCATATCAGAGCTTATTTCTTGGGTAGCATTGAAAATTGGGTTGGTCAAATGTTTGTTAGTGGGATGAATTGTAAAGGACCTGCCTAGTATGGGCCAACAGGCCTGCTGCAGTGTTCCTCCTTTCTTATGTTCTTATGTTACAAGTAGCAGTAGCATCAAGTTATCAGAACTTAGGTAGCGACACAGTATACTGAACACAACCACAGTCACGGTCATATACAGAGATACGACATCGATTGTCAGTAGCCCTTATAAACCATAACAAGATACGACATCGGTTGTCAGTATCCCTTATAAACCATAACAAGATACGACATCGGTTGTCAGTAGCCCTTATAAACCATAACAAGATACGACATCGGTTGTCAGTAGCCCTTTAAACCACAATCTACAACATAAGTTGTCAGTGGTCATATTGTAGAATTTCCCAAGTTTTGATTATAATGTAGCTTTCTCGCCTACGTTACAAGTTCTTGGTAACTGAGGTACTTGACTGAATTTATGCGATCAGTGAAGGCTTCCTATCCATTACCTTGGCATCTCTTGTTTTGAAGGTTCTAGTTATCCAGCCTACATAAACCTCTTGCCTACTACTACTGTTTTTATTATTCCTCTATATACCCACAGCTCTATTATAAAGCTCCCTTATATACTATGATTCTTTTATTAATATAATTGATTTTTTGACTTCGAAATCATCGTGACTCTGGCAACCCACCTCCGACGTCACGGCTGCGCTACCCAATCACCTCTCACGGTCGGTATGACGTCGCTCCCCGTTAACCAATCACCTCTCAACCCATGACGTCACACCGGCTCCACCAATCCCCCCTCACTAAACCCACGACGTCACTCCTCTTCCACCAATCACCTCGCGGGAATAAACACGGCTCTCTAATGTTTACAAACATCTCATTACCGACTAATTGCCGATTTATTGCAGACTAATTACCGATTTATTGCAAAGTAGCAGCAAGTAGAAAGTATTCTTATGCAACATTGAGCCTCAGAACCTCCAAAACAATTGCAAATCTGTTCGAAATTAGAGATATTATACAATTCAAAGAGATTTTTTTTTTCAGTTCCGGATGGAATTGCATTACGAAATCATCGAAGATTAAATTAATGTAATTTTTTAGGCCTAGGCTTTTTTAAAGGCAGTCTGTAGGCTTTGCTTTATAAGCCGGGATTTTTTTAATGCGGAGGTTCAAAAAATCGAGGTTTAAATTTTGGAGGGTTCAAAATTTGGGTCTATTCTGAACCACTAGCAAGTGGTCCACCCTGAACCACTAGCAAGTGGTCCACCCTGAACCACTAGCAAGTGGTCCACCCTGAACCACTAGCAAGTGGTCCACCCTGAACCACTAGCAAGTGGTCCACCCTGAACCACTAGCAAGTGGTCCACCCTGAACCACTAGCAAGTGGTCCACCCTGAACCACTAGCACGTGGTCCACCCTGAACCACTAGTTAGTGGTCCACCCTGAACCACTAGCAAGTGGTCCATCCTGAACCACTAACAAGTGGTCCACCCTTAACCACTAGCAAGTGGTCCACCCTGAACCACTAGTTAGTGGTCCACCCTGAACCACTAGTTAATGGTCCACCCTGAACCACTAGTTAATGGTCCACCCTGAACCACTAGTTAATGGTCCACCCTGAACCAATAGCAAGCGCTCTATTAAGGACCCCTAGCAACTGCTCCATCCTGGACCACTATAAAGAGGCCCCATTAAGGGCCACTGAGAGTTAAAATGCTTCACTCACTCTAGACACTTTTATTCCTGTAACAAAAATACAAACTCTGGAGCGTCAAGATTTCTCTCCGATACAGTAATTAATTCGGCTCATGTTCCCAGAATGACGAGCATTTTTCTGGTGGCGAAAATGATCCCGGAGAGAATCATTTTCCAGCCATTTCAGCAACATTATTAATGCATATGTTGCTCTTGTTGCACACACACGTGTGTGGGTGCACACACACACATGCATACATATATATTCATACACACACACAGAGTGGTCACTCTTACGTACACATGTGCACCTGCTCGTTAGAGCTAATATCTAATCAGTTAATCACGTGGTAACACCTTAGTAACTAAAAACACGCAGATATGTTCAACTGTTGTTCAAACTGAACATCAGAATGGGGAAGAAATGTTCAATGGGGAATTTTTGAACGGAAATTAATTGCTGGTGCTAGACAGAGTAGCTGGTTTGAGTGTCTCAGTAACTGGTGACAGTTCTGTTAGCGAAAACGCCTTGTTAATGAGAGAGGGATCAGGAGAGAATGGCCAGACTGGTTCAAGTTGGCAGGAAGGCGACAGTAACTCAAATAACCACATGTTACAACAGTGTTATGCAGAAATGCATCTCTGGATGCACAACACGTCGAACCTTAAGTGGATGGGTTACAGCAGCCCAAAAAAGAAACTGTGTTTCACTCCTTTCAGCTAATAACAGAAAACAGAGTCGACAGTGGGCACAGACTCACCAAAAGAGGACAGTTGAAGACTGGAAAAAAATCGCCTCGTTTGACAAATCGTGATTTCCACCATAACGTAAAGATGGATGGGCTAGAATTTCTCATAAGCCTTTGTGATGGAGCAGCAGATTCACAGCATAATGTGCAGCAGACAAACCTGCAGCAGTAACTGTCTGATGCTATAATGTTAAAACGTTGACCAGGATGTCTAAGAAATGTTGCAAGCACCCTGTTGATTCATGACACTAAGTACTATGGTACTGGTGTACCATAGTACAGCAGTACCATGGTACACCAGTACCATAGTACACTAGTACCATGGTAACCCCCATACCATCATTCCATGCACTCCCATACTTGTGATTTAGATATATTTAGAGAGCTAGCTAGGGGTGCTAACCCAGCCCTAGATAGATCTAATCCATCCTGCCTTTCCTGTCACAGAAGTGATCCCCGTTAGCAGTGATGTCTTAGAATATCCTCATAACAGTAATGTTACAATAACCATGTAATAGTGAGGTGTTACAATATCCTCATAACAGTGCTGGTGTTACAATATCCTTGTAACAGTTATCCACCCAGCAATCCCTCTCTTCGACCTAATTATATCTTTCAGTTATCCTTGGTAGGAGGTGGTAATTCCTCAAACATAAATTATAGGCCCCACCCACCTGTGGCATCACCAGCAGCTGCTGCACTTCACTCTAAATTATACCCAGGTAAGCAGGTTCTCTCTACTAAACTGTCCAACATCATATCCTCCCAAAGCAATTTTAATCACTCTAACCAATTTCAATGCTTCTTAATCCACTAATTCTACCATATCCTCTGCCTATCCATTAGAAAATCCCAGTAGGCCTACTCAACTCATCTGTTTCCCTAATGGGAGGAATTAAGATAAATATACTTACCTGTGAGAAATAGGGAGAAGTTAGGGAGTTACCAGCAGTGACCAGACCTGGTACTTCACCTGTCACACAGCTGCTCTGGTACCTGTCGGAGGACGACATCTGTTACTAAACACGTGTAGGAGAACAACAGATGTTAGTGAATATTGTTGGGAGATAACACACTTGTTGCTAAACACTTGTAGGAGACAACATCTGCGGGCAAGCTTCATTACACATGAAGACAGGTGGGAGAAAACACCTGTTAGCAAACACGTGTAGGAGACAACATCTGTTGGCAAACATAACACCCGTAGAAGACAACATCTGTCATGATAACACATGTAGAAGAACAACAGCTGTTAGCAAACACCTGTAGAACAACATCTGTTCACAAACACTTGTCATGATAACACTTGTAAAAGAACAACACCTGTCATGATAACACTTGTACAACATCTGTCATGAAATATAACAATAACTGTACAACACCTGTCATAAAACGCCGTAACAACACCTGTATAAAATAACACCTGTCACGTAACAATTACAGAAACATTTCGACTGCGTGGTCGGAACATTAGGTCATCTACCCTTCCGTCTACTTACTGTCAATCCCTGTCCAGCAAGCATGAGGCATGCATCTACCTGTCTATCTGGCCAACATACAGATAGAGACAGGCAAACAGACAGATAGACACACAGGTAGAGAGTCAGACAGATAGCCAGACATACAAATAGACAGACAGGCAGAGAAGCAGGCAGACACACACGCAGACAGAGAGACAGGCAGACAGGCAGACAGGCAGACACACAGGTAGACAGATATACAGGCAGACACACAGGTAGACAGACAGTCAGACAGAAAGCCAGACATACAAATAGACAGACAGGCAGAGAAGCAGGCAGACACACACGCAGACAGAGACAGGCAGACAGGCAGACACACAGGTAGACAGACAGTCAGACAGATAGCCAGACATACAAATAGACAGACAGGCAGAGAAGCAGGCAGACACACATTCAGACAGAGAGACAGGCAGACAGTCAGACAGATAGCCAGACATACAAATAGACAGACAGGCAGAGAAGCAGGCAGACACACATTCAGACAGAGAGACAGGCAGACAGGCAGACACACAGGTAGACAGACAGTCAGACAGAAAGCCAGACATACAAATAGACAGACAGGCAGAGAAGCAGGCAGACACACACGCAGACAGATATACAGGCAGACACACAGGTAGACAGACAGTTAGACAGATAGCCAGACATACAAATAGACAGACAGGCAGAGAAGCAGGCAGACACACACGCAGACAGACAGATACACAGGTAGACAGACAGTTAGACAGATAGCCAGACATACAAATAGACAGACAGGCAGAGAAGCAGGCAGACACACACGCAGACAGAGAGACAGGAAGACAGACAGATACACAGAGCTATGATTCGACCCCTGCAACCACAGTTAGGTGAGTACAGACAGACAGACACATAGACAGCCAGACAGACTCTCAGACAGCCTTTTCACTGCTGTCTATAAATAACTTGGTTATATTTACACGTTTAAATCCTCCTGTTTAATACCCTTTTTGTTCTGTATTCAGCCAACCTTGTGGTGGTCCCAGGACCCCTTGTGGTGGTCCCAGGACCCATTGTGGTGGTCCCAGAACCCCTTGTGGTGGTCCCTGGACCCATTGTGGTGGTCCCAGGACCCCTTGTGGTGGTCCCAGAACCCCTTGTGGTGGTCCCTGGACCCATTGTGGTGTTCCCAGGACCCCTTGTGGTGGTCCCAGGACCCATTGTGGTGGTCCCTGGACCCCTTGTGGTGGTCCCAGGACCCATTGTGGTGGTCCCTGGACCCATTGTGGTGTTCCCAGGACCCATTGTGGTGGTCCCAGAACCCCTTGTGGTGGTCCCTGGACCTATTTTGGTGTTCCCAGGACCCCTTGTGGTGGTCCCAGAACCCCTTGTGGTGGTACCAGAACCCCTTGTGGTGGTCCCAGGACCCATTGTGGTGGTCCCAGGACCCCTTGTGGTGGTCCCAGAACCTCTTGTGGTGGTCCCAGGGCCCATTGTGGTGGTCCCAGGACCCCTTTGTGGTGGTCCCAGGACCCCTTGTGGTGGTCCCAGGACCCTTTGTAGTGGTTCCAGGACCCCTTGTGGTGGTCCCAGGACCCCTTGTGGTGGTCCCAGGACCTCTTGTGGTGGTCCCAGGACCCACTGTGGTGGTCACAGGACCCCTTTTGATGGTCCCAGGACCCCTTGTGGTGGTCCCAGGACCCCTTGTGATGGTCTCAGGACCTCTTGTGGTGGTCCCAGGACCTATCGTGGTGGTCCCAGGACCCATTGTGGTGGTCCCTGGACCTCTTGTGGTGGTCCCAGGGCCCATTGTGGTGGTCCCAGGACCCCTTTGTGGTGGTCCCAGGACCCTTTGTGGTGGTCCCAGGACCCCTTGTAATGGTCCCAGGACCCCTTGTAGTGGTCCCAGGACCCCTTGTGGTGGTCCCAGGACCTCTTGTGGTGGTCCCAAGACCTCTTGTGGTGGTCCCAGGACTCCTTGTGGTGGTCCCAGGACCCCTTTGTGGTGGTCCCAGGACCCTTTTGTGGTGGCCCCAGGACCCTTTTGTGGTGGTCCCAGGACCCCTTGCAGTGGTCCCAGAACCCCTTGTGGTGGTCCTGGGACCACCTTAATGACCCTCTTGTAGAAGATAGACTTGAAACCCCATTAACACACTCCCACACACAATCCTACACACATACATATACACACATGTACAACACATGTAAAAAATGGGATCCCAGAGAGTAGGATGAAGAGTCAAGGGAAATGGTCTGGGAAGAATGGTCAGCACAGCTCAGGAAAAGGAAACAAGAGTTGGAAAGGAGGCTAGATGAGTTTAACATAATGGAGGAGATGATGGCTGCAGAGAGCAAGAAGTGGGAGCTAGAAGCCGCAGCTACAAAGGCTAGGATACAGAGCCTAGAAGAGGAAGTGAAAATGCTGAAATGGGATACAGAGCCAAAGAACAGAATGGGCATGGCATCGTGTCTATAGTTTAATGCAAAGTCATGGAGAAGATTATCAGGAGAAAAGTGGTGGAACACCTAGAATGGAATAAACTTTTTCACGACACCAGCACGATTTCAGGGAAGGGGGAATCCTGTGTCACAAACCTACTAGAGCTTTACAAAAAGGTGAAAGAAGTAAGACAGGAGAGAAAAGGGTGGAGGCTTACACTTTCTTGCATTGTAAGGTTTTCGACACAGTTCCACATAAGAGACTAATGCAAAAGCTTAAGGAATATGCAAGAATAATAGGAAAGGCACTAGAGTGCATCAGAGAATACCTGACAGGAAGGAAACGAATGATGGTACATGACGAGGTGTCAGAATGGGGGCCTGTGACGAGTGGGGTTCCACAAGGGTCCGTCCTAGAACTTTCACTTTTTCTGGTATATGTGAATGACTTGACAGAAGGGATAGATTCAGAAGTGACTGTGTTGGCAGATGATGTGAAGCTAATGCGAAGATTCAAACAGATAAGGATCAGACAGGACTACAGAGGGATCTGGACAGACTGCAAGTCTGGTCCAGCAAATGGCTCCTGGAGTTTAACCCAACCAAGTGAAAAGTCATGAAGACTGGGAAAGGTTAAAGAAGACAGCAGACAGAGTACAGGCTAGGGGGCCGAAGTCCACTCAGCGAAAAGGATCTTGGGGTGAGTATAATACCGAGCTTATCTCCCGAGGTGAACATTTACACAATAACTACTGAGGCATATGGGCGACTAGCAAACCTAGGATTTTGACACCTGAGTAAGGAATCATTCAAGACTCTGTACATTAATAACTATACACCGTCAAGCCCATATTGCAGTATACAGCAGCAATATGGAGCCCACACCTGGTCAAGCACGTCGAGAAATTAGAGAAGTGCAAAGGTTTGCAACAAAACTAGTCCCAGAGCTCAGGGGAATGTCCTACGAGGAGAGGTTAAGGGAAATCGACCTGACGACACTGGAGGACAGGAGAGATAGGGGGGACATGATAACGACATATAAAATACCGAGAGGAATTGACAAGGTGGACAAAGACAGGATGTTCCAGAGATTGGACACAGTAACAAGGGGACACAGTTGGAAGTTGAAGACACAGATGAATCACAGGGATGTTAGGAAGTATTTCTTCAGTCACAGAGTTGTCAGTAAGTGGAATAGTTTGGGAAGTGATGTAGTGGAGGCAGGATCCATACATAGCTTTAAGAAGAGGTATGATAATGCTCATGGAGCAGAAAAAGAGTGACCTAGTGGCGGCCAGTGAAAAGGCGAGACCAGGAGCTGCGAATCGACCCCTGCAACCAGAACTAGGTGAATACACACACACACACACACACACACACACACACACACACACACACACACACACACACACACACACACACACACACACACACACACACACACACACAGGGACTCAAGGGGGAACTAAGACAACCATCTGAGATACAAGTCCCTCAGGGCTTGTAAGAACTTCCTGCTGCTGGTAGTGGTGGTAGTGATGGTGGTAGTAGTGGCAGTGGTGGTAGTGGTGGTAATGGTGGTGGTGGTGTTGATAGTTGTGGTAGTGCTAGCGGTGGTGGTAGTACAATGATGGTAATGTTAGTAGTTACAATTGTGGTAGTGATAGTTACAATAGTGGTTGTTACAATGGTGGCAGTGGTGGAAGTTACAATGGTGGTAGTGGTGGTAGTAACAATGGTGGTAGTGGTAGTAGCAACAATGGTGGTAGTGGTGGTAGTAATAATAGTGGTAGTGGTGGTAGTAACAATGGTGGTAGTGGTGGTACTAACAATGGTGGTAGTGTAGTGCAACAATGGTGGTAGTGGTGGTAGTAATAATAGTGGTAGTGGTAGTAGTAACAATGGTGGTAGTGGTGGTAGTAACAATGGTGGCAGTGGTGGAAGTTACAATGGTGGTAGTGGTGGTAGTAATAATCTTGGTAGTGGTAGTAGTAACAATGGTGGCAGTAATAATGGTGGTAATAACAATAGTGGTAGTGGTGGTAGTAACAATGGTGGTAGTGGTAGTAGTAACAATGGTGGTAGTGGTAGTAGTAATAATGGTGGTAGTGGTGGTAGTAATAATAGTGGTAGTGGTGGTAGTAACAATGGTGGTAGTGGTGGTAGTAACAATGGTGGTAGTGGTGGTAGTAACAATAGTGGTAGTGGTGGTAGTAACAATGGTGGTAGTGGTAGTAGTAACAATGGTGGTAGTGGTAGTAGTAACAATGGTGGTAGTGCTACCTTACTCACTATACAACATACATCATACTATATATATCGTGTATG
Source organism: Cherax quadricarinatus (assembly GCF_026875155.1). Lineage (NCBI taxonomy): Eukaryota > Metazoa > Arthropoda > Malacostraca > Decapoda > Parastacidae > Cherax > Cherax quadricarinatus. Next base: position 4,666,457 of record NC_069496.1, read on the forward strand.
ACTATACACTAATATACACATCCATACACATACTAACAATGGTGGTAGTAACAATGGTGGTAGTGGTGGTAGTAACAATGGTGGTAGTGGTGGTAGTACAGGTAGTTAACAATGGTGGTAGTGGTAGTAGTAACAATGTGTAGGTAGTAGTTGGGGGTATGTGTAGTAACAATGGTTTATGTATGTGGAGTGCTACCTTACTCACTATACAACATACATCATACTATATACATCATGTATGACTATACACTAATATACACATCCAAACACATACTTGACAGCTGAAGACACTAACAGCAAATTAATTATCCTTATTACTTAGATAAATATTGATAATGACGTAGAGCAGTGGTTCCCAAACTGGGGGTAATGGTAGAGTAATGGTAGAGTAATGCTCTCTCTAGCTAGAGTCTAGAGAGAGCATTACTCTACCATTACCTACCATTACTCTACCATTACCCCCAGTTTGGGAACCACTGACGTAGAGGATCAGCAGAAGGTGAGTGATAGCGACATCTGGTGAAAATGACAGTCATGTTCTTAGAAGATGGCAGTTATGTAGTGTATATACACTGAGAGGTGTGTATATCTCAGTGTATATACACTGAGAGGTGTGTATATCTCAGTGTATATACACTGAGAGGTGTGTATATCTCAGTGTATATACACTGAGAAGTTTGTATATCTCAGTGTATATACACTGAGAAGTTTGTATATCTCAGTGTATATACACTGAGAGTTAAATCACTATAATAAGTATTAAGTATTCTTGACTGATGGTGCACAGTAGATAGACTTGAAACCCCATTAACCAACCAACCGGTCTTAATGACCCTCGTACAGTAGATAGATTTGAAACCCCATTAACCAACCAACCGGTCTTAATGACCCTCGTACAGTAGATAGACTTGAAACCCCATTAACCAACCAACCGGTCTTAATGACCCTCGTACAGTAGATAGACTTAAAAACCCATTAACCACCATCTGAAGGTAATGTGTATGCAAGAGGTACTAAAACAGAGTCAGTTACCGAACAAACCGTAGTAAGGAATAATTGGTCGCTGCGGTAATGGCGTGAAGATTATATTGTGAGGGTTTAAAATACGTCACTGGAAGTGTATTGATAGGTCATTTACATCTGTTCTTGCAATAGTTGTTAGACAGCTAGTGAAGGGAGCTCTGGGTTAAGATAATAGCAGAGGTTGAATAGGGAGAAGCTGGATACGACGTCAGGTGTCAGTGGCCCTATATACCACAACACTAAGACGCTGGATAAGACGTCAGGTGTCAGTGGCCCTATATACTGCAACACTAAGACGCTGGATAAGACGTCAGGTGTCAGTGGCCCTATATAGTGCAACAGTAAGACGCTGGATAAGACACCAGGTGTCAGTGGCCCTATATACTGCAACACTAAGACGCTGGATAAGACGTCAGGTGTCAGTGGGCCTATATACCACAACACTAAGACGCTGGATAAGACGTCAGGTGTCAGTGGGCCTATATACCACAACACTAAGACGCTGGATAAGACGTCAGGTGTCAGTGGGCCTATATACTGCAACACTAAGACGTTGGATACGACGCCAGGTGTCAGTGGCCCTATAAACCACAACACTAAGACGCTGGATACGACGCCAGGTGTCAGTGACGCTATAAACCACAACACTAAGACGTTGGATACGACGCCAGGTGTCAGTGACGCTATAAACCACAACACTAAGACGCTGGATACGACGCCAGGTGTCAGTGACGCTATAAACCACAACACTAAGACGTTGGATACGACGCCAGGTGTCAGTGGCCCTATAAACCACAACACTAAGACGCTGGATACGACGCCAGGTGTCAGTGACGCTATAAACCACAACACTAAGACGCTGGATACGACGCCAGGTGTCAGTGACGCTATAAACCACAACACTAAGACGCTGGATACGACGCCAGGTGTCAGTGGCCCTATATACCACAACATTAACAGGAGAGAGAACTCGAGAATGGGCCGTTCAGCTTCTGTTTTTTCTGAATTATTACTGTTGATGACTGTTGAATACAATGTTTATCTGTTGTTATAACTTTACTAGTGAGGCTACAGCTGGTGATGTTGTTCTTGGCCAGCTGACGGTTCTTCCTGGCCAGCTGGTGATGTTCTTCCTGGACAGCTGTGGGTCTTCTTGGCCAGCTGGTGGTTCATCCTGGCTAGCTGGTGGTTCATCCTGGCTAGCTGGTGGTTCTTCCTGGCCAGCTGGTGGTTCATCCTGGCTAGCTAGTATTCTTCCTGGCCAGCTGGTGGTTCATCCTGGCTAGCTAGTATTCTTCCTGGCCAGCTGGTGATGTTCTTCCTGGACAGCTGTGGGTCTTCTTGGCCAGCTGGTGGTTCATCCTGGCTAGCTGGTGGTTCATCCTGGCTAGCTGGTGGTTCATCCTGGCTAGCTGGTGGTTCATCCTGGCTAGCTGGTGATTCTTCCTGGCCAGCTGGTGGTTCATCCTGGCTAGCTAGTATTCTTCCTGGCCAGCTGGTGGTTCATCCTGGGCAGCTAGTATTCTTCCTGGCCAGCTGGTGGTTCATCCTGGCTAGCTGGTGGTTCATCCTGGCTAGCTGGTGATTCTTCCTGGCCAGCTGGTGGTTCATCCTGGCTAGCTAGTATTCTTCCTGGCCAGCTGGTGGTTCATCCTGGCTAGCTGGTGGTTCATCCTGGCTAGCTGGTGATTCATAATGGCTAGCTGGTGATTCTTCCTGGCCAGCTGGTGGTTCATCCTGGCCAGCTGGTGGTTCATCCTGGCTAGCTGGTGGTTCATCCTGGCTAGCTGGTGATTCTTCCTGGCCAGCTGGTGGTTCATCCTGGGTAGCTAGTATTCTTCCTGGGCAGCTGGTGGTTCATCCTGGCTAGCTGGTGATTCTTCCTGGCCAGCTGGTGGTTCATCCTGGGTAGCTAGTATTCTTCCTGGCCAGCTGGTGGTTCATCCTGGCTAGCTGGTGGTTCATCCTGGCTAGCTGGTGGTTCATCCTGGCTAGCTGGTGGTTCATCCTGGCTAGCTAGTATTCTTCCTGGCCAGCTGGTGGTTCATCCTGGCCAGCTGGTGGTTCATCCTGGCTAGCTGGTGATTCTTCCTGGCCAGCTGGGGGTTCATCCTGGCTAGCTAGTATTCTTCCTGGCCAGCTGGTGGTTCATCCTGGGTAGCTAGTATTCTTCCTGGCCAGCTGGTGGTTCATCCTGGCTAGCTGGTGGTTCATCCTGGCTAGCTGGTGGTTCATCCTGGCTAGCTGGTGATTCTTCCTGGCCAGCTGGTGGTTCATCCTGGCTAGCTAGTATTCTTCCTGGCCAGCTGGTGGTTCATCCTGGCCAGCAGGTGGTTCATCCTGGCTAGCTGGTGGTTCTTCCTGGCCAGCTGGTGGTTCATCCTGGCTAGCTGATGGTTCATCCTGGCCAGCTGGTGGTTCATCCTGGCCAGCAGGTGGTTCATCCTGGCTAGCTGGTGGTTCTTCCTGGCTAGCTGGTGGTTCATCCTGGCTAGCTGATGGTTCATCCTGGCCAGCTGGTGGTACATCCTGGCTAGCCGGTGATTCTTCCTGGCCAGCTGGTGGTTCATCCTGGCTAGCTGATGGTTCATCCTGGCCAGCTGGTGGTTCATCCTGGCTAGCTGATGGTTCATCCTGGCCAGCTGGTGGTTCATCCTGGCCAGCTGGTGGTACATCCTGGCTAGCCGGTGATTCTTCCTGGCCAGCTGGTGGTTCATCCTGGCTAGCTGATGGTTCATCCTTGCCAGCTGGTGGTTCATCCTGGCTAGCTGGTGGTTCATCCTGGCCAGCTGGTGGTTCATCCTGGCTAGCTGGTGGTTCATCCTGGCTAGCTGGTGATTCTTCCTGGCCAGCTGGTGGTTCATCCTGGCTAGCTAGTATTCTTCCTGGCCAGCTGGTGGTTCATCCTGGCCAGCAGGTGGTTCATCCTGGCTAGCTGGTGGTTCTTCCTGGCCAGCTGGTGGTTCATCCTGGCTAGCTAATATTCTTCCTGGCCAGCTGGTGGTTCATCCTGGCCAGCTGGTGATTCATCCTGGCTATTTGGTGGTTCTTCCTGGCCAGCTGGTGGTTCATCCTGGCTAGCTGATGGTTCTTCCTGGCCAGCTGGTGGTTCATCCTGGCCAGCTGGTGATTCATCCTGGCTATTTGGTGGTTCTTCCTGGCCAGCTGGTGGTTCATCCTGGCTAGCTGATGGTTCATCCTGGCCAGCTGGTGGTACATCCTGGCTAGCCGGTGATTCTTCCTGGCCAGCTGGTGGTTCATCCTGGCTAGCCGGTGATTCTTCCTGGCCAGCTGGTGGTTCATCCTGGCCAGCTGGTGGTTCATCCTGGCCAGCTGGTGGTTAATCCTGGCTAGCCGGTGATTCATCCTGGCTAGCTGGTGGTTCATCCTGGCCAGCTGGTGGTTCATCCTGGCTAGCCGGTGATTCATCCTGACTAGCTGGTGGTTCTTCCTGGCCAGATGGTGGTTCATCCTGGCTAGCTGGTACCTACTTACCTAGCAGTAAGAAGGTACCTGGATGTTAGTGGACTGGTGTGGGTGGCATCCTAAGTGACAAAATTAACCTAAGTTGCGGGAACTGCTCTGTGTCATGGGTGTGAGCCTTGGTCTGTATAAGTTGTATCGTATACCTGTAGGAATAAAGATTATTATTTTTGAGTATATAGTTATTTAAGCAAATTCTTGATGTATATAAAATAATACTAGTCATTCTTAGTTAATTTTCCCTCCATTAGCTTTGAAAATTAGTTGGATCACCATGACAAGAATTAGGAATGAGTTAAGGAGAGAGTTTTATTGTCTATTATGAGCCTCAAGGCTCAGTGAGCAGGGATCTAGAGCATGGGTTGTCTACTGTGACCACTAGTTCACTATGTTGTACTCACCTAATTGTGGTTGCAGGGGCCGAGACTCAGCTCCTGGCCCCGCCTCTTCACTACTAGGTCCTCTCTCTCCCTGCTCCATGAGCTTTATCATACCTCGTCTTAAAGCTATGTATGGTCCCTGCCTTTTGTGTGTGTGTGTGTGTGTGTGTGTGTGTGTGTGTGTGTGTGTGTGTGTGTGTCTCCACGGACATACATTATGGAAGCAATCAAACATAGTGGTGTTTTTCTGTTTGCTGTTGTGTGCTCGGAATGAGGTTGTTTGGTGGGCTGGTGGGTTCTGGTAAGTGGTGGTGGGTTGTAGTGGGTTCTGGTAAGTGGTGGTGGGTTGTAGTGGGTTTTGGTAAGTGGTGGAGGGTTGTAGTGGGTTCTGGTAAGTGGTGGTGGGTTGTAGTGGGTTTTGGTAAGTGGTGGTGGGTTGTAGTGGGTTCTGGTAAGTGGTGGTGGGTTGTAGTGGTTCTGGTAAGTGGTGGTGGGTTGTAGTGGGTTCTGGTAAGTGGTGGTGGATTGTAGTGGGTTCTGGTAAGTGGTGGTGGGTTGTAGTGGGTTCTGGTAAGTGGTGATGGGTTGTAGTGGGTTCTGGTAAGTGGTGGTGGGTTGTAGTGGGTTCTGGTAAGTTGTGGTGGGTTGTAGTGGGTTCTGGTAAGTGGTGGTGGGTTGTAGTGGGTTCTGGTAAGTGGTGGTGGGTTGTAGTGGGTTCTGGTAAGTGGTGGTGGGTTGTAGTCGGTTCTGGTAGTGATGGTGGGTTGTAGTGGTTCTGGTAAGTGGTGGGTGGTGTAGTGGGTTCTGGTAAGTTGTGGTGGTTGTAGTGGGTTCTGGTAAGTTGGTGGTGGGTTGTAGTGGGTTCTGGTAGGTGGTGGTGGGTTGTAGTGGGTTCTGGTAAGTGGTGGTGGTTGTAGTGGGTTCTGGTAAGTGGTGGTGGGTTGTAGTGGGATCTGGTAAGTGGTGGTGGGTTGTAGTGGGTTCTGGTAAGTGGTGGGTGTTGTAGTCGGTTCTGGTAAGTGATGGTGGGTTGTAGTGGGTTCTGGTAAGTGGTGTGGGTAGTAGTGGGTTCTGGTAAGTGGTGGTGGGTTGTAGTGGGTTCTGGTAAGTGGTGGTGGGTTGTAGTGGGTTCTGGTAAGTGGTGGTGGGTTGTAGTGGGTTCTGGTAAGTGGTGGTGGGTTATAGTAGGTTCTGGTAAGTGGTGGTGGGTTGTAGTGGGTTCTGGTAAGTTGGGGTGGGTTGTAGTGGTTCTGGTAAGTTGTGGTGGGTTGCAGTGGTTCTGGTAAGTGGTGGTGGTTGTAGTGGGATCTGGTAAGTGGTGGTGGGTGTAGTGGGATCTGGTAAGTGGTGGTGGGTTGTAGTGGGATCTGGTAAGTGGTGGTGGGTTGTAGTGGATTCTGGTAAGTGGTGGTGGGTTGTAGTGGGTTCTATTAAGTGGTTGTGGGTTGTAGTGGATTCTGGTAAGTGGTGGTGGGTTGTAGTGGGTTCTGGTAAGTGGTGGTGGGTTGTAGTGGATTCTGGTAAGTGGTGGTGGGTTGTAGTGGGTTCTGGTAAGTGGTGGTGGGTTGTAGTGGTTCTGGTAAGTGGTGGTGGGTTGTAGTCGGTTCTGGTAAGTGATGGTGGGTTGTAGTGGGTTCTGGTAAGTGGTGGTGGGTTGTAGTGGGTTCTGGTAAGTTGTGGTGGGTTGTAGTGGGTTCTGGTAAGTGGTGGTGGGTTGTAGTGGGTTCTGGTAGGTGGTGGTGGGTTGTAGTGGGTTCTGGTAAGTGGTGGTGGGTTGTAGTGGGTTCTGGTAAGTCGTGTGGGTTGTAGTGGGATCTGGTAAGTGTGGTGGGTTGTAGTGGGTTCTGGTAAGTGGTGGTGGGTTGTAGTCGGTTCTGGTAAGTGATGGTGGGTTGTAGTGGGTTCTGGTAAGTGGTGGTGGGTAGTAGTGGGTTCTGGTAAGTGGATGGTGGGTTGTAGTGGGTTCTGGTAAGTGGTGGTGGGTTGTAGTGGGTTCTGGTAAGTGGTGGGGGTTGTAGTGGGTTCTGGTAAGTGGTGGTGGGTTATAGTAGGTTCTGGTAAGTGGTGGTGGGTTGTAGTGGGTTCTGGTAAGTTGGGGTGGGTTGTAGTGGGTTCGGTAAGTTGTGGTGGGTTTGCAGTGGGTTCTGGTAAGTGGTGGTGGGTTGTAGTGGGATCTGGTAAGTGGTGGTGGGTTGTAGTGGGATCTGGTAAGTGGTGGTGGGTTGTAGTGGGATCTGGTAAGTGGTGGTGGGTTGTAGTGGATTCTGGTAAGTGGTGGTGGTTGTAGTGGGTTCTAGTAAGTGGTTGTGGGTTGTAGTGGATTCTGGTAAGTGGTGGTGGGTTGTAGTGGGTTCTGGTAAGTGGTGGTGGGTTGTAGTGGATTCTGGTAAGTGGTGGTGGGTTGTAGTGGGTTCTGGTAAGTGGTGGTGGGTTATAGTGGGATCTTGTAAGTGGTGGTGGGTTGTAGTGGGATCTGGTAAGTTGCGGTGGGTTGTAGTGGGTTCTGGTAAGTGGTGTTGGGTTGTAGTGAATTCTGGTAAGTGGTTGTGGGTTGTAGTGGGATCTGGTAAGTGGTGATGGGTTGTAGTGGGATTCAGGTAAGTGGTGGTGGGTTGTAGTGGGTTCTGGTAAGTGGTGGTGGGTTGTAGTGGGCTCTGGTAGGTGGTGGTGGGTTGTAGTGTGTTCTGGTAAGTGGTGGTGGGTTGTAGTGGGCTCTGGTAAGTGGTGGGGGTTGTAGTGGGTTCGGTAAGTGGTGTTGGGTTTTTAGTGGGTTCTGGTAAGTGGTGGTGGGTTGTAGTGGGATCTGGTAAGTGGTGGTGGGTTGTAGTGGGATCTGGTAAGTGGTGGTGGGTTGTAGTGGGTTCTGGTAAGTGGTGGTGGGTTGTAGTGGTTCTGGTAAGTGGTGGTGGGTTGTAGTGGGTTCTGGTAAGTGGTGTTGGGTTGTAGTGGGTTCTGGTAAGTGCTGGTGGGTTTTAGTGGGATCTGGTAAGTGGTGGTGGGTTGTAGTGGGATCTGTAAGTTGGGTGGATGTAGTGGGACCTGGTAAGTGGTGATGGGTTGTAGTGGGATCTGTAAGTGGTGATGGGTTGTAGTGGGTTCTCGTAAGTGGTGATGGGTTGTAGTTGGGATCGGTAAGTGGTGGTGGGTTGTAGTGGATTCTGGTAAGTGGTGATGGGTTGTAGTGGGATCTGGTAAGTGGTGGTGGGTTGTAGTGGATTCTGGTAAGTGGTGATGGGTTGTAGTGGGATCTGGTAAGTGGTGGTGGGTTGTAGTGGGTTCTGGTAAGTGGTGTTGGGTTGTAGTGGGTTCTGGTAAGTGGTGGTGGGTTGTAGTGGATCTGGTAAGTGGTGGTGGGTTGTAGTGGGATCTGGTAATGGTGGTGGGTTGTAGTGGGTTCTGGTAAGTGATGTGGGTTGTAGTGGGTTCTGGTAAGTGGTGGTGGGTTGTTAGTGGGTTCTGGTAAGTGGTGGTGGGTTGTAGTGGGTTCTGGTAAGTGGTGGTGGGTTGTAGTGGGATCTGGTAAGTGGTGGTGGGTTGTAGTGGGATCTGGTAAGTGGTGGTGGGTTGTAGTGGATTCTGGTAAGTGTTGGTGGGTTGTAGTGGGTTCTAGTAAGTGGTGGTGGGTTGTAGTGGATTCTGTTAAGTGGTGGTGGGTTGTAGTGGGTTCTGGTAAGTGGTGGTGGGTTGTAGTGGATTCTGGTAAGTGGTGGTGGGTTGTAGTGGGTTCTAGTAAGTGGTGGTGGGTTGTAGTGGAATCTGGTAAGTGGTGGTGGGTTGTAGTGGGATCTGGTAAGTGGTGATGGGTTGTAGTGGGATCTGGTAAGTGGTGGTGGGTTGTAGTGGGTTCTGGTAGGTGGTGGTGGGTTGTAGTGGGTTCTGGTAAGTGGTGGTTGGTTGTAGTGGCCTCTGGTAAGTGGTGTGGGTTGTAGTGGGTTCTGGTAAGTGGTGGTGGGTTGTAGTGGGTTCTGGTAAGTGGCGGTGGGTTGTAGTGGGATCTGGTAAGGGGTGGTGGGTTGTAGTGGGTTCTGGTAAGTGGTGGTGGGTTGTAGTGGGATCTGGTAAGTGGTGGTGGGTTTGTAGTGGGATCTGGTAAGTGGTGGTGGGTTGTAGTGGGTTCTGGTAAGTGATGGTGGGTTGTAGTGGGTTCTGGTAAGTGGTGGTGGGTTGTAGTGGGTTCTGGTAAGTGGTGTTGGGTTGTAATGGGTTCTGGTAAGTGGTGGTGGGTTGTAGTGGGATCTGGTAAGTGGTGGTGGGTTGTAGTGGGATCTGGTAAGTGGTGGTGGGTTGTAGTGGATTCTGGTAAGTGGTGGTGGGTTGTAGTGGGTTCTAGTAAGTGGTGGTGGTTGTAGTGGATTCTGTTAAGTGATGGTGGGTTGTAGTGGGTTCTGGTAAGTGGTGGTGGGTTGTGTGGATTCTGATAAGTGGTGGTGGTGTAGTGGGATCTAGTAAGTGGTGGTGGGTTGTAGTGGAATCTGGTAAGTGGTGGTGGGTTGTAGTGGGATCTGGTAAATGGTGGTGGGTTGTAGTGGGATCTGTAAGTGGTGATGGGTTGTAGTGGGATCTGGTAAGTGGTGGTGGGTTGCAGTGGATTCTGGTAAGTGGCGGTGGGTTGTAGTGGGATCTGGTAAGGGGTGGTGGGTTGTAGTGGGATCTGGTAAGTGGTGGTGGGTTGTAGTGGGTTCTGGTAAGTGGTGGTGGGTTGTAGTGGATTCTGGTAAGTGGTGGTGGGTTGTAGTGGATTCTGGTAAGTGGTGGTGGGTTGTAGTGGGTTCTGGTAAGTGGTGGTGGGTTGTAGTGGGTTCTGGTAAGTGGTGGTGGGTTGTAGTCGGTTCTGGTAAGTGATGGTGGGTTGTAGTGGGTTCTGGTAAGTGGTGGTGGGTTGTAGTGGGTTCTGGTAAGTTGTGGTGGGTTGTAGTGGGTTCTGGTAAGTGGTGGTGGGTTGTAGTGGGTTCTGGTAGGTGGTGGTGGGTTGTAGTGGGTTCTGGTAAGTGGTGGTGGGTTGTAGTGGGTTCTGGTAAGTGGCGGTGGTGTAGTGGGATCTGGTAAGGGTGGTGGGTTGTAGTGGGATCTGGTAAGTGGTGTGGGTTGTAGTGGGTTCTGGTAAGTGGTGGTCGGTTGTAGTGGTTTCTGGTAAGTGGTTGTGGATTGTAGTGGGTTCTGGTAAGTGGTGTTGGGTTGTCTTGGGTTCTGTAAGTGGTGGTGGGTTGTAGTGGGATCTGGTAAGTGGTGGTGGGTTGTAGTGGGATCTGTTAAGTTGTGGTGGATTGTAGTGTGACCTGGTAAGTGGTGGTGGGTTGTAATGGGATCTGGTAAGTTGTGGTGGATTGTAGTGGGACCTGGTAAGTGCTGATGGGTTGTAGTGGGATCTGGTAAGTGGTGATGGGTTGTAGTGGATTCTGGTAAGTGGTGATGGGTTGTAGTGGGATCTGGTAAGTGGTGGTGGGTTGCAGTGGATTCTGGTAAGTGGTGATGGGTTGTAGTGAGATCTGGTAAGTGGTGGTGGGTTGTAGTGGATTCTTGTAAGTGGTGATGGGTTGTAGTGGGATCTTGTAAGTGGTGGGGGTTGTAGTGGGTTCTGGTAAGTGGTGGTGGGTTGTAGTGGGTTCTGGTATGTGGTGTTGGGTAGTAGTGGGTTCTGGTAAGTGGTGGTGGGTTGTAGTGGGATCTGGTAAGTGGTGGTGGATTGTAATGGATCTGGTAAGTTGTGGAGGATTGTAGTGGGACCTGGTAAGTGGTGGTGGGTTGTAGTGGGATCTGGTAAGTTGTGGTGGATTGTACTGGGACCTGGTAAGTGGTGATGGGTTGTAGTGGGATCTGGTAAGTGGTGGTGGGTTGTAGTGGGATCTGGTAAGTGGTGGTGGGTTGTAGTGGATTCTGGTAAGTGGTGATGGGTTGTAGTGGGATCTGGTAAGTGGTGGTGGGTTGTAGTGGGATCTGGTAAGTGGTGGTGGGTTGTAGTGGGATCTGGTAAGTGGTGGTGGGTTGTAGTGGATCTGGTAAGTGGTGTGGGTTGTAGTGGGATCTGGTAAGTGGTGGTGGGTTGTAGTGGATTCTGGTAAGTGGTGATGGGTTGTAGTGGGATCTGGTAAGTGGTGGTGGGTTGTAGTGGGATCTGGTAAGTGGTGGTGGGTTGTAGTGGGATCTGGTAAGTGGTGGTGGGTTGTAGTCCGTTATCGTCAGTGTAGTAGATAATCTTGAAACCTCATTAGCCAATAAATACAGAGAGAGAGAGAGAGAGAGAGAAGAGAGAGAGAGAGAGAGAGAGAGAGAGAGAGAGAGAATGTGGCATGCTAAGAGTATGCTACACTATATCACACTGCCATGTAAGCTGCCTCCCATCCAGTGAACCAGGTGCTGAGGGTTCAACCAGTAGGGGCCTCCATTGTTATACCAACGCCTTGGTTCAACCAGTAGGGGCCCCTTGTTATACCAGCACCTTGGTTCAACCAGTATGGGCCCCCTTGTTATACTAGCACCTTGGTTCAACCAGTAGGGGCCCCCTTGTTATACTAGCACCTTGTTCAACCAGTAGGGGCCCCCTTGTTATACTAGCACCTTGGTTCAACCAGTAGGGGCCCCCTTGTTATACTAGCACCTTGGTTCAACCAGTAGGGGCCCCCTTGTTATACCAGCACCTTGGTTCAACCAGTATGGGCCCCCTTGTTATACTAGCACCTTGGTTCAACCAGTAGGGGCCCCCTTGTTATACTAGCACCTTGGTTCAACCAGTAGGGGCCCCCTTGTTATACTAGCACCTTGGTTCAACCAGTAGGGGCCCCGATGGAAATAAATGGTATAAAATACCGACACAATGGCAATATAAACACAAATGCAGTATAATGTGATCCTTTATTGACTACGTTTCGCCCACACAGTGGGCTTTTTCAAGTCACAAACAGAACTACCTGGGGTGGAAGGAACGCGAGTATTTATAGTCCGGCTGAGGTCAGGTGAAGAATGCTGCATCTGATGATGTACCGAGTTGGGTTGTAGAGTCTAAAAACTTGGGTAGCTTGGAAAGGAGACTGGACAAGTTTGTGAGCAGACCTTCTACAGTGTTCTTATGTGGGATAGCGATGAAGAAGTTTCTTGGCAAGTGGTTCAGCTATGTTATAGAAGCCACTATTCTGGTTGAAGTTGTCGGATATAGAAATAAGTGATGATTCCAGGATTCTTCGGTATTGAGTGTTGTCTTCTGTGGCGATAAGTCTTGAGTTTCTGTAGTTTATCAAGTGGTTGTGTGAATTACGGTGTTGTACACAGGCATTCCTTGTGTCGTCAGACCTGCTTGCGTATTGGTGTTCTGAAATACGTGTTTGGAGGTCCCTTGATGTTTCGCCCACGTATAACATGTTGCAGTCATTACAAGGGATTATGTATACCCCTGCAGAGGATGGAAGCTTGTCCTGTCTACTACTGGTGATGTCCTTGATGGTCGTGGTTGTGGAGGTAGATACTTGGAATGATGTTTTGGCAAAGATGTTGGAAACATGTTTGGCAATGGAGTTGGTGGGAAGGACTATGTATCTCTTCTCGGCAGTGTCTTCTCTGGGTGTGTTGAAGATGTTTAGTGCTCGCCCTCTGCAGTCTCTGATGAAGTGACGAGGATAGTGGAGTTTGGAAAATACCTGTTCAATTATAGTGCATTCTTCCTCAAGGAACTCGTTGCTGCAGATTCTGAGTGCACGCAGGAAGAAGCCTATAATTACACCACGTTTGGTTTTGGTGTCGTGGTGAGAGTAGAAGTGGAGAAGATCGTTTTGGTTGGTGGGTTTTCGATAGACTTTAAAACGAAGTTCGTGGTCAGCTTTGCAGAGTAGAACATCAAGGAAAGGAAAAGTGTTGTCGACCTCTTCTTCAAGTGTGAACTGGATTGAAGGCTCGACCTGGTTGAGCTTGTCTTGGAGAGCTTGAACGTTGAAGCGTTTAGGAGTTATGAGGAGAATGTCGTCAACATAACGGAGCCAGGTGACAGACGAAGGAATAATGGTGGAGAAACGTTCGGCTTCTAGATGTTCTATGTATAGGTTCGCTAGGACTGCACTGTGTGGCGAACCCATGGGTAGTCCAAAAGTCTGCTGAAAGAGGTGATTTTCAAAAGAGAAACACGTAAAGCCAACACTGTGTGGGCGAAACGTAGTCAATAAAGGATCACATTATACTGCATTTGTGTTTATATTGCCAGTAGGGGCCCCCTTATTATACCAGCACCTTGGTTCAACCAATCACAGGGAAGGTGCCACAGTTGTGAAGCGATGTGGTACACTCGTCAACCAACACTGGCAGACTTACCTTCCCTGCTAGCCACTACGCTTCTCACTGTGTCTTGTGCTGTGTATTCGTCTCTTTGTACATACCTGTAAATACTGTACGCAGGCTATATGCACTGTATATACCAGCTTTGTTTGATGGAAATACAGTCCTATATTTTCTCTAAATCTAAGCACACACACACACACACACACACACACACACACACACACACACACACACACACACACACACAACACACACACACAGCTGACGTTTGTGTCAGTTGTGTGTCGTACAAATGGGTGTCATGTTCCTTGTTGATGGAGGGTCGGACTAGCAATAGAGGGGACCTGGTTTCGATTGCTTGCCCAGGAAGCCTCCAGCCACTACCAGCAAGAACAAAGATCCGCTATCACCACTACTACCAACATCCCCACCACTAACCACAATCACCACCACTAACAACAATCACCACCACTGACCACCATCACCACTACCAACCACCATCACCACCACTAACCATAATCACCACTACCAACCACCACCACCACGACAACCACCACTTCCACTACCAATCATCATCACAACCACTAACCACCATCACCACCACTAACCACAATCACCATTACTGACCACCATCACCACTAACAACCACCATCACCACCACTAACCACAATCACCACTAACCAACCACCACCACGACAACCACCACTACAAACCACCATCACAACCACTAACCACCATCACCACCACTAATCACCATCACAACCACTAACCACCATCACAACCACTAACCACAATCACCACTACCAACCACCACCACTACTAACCACCACCATCACCACCACTAACCACAGTCACCACCACTAACCACAATCACCACTACCAACCACCACCAATAACCACAACCACCATCACAACCACTAACCACCATCACCACTACCAACCACCACCAATAACCACAACTACCACCACTACCACCACCACTAACCACAACTACCACCACTACTAACCACAACTACCATAAATACCATCACTACCACCACTAACCACAACTACCACCACTACCACCACTACTAACCACAACTACCACCACTACTAACCACAACTACCACAACTATCACCACTAACCGCAACTACCACCACTACCACCACCACTAACCACAACTACCGCAACCACCATCACAACCACTAACCACCATCACCACTACCAACAAACACCAATAACCACAACCACCATCAAAAACCACTAGCCACCACACCACTACCAACCACCACCACTAACCACAACTACCACCACTACCACCACCACTAACCACAACTACCACAACTACCCACCACCACAACCACAACTACCACAACTACCACCACCACTAACCACAACTACCACCACCACACTAACCACAACAAACCCCCCGCCACTAACCACAACTACCCCACCACTAACCACAACTACTCCCCCACCACTAACCACAACTACCACCACTACCACCACTACCACCACCCACTAAATCACAACACCACCACCACCACTAACCAACACTCACCACAACTACCCCCCACCACTAACCACAACTACCACCACCACTAACCACAACTACCACCACCACTAACCACAACCCACCACCACTACCACCACCACTAACCACAACTACCACAACTACCACCACCACTAACCACAACTACCACAACTACCACCACCACTAACCACAACTACCACCACCACTAACCACAACTACCACCACTACCACCACCACTAACCACAACTACCACCACCACTAACCACAAATACCACCACCACTAACCACCACTACCACCACCACTAACCACAACTACCACCACCACTTTAAACCCCAACTACCACCACCACTAAACCCCCACCACCACCGCCACTAACCACAACTACCACCACCCACAAACCACAACTACCACCACTACCACCACCACTAACCACAACTACCACCACCACTAAACCCCAACCCACCACCAACTACCACAACACCCAACCCCCTACCACCACCACTTTCCCCAACTAACCACCACCAAATAACCACAACTACCCCACTACCAAAACCCACCCCTAACCACAACTACCACAACTACCACCACCCCTAACCACAACTACCACCACTAAACCCCAATCCACCACTTTCCACCACCACTAACCCCACTACCACCACCACTAACCACAACTAACCACCAAACCCCTAAACCACTACCACCACCATAAACCCCAACACCACCCCCCAATAAAAACCCCAAATACCACCACCACTAACCCCCACTAACCACCACCACTAACCACAACACCACCACCACTAACCACAACAAACCCCCACTACCCACAACTACCACCACAAAACCCCCATACCACAACAAACCCCCAAATACCACCGGACCACAAAACCCCAACAAACCCCCACCCTAAAACCCCCAACAACCCCCCACTACCAAACCACCACTAACCACAACTACCAAAAACTACCACCACCACTAACCACAAACAAACCAAACCAAACCCAAAACCCCCATACCCCCCACTAAACCACAACTTTCCACCACTACCAAACCCCCACCAAATAAACCCCAACTACCCCCACCACTAACCACAACAAACCCCCCACTACCAAACCCCCACAAAACCCCCAAATACCACAAATACCCCCCACCACAAAACCCCAACTACCACCACCACTAACCACAACTACCCCCAATTTCCACAACTACCACCCTACCACCACCCCAACCACAACAACCCAAACCCCCACAAACCCCAACAAAACCCCCAAACCCCTAACCACCACTTTCCAAACCCCCACAACCACAACACCACCACCACTAAAACCCCAACAAACCCCCACGAAATAACCACCACTAAACCCCCCACCACTAACCACAACACCACCACCACAAAACCCCAACAAAAAACCCCCTACCATAACAAAACCCCCACTAAAACCCCCACCCCCTAAACCAAAAACTTTCCACCACCACTAACCACAACTACCACCCCTAAACCCCCACCACTAAAACCCCAACTAAACCCCAACAAACCACCCCCCCACTAAACCCCAACTACCACCACCACTAACCCCAACTACCACCACTACCCCAACTACCACCCCTTTTCCACCACCACTAACCCAACACCCCCACCACAAACCCCAACCACCACCACCACAACCACCACTACCACCACCCCAAAACCCCAACTTTCCACCACCACTAACCACAACTACCCCCACGATAACCACCACCACCACCACCACTTAAACCCCAACTACCACCACCACTAACCCAACTACCACCACAACCCCAACTACCACCACCACAAAACCAAACCCCTACCACAACCCAACCACCACTACCACCACCACTAACCACAAAACCACCACCCCTAACCCCCAACCCAAACCCCCACTTTCCACCCCCACTAACCAAAACTACCCCCCACCACTAACCAAAAATACCACCACTAACCCACCACCACTAACCACAACTACCACCAAAAAACCAACCACTTCCACAACAAACCCCCACTACCACCACCAATAACCACAAAATAAACCCCCAAATACCACAACAAACCCCCCCTAAACCACCCCCCCTATCACAAAACACAACAAAGATTTTCATTCAAAGGGACAAAAATAATCAAAAAATTTGGGAAAAATAATCCCCATTGACAAGAATAATTCTCCTCAAGAATTATCTTTCTCAACAAATAATTTATTACTAAATAAAAATTTTCTATAATAATCTGGGAGAATAATTCTGCGTGTCACGTGACACACTCACGTGACACACTCACGTGACACACTCACGTGACACATTTACGTGACACACTCACGTGACACACCCCACGTGACACATTTACGTGACACACTCACGTGACACACTCACGTGACACACTCACGTGACACACTCACGTGACACACTCACGTGACACATTTACGTGACACACTCACGTGACACACTCACGTGACACATTTACGTGACACACTCACGTGACACACTCACGTGACACATTTACGTGACACACTCACGTGACACACTCAGTGACACATTTACGTGACACAATCACGTGACACACTCACGTGACACATTTACGTGACACACTCACGTGACACACTCACGTGACACACTCACGTGACACATTTACGTGACACACTCACGTGACACACTCACGTGACACACTCACGTGACACACTCACGTGACACACTCACGTGACACACTCACGTGACACATTTACGTGACACATTTACGTGACACACTCACGTGACACACTCACACACACACACACACACACACACACACACACACACACACACACACACTCACACACCCACACACACACTCACACACACACACACACACACACTCACACACACACACACACACCACACTCACACACACACACACACAACACACACACACACACACACACACACACACACACACACACACACACACCACACACACACACACACAACACACAACACACACACAGAACACACACACACACTCCACACACACACACACACACAGCCACACCACAACACACACACACACACACACAACACACACACACACTCACACACACACACACACACACTCACACACACACACACACACTCACACACACACACACTCACACACACACACACACCTCACACATACACACACACACACAAACATACAAAACACACACACACACACACCACACACACATACAACACACAACACACACACACACAACACACACACACACTCACACACACACAGCACACACACAACACACAACACACACACACACTCACACACACACACACACACACTCACACACACACACACTCACACACACACAACACACTCACACACACACACACACACACACACACTCACACACACACACACACACACACACAACACACACACACACACAACACACACAACACACACACACACACAACACACAACACACACACACACACAACACACACACACACCCACTCACAACACACACACCACACACACACACACACACACAACACACACACCACACACAACACACACACACACACACACACACACACACACACACACACTCACACACACACACACACACACACACACACACTCACACACACACACACACACATAATCTCACCTTCATTATAAGATAAATGATCTGAATCACAAAAACTCTGGCATGGATAATTATCCCACACGAGAGGATAGTGGAGAGTGGATAGTGGACAGTGGATAGAGGATAGTGGATAGTGGGTAGTGGATAGTGGGTAGTGGATAGTAGGTAGTGGATAGTGGGTAGTGGATAGTGGATAGTGGGTAGTGAATAGTAGGTAATGGGTAGTTGGTAGTGTATAGTGGGTAGTGGATAGTGGATAGTTGGTAGTGGGTATGTGGATAGTGGGTAGTATGTAGTGGATAGTGGATAGTGGGTAGTGGGTTAGTGGATAGTGGATAGTGAATAGTGGGTAGTGGATAGTGGATATTGGGTAGTGGATAGTGGATAGTGGATAGTGGGTAGTGGATAGTGGATAGAGGTAATGGATAGTGGGTAGTGGATAGTGGATAGTGGATAGTAGACAGTGGATAGAGGAATAGTGGATAGTGGGTAGTGGATAGTAGATAGTGGATAGTGGGTAGTGGATAGTGGGTAGTGGGTAGTGGATAGGGAGTAGTGGATAGTGGATAGTGGGTTGTGGGTAGTGGATAGTGGGTAGTGGGTAGTGGGTAGTGGGTAGTGGATAGTAGGTAGTGGATAGTGGGTAGTGGGTAGTGGATAGTGGGTAGTGGGTAGTGGGTAGTGGATAGTGGGTAGTGGATAGTGGATAAAAGATAGAAATATCATTCTCCTGAATACGGAAAAAACTGAGAGAGAGAGACACAGAGGCAGACAGAGAGACAGACAGAGAGACAGACAGAGAGATAGAGAGGCAGAGAGACAGAGAGACAGACAGAGAGACAGACAGAGACAGACAGAGAGACAGAGAGGCAGACAGACAGAGAGACAGACAGAGAGACAGAGAGACAGAGACACAGACAGAGAGACAGACAGACAGAGAGATAGAGAAAGTTAAAGTTCTGAATTGAGAAATTCTGTTATTATTTTGGAAGTTATATAACGTTAAGAAAGTTCGCATAATGTTAACAAAGTTCGCATAACGTTAAGAAAGTTCGTATAACGTTAAGGGCCCGGGTTCGATTCCCGGCGGGTGGAAATTCCGACACGTTTCCTTACACCTATTGTCCTGTTCACCTAGCAGCAAATAGGTACCTGGGTGTTAGTCGACTGGTGTGGGGTCGCATCCTGGGGGACAAGATTAAGGACCCCAATGGAAATAAGTTAGACAGTCCTCGATGACGCACTGACTTTCTTGGGTTATCCTGGGTGGCTAACCCTCCGGGGTTAAAAATCCGAACAAAATCCTATCTTATCTTATCTCTCTTAAGAAAGTTCGCATAATGTTAACAAAGTTTGCATAACGTTAACAAAGTTCACATAACGTTAACAAAGTTCACATAACGTTAACAAAGTCTGCATAACGTTAACAAAGTTCACATAACGTTAACAAAGTTCACATAACGTTAACAAAGTTTGCATAACGTTAACAAAGTTTGCATAACGTTAACAAAGTTTGCATAACGTTAACAAAGTTTGGATAACGTTAACAAAGTTCGCATAACGTTAACAAAGTTCGCATAACGTTAACAAAGTTCGCATAACGTTAACAAAGTTTGCATAACGTTAACAAAGTTCACATAACGTTAACAAAGTTCACATAACGTTAACAAAGTTTGCATAACGTTAACAAAGTTTGCATAACGTTAACAAAGTTTGCATAACGTTAACAAAGTCTGGATAACGTTAACAAAGTTCGCATAATGTTAACAAAGTTCGCATAACGTTAACAAAGTTCGCATAACGTTAACAAAGTTCGCATAATGTAAACAAAGATCGCATAACGCTAACAAAGTTCACATAACGTTAACAAAGTTCGCATAACGTTAACAAAGTTCGCATAACGTTAACAAAGTTCGCATAATGTTAACAAAGATCGCATAACGCTAACAAAGTTCGCATAACGTTAACAAAGTTCGTATAACGTTTACAAAGTTCACATAACGTTAACAAAGCTCACATAACGTTAACAAAGTTCGCATAACGTTAAAAAAGTTCGTGTAACGTTAACAAAGTTCGCATAACGTTAACAAAGTTCGCATAACGTTAACAAAGTTCGCATAACGTTAACAAAGTTCGTATAACGTTAACAAAGTTCGCATAACGTTAACAAAGTTTGCATAACGTTAACAAAGTTCGCATAACGTTAACAAAGCTCGCATAACATTAACAAAGTTTGCATAACGTTAAAAAAGTTCGTATAATGTTAACAAAGTCCGCATAATGTTAACAAAGTTCGCATAACGTTAACAAAGTTTGTATAACGTTAACAAAGTTCGCATAACGTTAACAAAGTTCACATAACGTTAACAAAGTTCGTATAACGTTAACAAAGTTCGCATAACGTTAACAAAGTTCACATAACGTTAACAAAGTTCGTATAACGTTAACAAAGTTCGCATAACGTTAACAAAGTTCGTATAACGTTAACAAAGTTCGTATAACGTTAACAAAGTTCGCATAACGTTAAAAAAGTTTGCATAACGTTAACAAAGTTGGTATAATGTTAACAAAGTTCACATAATGTTAACAAAGTTCGCAAAACGTTAACAAAGTTCGCATAACGTTAACAAAGCTCGCATAACATTAACAAAGTTCGCATAATCGTTAACAAAGTTCGCATAACGTTAACAAAGTTCGTTTTTAACGTTAACAAAGTTCAACTTAACGTTTACAAAGCTCGCATAACGTTAACAAAGTTCGCATAACGTTTACAAAGTTTGCATTACGTTAACAAGTTTGCATAACGTTAACAAAGTTTGCATACGTTAACAAGTTCGCATAACGTTAACAATAGTTGTCATAACGTTAACAAAGTTCGCATAACGTTACAAAGTTTGCACTAATGTTAACAAAGTTCGCATAATGTTAACAAATGTTCGTATAACATTAACAAAGTTCGATAACGTTAACAAAGCTGCATTAACTTTAACAAGTTCGCATAACGTTAACAAAGTTCGCATAACGTTAACAAGTTCGTTATACGTTAACAAAGTTCGCATAACGTTAACAAAGTTCGCATAACGTTAACAAAGTTTGCATAACGTTAACAAAGTTCGCATACGGTTAACAAAGTCACATACCGTTAACATAAGTTCGCATAACGTAAACAAGATTGTGAAGTTTTGCTCTCGCTTCAAAAGGTGAGTGTCGGGTTCGATTCCCACCGAGAGTAGAAAATTGGACGTATTTCCTTTCCTGGTTCAGCTAGCAGTAATATGGGTACCTGGGTGTTAGTGGACTGGTGTGGGTCACATCCTGGGTGTTAGTGGACTGGCGTGGGTCACATCCTGGGTGTTAGTGGACTGGTGTGGGTCACATCCTGGGTGTTAGTGGACTGGTGTGGGTCACATCCTGGGTGTTAGTGGACTGGTGTGGGTCACATCCTGGGTGTTAGTAGACTGGTGTGGGTCACATCCTGGGTGTTAGTGGACTGGTGTGGGTCACATCCTGGGTGTTAGTGGTCTGGTGTGGGTCGCATCCTGGGTGTTAGTGGACTGGTGTGGGTCGCATCCTGGGTGTTAGTGGACTGGTGTGGGTCACATCCTGGGTGTTAGTGGACTGGAGTGGGTCGCATCCTGGGTGCTAGTGGACTGGTGTGGGTCGCATCCTGGGTGTTAGTGGACTGGTGTGGGTCACATCCTGGGTGTTAGTGGACTGGTGTGGGTCACATCCTGGGTGTTAGTGGACTGGTGTGGGTCACGTCCTCAGTGTTAGTGGACTGGTGTGGGTCACATCCTGGGTGTTAGTGGACTGGTGTGGGTCGCATCCTGGGTGTTAGTGGACTGGTGTGGGTCACATCCTAGGTGCTAGTGGACTGGTGTGGGTAACATCCTGGGTGTTAGTGGACTGGTGTGGGTCACATCCTGGATGTTAGTGGACTGGTGTGGGTCACATCCTGGGTGTTAGTGGACTGGTGTGGGTCACATCGTTAACAAAGTTCGCATAACGTTAACAAAGTTTGCATAACGTTAACAAAATTCACATAACGTTAACAAAGTTCGCATAATGTTAACAAAGTTTGCATAACGTTAACAAAGTTCGCATAATGTTAAGAAAGTTCGCATAATGTTAACAAAGTTTGCATAACGTTAACAAAGTTCACATAACGTTAACAAAGTTCACATAACGTTAACAAAGTTTGCATAACGTTAACAAAGTTTGCATAACGTTAACAAAGTTTGCATAACGTTAACAAAGTTTGGATAACGTTAACAAAGTTCGCATAACGTTAACAAAGTTCGCATAATGTTAACAAAGTTTGCATAATGTTAACAAAGTTCGCATAATGTTAACAAAGATCGCATAATGCTAACAAAGTTCGCATAACGTTAACAAAGTTCGTATAACGTTTACAAAGTTCACATAACGTTAACAAAGCTCACATAACGTTAACAAAGTTCGCATAACATTAAAAAAGTTCGTATAACGTTAACAAAGTTCGCATAAAGTTAAAAAAGTTCGTATAACATTAACAAAGCTCGCATAACGTTAACAAAGTTCGCATAACGTTAACAAATTTCGCATAACGTTAACAAAGTTCGCATAACGTTAACAAAGTTTGCATAACGTTAACAAAGTTCGCATAACGTTAACAATGTTTGCATAACATTAACAAAGTTTGCATAACATTAACAAAGTTCGTATAACGTTAACAAAGTTCGCATAACGTTAACAAAGTTTGCATAACGTTAGCAAAGTTCGCATAACGTTAACAAAGCTCGCATAACATTAACAAAGTTCGCATAACATTAAAAAAGTTCGTATAATGTTAACAAAGTTCGCATAATGTTAACAAAGTTTGCATAACGTTAACAAAGTTCGCATAACGTTAACAAAGTTCGTATAACGTTAACAAAGTTCGCATAACGTTAACAAAGTTCGTATAACGTTAACAAAGTTCGTATAACGTTCACAAAGTTTGCATAACGTTAAAAAAGTTTGCATAACGTTAACAAAGTTGGTATAATGTTAACAAAGTTCACATAATGTTAACAAAGTTCGCAAAACGTTAACAAAGTTCACATAACGTTAACAAAGCTCGCATAACATTAACAAAGTTCGCATAATGTTAACAAAGTTCGCATAACGTTAACAAAGTTCGTATAATGTTAACAAAGTTCACATAACGTTAACAAAGCTCGCATAACGTTAACAAAGTTCGCATAACATTAACAAAGTTTGCATAACGTTAACAAAGTTTGCATAACGTTAACAAAGTTCGCATAACGTTAACAAAGTTCGCATAACGTTAACAAAGTTTGCATAACGTTAACAAAGTTCGCATAACATTAACAAAGTTTTCATAATGTTAACAAAGTTCGCATAACGTTAACAAAGTTCGTATAACATTAACAAAGTTCGCATAACGTTAACAAAGCTTGCATAACTTTAACAAAGTTCGCATAACGTTAACAAAGTTCGCATAATGTTAACAAAGTTCGTATAACATTAACAAAGTTCGCATAACGTTAACAAAGTTCGCATAACGTTAGCAAAGTTTGCATAACGTTAACAAAGTTCGCATAACGTTAACAAAGCTCGCATACCGTTAACAAAGTTCGCATAACGTTAACAAAGATTGTGAAGTTTTGCTCTCGCTTCAAAAGGTGAGTGTCCGGGTTCGATTCCCACCGAGGGTAGAAACATTGGACGTATTTCCTTACACTGGTTCAGCTAGCAGTAATATTGGTACCTGGGTGTTAGTGGACTGGTGTGGGTCACATCCTGGGTGTTAGTGGACTGGCGTGGGTCACATCCTGGGTGTTAGTGGACTGGTGTGGGTCACATCCTGGGTGTTAGTGGACTGGTGTGGGTCACATCCTGGGTGTTAGTGGACTGGTGTGGGTCACATCCTGGGTGTTAGTGGACTGGTGTGGGTCACATCCTGGGTGTTAGTGGACTGGTGTGGGTCACATCCTGGGTGTTAGTGGACTGGTGTGGGTCGCATCCTGGGTGTTAGTGGACTGGTGTGTGTCGCATCCTGGGTGTTAGTGGACTGGTGTGGGTCACATCCTGGGTGTTAGTGGACTGGAGTGGGTCGCATCCTGGGTGCTAGTGGACTGGTGTGGGTCGCATCCTGGGTGTTAGTGGACTGGTGTGGGTCACATCCTGGGTGTTAGTGGACTGGTGTGAGTCACATCCTGGGTGTTAGTGGACTGGTGTGGGTGACATCCTGGGTGTTAGTGGACTGGTGTGGGTCACATCCTGGGTGTTAGTGGACTGGTGTGGGTCGCATCCTGGGTGTTAGTGGACTGGTGTGGGTCACATCCTAGGTGCTAGTGGACTGGTGTGGGTAACATCCTGGGTGTTAGTGGACTGGTGTGGGTCACATCCTGGATGTTAGTGGACTGGTGTGGGTCACATCCTGGGTGTTAGTGGACTGGTGTGTGTCACATCCTGGGTGTTAGTGGACTGGTGTGGGTCACATCCTGGGTGTTAGTGGACTGGTGTGGGTCACATCCTGGGTGTTAGTGGACTGGTGTGGGTCACATCCTGGATGTTAGTGGACTGGTGTGGGAGAAAAGAGATGGAGAAAGAGGGAAATGGGAGAGGGAGAAATGGGAGGGAAGGGAAAAGGAAGAACTGAGAAAGGGGAGAGAGATAAACAAAAATAAAATCCTATTGACATTCCAGCATATAAAACATAAGTCACATTACATTTGTATAATAAGAAACGATGACAGATGCTGTATTTCCTTAAGGATGTCACATAAGAAGAATAAATTGGAAAAAGCAACAGGTATAGATTCAGTATTTCCCGATGGCTATCACACGATGAGACAAATAGCTTTTAGGGAGATAAATACTGGACAGAACACAGATGCAGTATCTACCAGAAACTATGGAATACCAGAACAATGCTAGAACACAGAAGAAAGAGGACAATAAAGAGAGGAATATCAGGAGAGTAATAAAACGAGGAGACTAGGGCAACACTAACAATAAACAAAAATTCGAGAACAACAATGAAGCTGGAACAAGAGGAGAGAAGTAAAGACAGGAATGCTTCAACAATCAATGAGAAAAAAAAAATTCAAGAGAAAGAACAACAACAAAGAGGACAACTAGAACAAGAGTGCCAAGACAACAGTAAAGTCTGTGTAAGCCTCAATAAAGCTCTTGTATTGCCCTTGAGGGTTAATAACCCAGAAAAACGTAAGAAAGCCAAGCACTGTGGCTTACTTGCATTGGTGCTTCTGTATCTTCTAGCTGTCTAGTTGTTGCTGGGGAACATAGCTAAGAGGCCACCCACAGCAGTCAACTAACAACCAGGTACCCATTTACTGCTAGGTGAACAGTGATAGCAGCAGCAGGTGTAAGGTGACATGCTCATATGTCTCATCCTACTCAGGATGCCACCCACAGTAGTCAGGCACCTACTTACTGCTAGGTAAACAGGGGGGCAACAAGTATACCAGGTCAAACGCCTCGTTATACTTGTTAAAAGTACAATAATATACAGCAATGTACATGTACAACGTATATATACAACGTACAATACTGGACAACGTACAATAATTTCCTAGAGAATGTGTGAGTGAGAGAAAGAGAGAGAGAGAGAGAGTGAAAGAGAGAGAGAGAAGGAGAGAGAGAGAGAGGAGAGGAGAGAGAGAGAGAGGGAGGGAGGGAGGGAGGGGGGGGTGACGGGGCGGATGCGACAGATTAGCATGGCCAGGAAATTTTACAATAGTTTGTGGTGATTGTGGCTCCGTTTTCTTCGAGGTAAGACGCAGGGAATCACCCTGGGCTAGTTGAACTTGATCCCCTTAAGTCGGCTATTTTCCTTCCTGGAAGCTTTTTCACCCCTTTCCCTTCCCCTTTAAGGGGTAAGGGGGGTATCTCTATTCTAAAGGGTTCTTCGTTCAAGAAATTAGAGCTACACCTCACCCATTACCGATACAAATGACCTCTCATTACAGCAATTACAATAACAAGATACGGTACAAGCAGCCAGTGGCCCTATAAACCACATCACGAAATATCTGAGTCTGTTCGAGTCTCCATACGTTCATTTTTATACGTTTAATGACGCCAGGACGTTCAGATATTCATGGATCATTAATTTTAAGTAGTGGAGGAGGTGGAGCGGTAAGATGGAGAATGTTAACTAGTTTTGATGGTCGTTCACGTTTATTAAAGTCGAGGTAACGAACGTTTGTGTGTACTCACCTAATTGTGGTTGCAGGGGTCGAGACTCAGCTCCTGGCCCCACTTCTTCACTTTGTGTGTTGTGTGTGTACTCACCAGTTTGTGGTTGCAAGAGTCGAGTCATAGCTCCTGGCTCCGCCTCTTCACTGGTCGCTACTAGGTCACTCTCCCTGAACCGTGAGTTTTATCATACCTCTGCTTAAAGCCATGTATGGATCCTGCCTCCACTACATCGCTTCCCAAACTATTCCACTTCCTGACTACTCTGTGGCTGAAGAAATGCTTCCTAACATCCCTGTGATTCATCTGTGTCTTCAACTTCCAACTGTGTCCCCTTGTTGCTGTGTCCCTTCTCTGGAACATCCTGTCTTTGTCCACCTTGTCTATTCCTTTTGTGATGTAGTTCAACTGGGCTTGTGAGGTCTCTAGGGAGACCTAATTATATGGTCACATTGCCTTGGCAAGTGGCTAAGCAGCCACGCCTTTCCGGCTTAAGTCTCAGCACCTTTATTCGTCACTGGCGTCAGATCTGGGCGTCAGGTCGTACACGTAGTGCACACCTCATTGTGGAGGGTGTCTGGACCACCATATAAGCCCAAGGAAGAGCCTGAGCAGGGAGACTTTGAATGGAGCTGCTGCTGGGGTGCAGGGCTCGGGAGAAGGCTGCTGAAGTCTCTGGAGGAGACTGTTGGAGACATTGGGCAGAGTACTGGCTTGGAGCAGTACTCGTGCTGTATAGGTCTTGGGACCTGTGGCTTAGTTCCTGTGAACTGTCCTCAAAATATATTGTAAGTAATTTTTTTTCC
>NC_069496.1:4694259-4712414 GCF_026875155.1 Cherax quadricarinatus
ATTAAGGGGCGAAGTTCACGGACCCTTCACCCGGCCCAGTCCCCGGTAAATCAAACCCTTCGTTGTAGCCCCCCCTCCCCATTTCACCAGTTTGGGCTTTTAGGGAACCTTACCCCCGTACTGTTAGGTTTTGTTCAAGAAAATCCGGGGTGTTTTTCATTCTTTTTAAAGGGGGGGAAAAGGTCGGGTTTCCCCCTTTTGGGAGGTTCGGATTCCCCCCCCGGTGGGGTTTTTGGGTTAGCCAAAAGAAAAGGGGTCCCCCCCGGGGCGGGGAAATTAACAATTTACCCATGGGGTTATTGATTACAGCCGGAGAGCCCCCAAATCCCCCACTTAGGGTGTTATGTTCAAAATGGGGAAAATATCCGCATAAAGGGGCAAACGAACCGGGGGGTACTACCCACCCCCCCGTTAAGGCAACCAGGGGGTAAGGGTTAAATGGAAACTTTGATCACGTTATTGTTGCACGGGAAAAATACCTCCAACTTAAAAAATTTTTTTGTTCACGAAAAATTTCCCGTGAAGAAGGGAATTAAAAACCCGGGCAGGGAAAAGTGGCCTTACGTTAAGGGAATGCTCAAAAGCCCCCATCGGCTTTAGAAATAACCAGGACTTACAAAACAACCGGCGGACTTAAAAATTCCCGGGGGGGAAAATTAAACGGGGCAAGCCCCTACCATTAGGGGGTTCCCCACAGCCAGAAAAACCAGCGAAACCCCACAGAAAGGGAGGAAAAGGACCTTAAACGGGAAAAAATTGGGAAGCCGCCCAAGGGGATTCGCCCCGGATCCCCCCCCCGCCCCCCTCATACCAAAAATATTTTGGGGAAGAAAGTTTTTTTAAACCCCGGGTTTGCCCCCGACTTTGAAGCCCTTATACCCCTGGAAAATTTCCCCTCGGGGAATGTTTTACGTTATAAGGGGAAACTTTACACCCTTTATTTTTCTTTCAAAAAACCCTCCTTCAGTTGATCCTCCAGTTGAAAACCATTACCCCCACCTTCCCTTTTTTTTTAAGGGGCCCCAGTTGGTTTTGGGGGAACGAGTGTTCGTGGCCAATGATGGGGAACTGGTTTAATTGATAGTAAAAAAAGGTGGTCTTTTGCCAAAACAAAACCCCACCCTGTTAAAAACTCCTTAAATCCCATCGATCGACTAAATTTGTTGATTCGTAGTTAAAAGTCAACTCTCTTACACTCGCTTTCCGTGAGCTCTCTACAACTTTAACCTTGGATACAACAGAAATGGAATCAATGCCCCTTATCATCTAGGTTGCAGTAAAGGAGAAAAAAAAAGAAGGGGGCTAAAAGACCATTGTCGCCCCTTTTAAAAGTCTCTTGATGAGAATAAACTAAACCCCAGGGGGAAACTAATAATAAAAAATAAAAATCTACAAGGGTTTGGATAATCACACGACGAAAATTTTAAAAACCAGCCCACACGCTGGGCAGCTATTCCCCAAAGGGGGCCCCAGAGTGGGGGCCCCTGTGGCAGCCCCAGAGGACAAGAAAGGGGGCCGCCCGTAGGAGAGGAAAAAAAAAATGGAGAGAAAGAGATAATTTGTAAAAAAGTATGAAAAAAGAAAGAATATCAGTCTGAGGAGAAGCAAAGTACAAGATGAAAGAGGGTCGGAAGAACAATCACAGGTGAAAAACCTTTGGCTAAAGGTTTTAACCCTTTGAACCCCTGATGACAGGAAAGGGGTGGATCCCCCGACTTGTGGATTGAAGGGAAGGGGGATCGTAACCCTTAAATATCCCCCGGCCATAAAAAAAAGTTCCAAGGGAAAAGGATAATTTTTGGATTTAGAGAGATGCAACGATAGCCAACTTGGTCCCTTTAAGTTCTTGATTTTCGGAAAAGGCCATAAATGCGGGTTTTCAGTTTGAGGACTGTTAAGCGCGAAGTGGGGAAGTGTTAGAGGAGTTTAAAAGGAAAGTTAAAGAGGGACCATGAAGCACTGTGGGAAGTGAAGATAAGCAGCTAGGCAAAAACCCGGGTGTATAAACAACAATGGCTAAGTTCAGTAAGAGTGAAAAGAAATAGAAAAACAGCAGCGTGCGAAGACAAAAAACGAGGCGTGGACAAGGACACAGCGCGCAGGAATAAAAAGTCCCATGGATAACACAAGCCTGACGTGGATTACACCCCCTGAACACCCCTTCCCCCAAAAGGCCCCCCTCCCCCCCTTTGTGGGCCCCCTCCCCCCTTTTCAAGGGGAAAAGCAACTAAAAAGCACAGGCCCCCGGAAGGATTCCCTGAAAGGGGGTAAAATTGTGTTTTTTCCCCCCCTCAGAGGGGAATATTTTCCCCAGGAGGGAAAAAGAAAAGGGGTACCAAACAAGGACGTGGTACAACGACAGTAAATTTCTGTGTGGGTGTGTGTAGGGTTTTCTTTTTTTACGGATGCCCAGCTGTTTTTTTGTTGAAGTGGTTGCTGTCGGGAGGTGGGGTGTTTTTGCTGTCAGAGTGATGGGGGAGTTTGCTGTCAGAAAAAGGTGATGGGGAGTTCTGCGGTAGAGATGATGCTGGGAGTTCTGTGCAGGTGTGTGGGAGTTTGTGTCAGAGATGATGTGGAGTTTGCTGTCAGAGATGGCTGGGAGTTTCGTCAGAGATGAGCTGGGAGTCGGGTTTTGGGGTGATGTGGGAGTTCTGCTTCAGAAAAGGTGAGGGGAGTTTGTGTAGGAAGTGATGCTGGGAGTTTGCTGCGAAAAGTGATGTGGGGTTTGTTCAGAGAGTGATGTGGGAGTTTGCGAAGAGAGGAGTGCTGGGAGTTTGCTGTCAGGAGGATGATGCTGGGAGTTTGCGTCAGGAGGTGTGTGGGAGTTTGCTGTCGAGAGGATGAGGGGAGTTCTTGTCAGGGGATGATGTGGGATTCTTGTCAGGAGGATGATTTTGGGGAGCTTGCTGTAGAGAGGATGATGTGGGAGTTCTGCTGTCAGAAAAGTGATGGGGGAGTTCTGCTGTCAGAGAGGATGATTGGGAGTTTGCTGTCAGAGAGGATGATGCTGGAGTTTGCTGTCAGAGAGGAGGATGTGGGTTCTGTGTAGGAGTGATGTGGGGTTCTGTGTGGGGAGCTGTGAAGTACTTTGCTTTGGGGGGGCAGTTCACCCCCCTGGAGAGACGTCGGGAGACGTCTCACAGCAAGCGGGTGAAGCGCAGCTTAATGGCTTCGGACGTCATTCTAGGAGTGAAGCAGCGGGTAAATATTGTCGGGGGCCCGCCCATTTTCTCTCACCCCCCTAGCGCCCCCAAGAACAATAACCCTACAAAGACGCTAAAAGCAAAGTTAAACTTTTCCCCCGATTGTGTCCGGAAATCAAAAAAATTAACAGAAAAATGATGCTTAGAATCATCCCCAGCTTCCCCGTCCACGAACTTTTAACAGCCAACTGATGCTATCAGAATCTTTCCCCAGCGTCTCCAGCACCCACAACAGTTAACGGCCAATGATGCATCAAAATCATTCCGCGTTTTCCCAGCACCCACAAAGTTAACAGGCCAATGAGCTTCAGAACTCCCCAGGTCCCCCGCCCCACAAACAGTTAACGGCCCAATGTGTTCAGAATCATTCCGGTCCCCCGACCGAGAGGAGGGAAAAGGGTTTGAGAGAACCGACATTTAAAACTCCTTAAAAAAATTTACGGTCAGTTGAAGCGGCACCGTTCTCAGATAACGTAACCCTTGGATCCCCTGTTTCGTAAAAAAAAATTTTCTTACGAAGGTGTTGGTGGAGCACTGGCTCTTCCTGTTATTGGAGTATCCGCTGAAAAAGAAGATTTCCCTCGGTGAAAGCCCAACTGCCTGTTGGAATTACGGGTTTTAAGGGAATTGGAATAAACGACTTGACAGACAAAGATCAAAGAATAAAAGGGGGGTGGAATTTTTTCCCCCCCGGAAACCCCAAATGGAAAAAATTTTTGCCCCCCAAAGGTTGGTTCCCCCAACCCCCAAATTCCCCCAAAAACGTTAATGCACACGGTATAAACGCCAGGAAGTTCGAATCTTGAAAAGCAATCAGTCCAGGGTTGGGGAAGCTCCAGCGGCCCGGGTTAAAGAGCGTGGGAAATCGAGTATCGATCCACGAGATTTTAAAGCCAACCAAGAATACTTTTCCCTTTCAGAAGCAATAAGTGGTAGTGATCCCAATCCAAGTCCGCCCACCCCAGGTAGAGGGGATCCTATGAAGAAAAATAGAGAGGTCAAAACCCCCCCCTACGATTTGAGGCGGTAAATCGGACGGGGGAGAAACGGTTCGATGAGTAGTTTAAATGAACGATAGGGGTTTTTTGGTAGTTGCCTTGGGGGACACTGATTAAAAGAGAATAACAATAAAAAGGTTTAAAAGTGGGAGGGAAAGATCCTTCCCCGGAACAAGGGTATTGCGGGGGGGAAAGGATTCAAGGGTTTTCCCGGAAATTCACTGGTGTTTTGGAAGACTATTAGGCGAGGAGAACGACCCCGGGAAACCCTCGGGAGAGCCCCAAAGCCCCCGTCGCCCCAGTCAAAAGTGAAAAGGGGCCCGTATTGTCGCCGAGCTGGAATTTTCGATCCAGGTGGACCGGGGGTGGGAGAGGTTGCTGGAAGCCCCAGCAAGCGTGGGGGCTGTCCATAACGAGTTGCTGACAGCGCAGCAGCGGGGGTCCCTGCTGGCTAAACCCCCCCAGTCTTATGCCCCGCGAACTATCGAAACCCCGGTTTTCCATGCAAATGCTCTGTCAGTGCGATGGAGGTGAGAATCCCACGTAGACCAGGGGTGTTGAAGCAAATCTAAAATTTTTGGGTGGTGTGGGTGGGGGGCGAAGGGGGGGCCCACCCATTCCCAGACCAGGAAACCCACCCCCCCACCCCGTCCCCACCATCGGGAAAACAAGAAATCCCTTACACACCCCCCCAACAGACTTTTCCCTAAAGGGTGGTGACGGGGGGCCCAGAAAAAACGATTTTCGTTGCTCCAAAAACCCACCCCAGCACGAGACCACTTTCTTGAATAAAACCCACCCAAAATTAGAGACCCAAAATGCTACCCCAACCCCCCCAGCATTAGAGCACCTAATTTTCCCCACAACCACCCCGATTAGACACCCCCAAATTTCCCTCCCAACAAACCCACCCAGCACTAAAAGAAACCCCAATATTAGGCTTGAGGCACCTAGAGAGGATGGTAAAAAATTTACTGGTGGGACCTGGCTGGTGACACTGAGCCCTGGTGTTGAGTTATCAAAAAAAAAAAGCTATCGTTATTTAAAACCCCCGGAAGTGACGCACGTCGTAGGCCGACGCAGTGTTCTCCGGCTCTAAAAGACCTACTCTAAAAACCCCCCGGTCGTGGTAGCGTAGAGCTCCCAAGATCCCGTCCCCTGTTTAGATAAAGGTAAGTCGAAAAAAAACTTTTACCCCGATAACATATACTCACTGATCAGAGTAAAGCCTACTCCCCCCCCTCCTTTTAACCGTAACAAATGAGGACTTACTTTTTCCCTCGGATAAAATATGATTATCTAAATCCACGCCTGGTTAATTTTGTAAAGCTCAAAATTTATATGTAGTCCGTGATTAGCGATAAGATTTTAATGTGTGTGTGTGTGTGTGTGTGTGTGTGTGTGTGGTGTCCCACCAGTTGGGGGTTGGGGGGTCGGCCCGATGTGTGTGTGTGTGTGTGTGTGTGTGTGTGTGTGTGTGTGTTTTGTGTGGTTTCTCTAACTGTATACCTAATTTTGGTTAAAGGTCGTTCATCTCCTGGCCCCACTTTTCACTGGTGTTTGTGTGCGTCGTGTTGTGTTTTGTGTAGTGGGTGTGATAAAATATTCCGTGTGTGTACGTAGGTAACACAGTGATAAAAGTTCTAGAGGTGGTACCCCCCTTTTTATATATTTTATATAAATATATATATATTATTATTTATATATATATATATATATATATTTATATATTATTATATTATGAAGGAATTGCAAGAGCAGGGGGAATTACAAAAAACACTGATTTGGCTGAAGGGTCAAACCTAGAATTGGAAAAGGGTGTCGGCTTTCCCAATTCCCCGCACGGGACCAATCCCTCGGAGTCAGTTTGGCTAACTTTATGAAGGCACCCAGCTTTTGGGAGAAGGCTTAGTTTTCATTTCCCCTGCATCCCTCGCCTTATAGGTAAAAAGTGTAAGCCTTCTTTAAAAGCTGGTGCCTTGGATCAAAGTCTAGGCAAGTGGACCCCGAGGTATTGGTAGTGTGGGAAGATTGGTAAAGCATGGTACTTGTTCCAAAGGTTCGTGGGTTTGGTTCCCTTGTCAGGATCAGTGTTTGTATATATATATATATATATATATATAATTATATATATATATATTTATATATATATTTATATAATACTGTGTACTCGCCCAAATGTGGTTGCAGGGGGGCGGTCATAGCCCGGCCCCTGTGTGTGTGTTTATCTTGAAGTTCACAACCGTGAAATAAATTACAACAGTAAATTTAAGTTAAAAGTTTTACAAGACTACTAAATTAAGTTTCTAACGAAAGAAATGCAAAAAAATTTTTTTCTAAGTGAAAGACTTGAATTTTAAATTATCTTAAAGTCTTCGCAGGGGTTCTGAAAACCCTGTCTATCAGGGGAGTGTTTGAAGACCTGTCTATCAGCGGAGGTTCTGAAGCCCTGTTATAGCGGGAGGGGGTTTGAAGACTTGTTTTCGAGGAGTGTTTGAAGATCTGTTTATCAGCAGGAGGTTCTGAAGACTCTGTTATAGCGGGTGTTTGAAGACTTGTTTATCGGGAGTGTTTTGAAGACTCTGTTTTCAGCGGAGTGTTCTGAAGACTTTTTTATCGGGGATGTTTGAAGACCCCTTTTATCAGGGGGTGTTTTGAGACTTGTTTATCGCAGGAGTGTTTGAAGATCTGTTTATCACAGGAGTGTTTGAAGACTCTGTTTATCCGGGAGTGTTTGAAGACTTGTTTATCAGGGGGAGTGTTCTGAAGCTCTGTTTATCAGGGGGGTTTGAAGACCGTTTTAGCGGGATGTTTGAAGACTCGTTATCGAGGAGTGTTCTGAAGGGCCCGTTATCAGCGGGGTGTTTGAAAACTCGTTTTCGCGGGGTGTTTGAAGACTTGTTTTCGGGGAGTGTTTGAAGACTTGTTTTTAGCGGGGGTGTTTGAAGATCGTTATCAGGGGAGTGTTCTGAAGAACTTGTTTATCGGGGAGTGTTGAAGACTTGTTTATCAGCGGGAGTGTTCTGAAGACTTGTTTATCAGCGGGTGTTCGAGATTGTTTATCGGGGAGTGTTCTGAAGACTCTGTTTATCCCGGGTGTTCTGAGACTTGTTTTCAGAGGAGTTTCTGAAGACTTGTTTATCAGCAGGAGTGTTTGAAGTTGTTTAAGCGGGTGTTCTGAAGACTTGTTTTCAGAGGAGTGTTCTGAAGACCTTTTTTTCGCGGAGTGTTTGAAGCCTTTTTTTAGCGGAGTTTCTGAAAACTCTGTTTTCAGCGGAGTGTTTGAAGCTTGTTTATCAGCAGGGTGTTTGAAGCTTTGTTTACAGCGGAGTGTTTTGAAGACTGTTTTTCGGGAGTGTTCTGAAGACTTGTTTATCAGCAGGAGGTTCTGAAGACTTGTTTATCAGCGGGGTTCTGAAAATTGTTTACAGAGGAGTGTTTGAAGCTCTGTTTTCGCGGGGTGTTTGAAGACTTGTTTATCGCGGGAGTGTTCTGAAAAACCCGTTTATAGCAGGGTGTTCTGAAGACTCTGTTTATAGGGGAGTGTTCTGAAAACTTGTTTATCAGCAGGAGTGTTTGAAGTTGTTTATCAGCAGGAGTGTTGAAGACTTCTTTATCAGCAGAGTGTTTGAAGACTCTGTTTATCGAGGGGTGTTTGAAGACTCTGTTTTCAGAGGAGTGTTCTGAAGACTTGTTTTTTGCGGAGTGTTCTGAAAACTCTGTTTATCGGGGAGTGTTCGAAGATTGTTTATCAGCGGGGGTTTAATCTTTTTAAAGTGTTCTGAAGACTCTGTTTATCAGCAGGGGTTTGAAAATCTGTTTATCAGCAGGAGTGTTTGAAGATTTTTTTTCAGCGGAGTGTTTTAAAGATCTGTTTACAGAGGAGTGTTCTGAAGACTCTGTTTATCGCGAGTGTTGAAGACTTGTTTTCAGCAGGAGTGTTCTGAAGACTTTTTTATCAGAGGAGTGTTTGAAAACTCTGTTTACAGAGGTGTTTGAAACTTGTTTTTCAGCAGGAGTGTTTGGACTCTGTTTATAGCAGGAGTGTTTGAAGACTTGTTTTTTCGAGGATGTTTGAAGACTCTGTTTTTCACGGGGGTGTTCTGAAAACTTGTTTTAGCGGGGGTGTTCTGAAGGGGGTTTTTTCTACAAGGTTTGGGCGGGAGTGTTCTGAAAAACTCTGTTTATCAGCAGGAGTGTTTGGAAAACTTGTTTTTGGGGGGGTTTTTAAAAACAGAGGGTGTTCTGAAAACTCTGTTTTCAGCAGGAGTGTTTGAAAACTTTTTTCGCAGGAGTGTTTTTGAAGACTCTGTTTATCGCAGGAGTGTTTGAAAACTTGTTTTTAGCAGGGGTGTTTGAAGACTCGTTTATCACAGGAGTGTTTGAAGATTGTTTCAGCAGGATTTTGAAAACCCGTTTATCAGCAGGGTGTTCTGAAGACTCTGTTTATCAGCAGGAGTGTTCTGAAGACTCTGTTTTCAGCGGGTGTTCTGAAGCTTGTTTTCAGCAGGAGTGTTTTTGAAGACTTGTTTATCAGAGGGTGTTTGAAGACCCGTTTTCAGCAGGAGTGTTTGAAGACTCTGTTTATCAGCAGGAGTGTTCTGAAGACTTGTTTATAGCAGGGTGTTCTGAAGACTTGTTTACAGGGGTTTCTGAAGACCTGTTTATCGCAGGAGTGTTCTGAAACCTGTTTTTCCGGGGGGTGTTTTGAAGACTTGTTTATCAGGGGAGTGTTTGAAGACTTGTTTATCAGAGGGGTTTGAAGCTCTGTTTTCAGGGAGTGTTTGAAGATTGTTTTCGCGGGGGTGTTCTGAAGGGCTCTGTTTATCAGCAGGAGTGTTCGAAAACTTGTTTTAGCAGGAGTGTTTGAAGATTGTTTCAGCAGGAGGTTTTGAAGACTTGTTTTTCAGCAGGAGTGTTTGAAGACTTGTTTATCAGGGGTGTTGAAGACTTGTTTATCGCGGGGTGTTCTGAAGCTCTGTTTATCAGCAGGAGTGTTCTGAAGTTGTTATCGCAGGGGTTTTGAAAACTCTGTTTTTTCCGCGGAGTGTTTGAAGATCTGTTTTTCAGAGGGTGTTTGGGAAAACTGTTTATCAGCGGAGGGTTTGAGACTCTGTTTTCAGCAGGGGTGTTTGAAGACTCTGTTTATCGAGGAGTGTTCTGAAGACTTGTTTTATCAGCAGGGTGTTCTGAAAACTCGTTTTTTCCTTTTTTTTTTTTTTTTTTTTTTTTAGCAGGAGTGTTCTAAGCTTGTTTTTCAGCAGGAGTGTTTTGAAGACTTGTTTTCGCAGGAGTGTTCTGAAGTTGTTTTCAGCAGGGGTGTTCGAAGACTCTGTTTATCGCAGGGTGTTCTGAAGGCTTGTTTATCAGGGGAGTGGTTCTGAAAACTTGTTTATCAGTGAGTGTTTGAAGACCCGTTTATCAGCGGGAGTGTTCTGAAGACCCCGTTTATCGGGGAGTGTTCTGAAGACCCTGTTTTCAGCGGGGTGTTGAAGACCCTGTTACAGCGGGAGTGTTTGAAGACCCGGCTCACGGGGGTGTTTGAAGACCTGTTTATCAGCGGGTGTTTGAAGACCTTTTTTCGGGGAGTGTTCTGAAGACCCTGTTTTTGCAGGAGTGTTTGAAGACCCCGTTTATCAGCGGGGGGTGTTCTGAAGACCCTGTTTATCAGCGGGAGTGTTGAAGACTTGTTTTCAGCAGGGGTGTTCTGAAGACTCTGTTTATTGGGGGTGTTCTGAAGACTTTTTTTATCGCAGGAGTTTTGAAGACCTGTTTTCAGGGGGGGTGTTCGAAGACCCTGTTTATCGCGGGGGGAAAATGTTTAAAGGGGGACTCTGTTTATCAGGGAGTGTTCTGAAGCCCGTTATAGCGGAGTGTTTGAAAATTGTTTTAGAGGAGTGTTTGGACCTGTTTATCAGCGGGGGGTTTGAAGACTCTGTTTTTCAGAGGAGTGTTTGAAACCTGTTTATCAGCGGAGTGTTCTGAAAACTTGTTTATCAGCAGGGTGTTTGAGACCCTTTTTATCAGAGGGTGTTCTGAAAACCTGTTATCGCGGGTGTTCTGAAGGGCCCGTTTTCGCAGGGGTTCTGAAGACTTGTTTATCAGAGGAGTGTTTGAAGTTGTTTTAGCAGGAGTGTTTGAAGACCCTGTTATGCAGGGTGTTTGAAGACTTGTTTTCAGAGGGTGTTCTGAGACCTGTTTTTTAGCGGGTGTTTGAAAACTCTGTTTATGCAGGGTGTTCTGAAGTTGTTATCGCAGGAGGTTCGAAGGGGCTTGTTTATCAGCAGGGTGTTTTGAAGCCCTTTTTTATTTAGCAGGATGTTTTGAAGACCTGTTTATCCGGAGTGTTTGAAAACTTGTTTATCGCGGGGGGGTTTGAAGACTTGTTTATCAGAGGAGTGTTCTGAAGACCCGTTTATCAGCGGGGGTTTGAAGACCTTTTTTTAGCAGGAGTGTTTTGAAGACTCTGTTTATCGCGGGTGTTTGAAACCCTGTTTATCAGCGGAAATGTTTGAAGACTTGTTTATCCGGAGTGTTTTGAAGACCGTTATCAGCGGGGGTGTTTGAAGACTTGTTTTTCAGCGGAGTGTTCTGAAGACTCTGTTTTTCAGGGGAGTGTTTTGAAGACTCTGTTTATCAGCAGGATGTTTTGAAGACCTGTTTTCGCGGGGTTCGAAGACTTGTTATCACGGAGTGTTTGAAGACCCCGCTATCAGCGGGGAAATGTTCGAAGCTTGTTTATCAGCAGGAGTGTTCTGAAGCTTGTTTATCAGCGGAGTGTTTGAAGACTTTTTTATCAGCGGGGAGTGTTCTGAAGACTCTGTTTTCGCAGGGTGTTTGAAGACCTTTTTTATCGCAGGAGTGTTCTGAAGACCCGTCTATCAGCGGGAGTGTTCTGAGACTCTGTTTATCGCAGGAGTGTTTGAGACTCTGTTTTTCGCGGGGGTGTTTGAAGCTTGTTTTCGCGGGGGGGTGTTTGAAGACTCTGTTTTAGCAGGAGGTTTGAAGATCTGTTTTCAGCAGGAGTGTTCTGGACCTGTTATCGCGGGAGTGTTCTGAAGCTCTGTTATAGAGGGTGTTCGAAGACTTGTTTATCAGCGGAGTGTTTTGAAGACTTTTTATCCAGGGGGTTTAGATGTTATCGCGGGGGTGTTTTGAGACTTGTTTACGCAGGGTGTTTGAAGATCTGTTTAGCGGGTGTTCTGAAGACTTGTTTTCAGCGGGGGGTGTTCGAAGACTTGTTTATCGCAGGAGTGTTTGAAGACTCTGTTTTTCAGCAGGAGTGTTTGAAGACCCCGTCTATCAGGGGGTGTTTAAAACTTGTTTATCGGGAGTGTTCTGAAAACTCGTTTATCAGCAGGGTGTTCTGAAAGACTTGTTTTTCGCGGAGGTTCTGAGACCTGTTTTCAGCGGAGTGTTTGAAGATTGTTTATCAGCAGGAGGTTCTGAGGGCCTTTTTTATCAGCGGAGTGTTCTGAAGACTCTGTTTACAGCAGGGGGGTTTCTGAAGACCTGTTTTCAGCAGGAGTGTTCGAAAAACCTGTTTCAGCAGGAGTGTTTTGAAGACCCTGTTATCGCGGGGGGTGTTCTGAAGACCCTGTTTTCAGAGGATGTTTTGAAGCCGTTATCAGCGGGGTTTTTTGAAGACCTGTTATCAGAGGAGTGTTCTGAAGCCCTTTTTACAGCGGGGTGTTCTGAAGCCCTGTCTATCCGCAGGGTGTTCTGAAAACCCGTTATAGCGGGGTGTTCTGAAGACCTGTCTATCAGCGGAGTGTTTGAAGGGCCCTGTTATTTAGGGGTTCTAAAACCCTCTATCGCAGGGTGTTGGGAAGACCCGTCTATGCGAGTGTTTGGGAAGTTATTCCCAGGTGTTTGAAAGTTGTTTTAGCCTTTTTAGACTGTCTAAGGGAGGGAAGAGAAGGGAAAAAGGGGGTAAAAAAAACTCGGGGGTGGTGATTTAAAAAGGCTAAAAATTTTTCCCCTAAAGTTTTTTCCTGCCTCATTTAATTTTATTGGGGTTTTTTAGGAAAAAATTGTGGGCCTTTTAGGTGGAGAGAGGGAAGGT
The DNA here is from genome assembly GCF_026875155.1 of Cherax quadricarinatus. Lineage (NCBI taxonomy): Eukaryota > Metazoa > Arthropoda > Malacostraca > Decapoda > Parastacidae > Cherax > Cherax quadricarinatus. The sequence goes on from NC_069496.1 coordinate 4,706,526, forward strand.
GGGGGGGGGGGAGGGGGGAAAAGGGTTCGGGGGAATAGTTTATTTATGGATTACTGGGCTCTCCCCCTTTGCTTTTTTCCCCTTAAAAATTTGGCCTCCTCCCCCCATTCCCGGTTTTCCCTTCTAAAACTTTAAAAATCTTCCAAACCCCGGAGTTTATTTAGCTTAGGTATTGTCCCCTGCCCCCCCTTTTAAAATTTTTTTCCCCTTGTTTCCCCCCCCCTTTTGAGATCAGTTCCTGACCCCGCCTCCTGTTCGCGATTTCCTCCCTTTTCCCTTTTCCTTTAGTTGGGAATACCCTTTTAAAAAATTTGTATTTCCTCTTTTAGGGCTTGCCAGGGTTTCCACTTGTGCAACTCTATGGGGTAATAAATTAAATTTAACATTCCTTATTGGTCGGGAACTATTCCGGTTTTGGGCCCCTTCCCTTTTTTTTGTTCCTCTTGGCTCTTTTTGGGCACCGTCTTCCCCAGTATTGTTGTCTTTGTCCCCCCATACCCCCCTTCTTTTTCCTTTCCCGTTTTTTTGGCAGGGGGGATTTTAAACCATTTCTGGACCATTTTCCCCTTAGTTTTTGCCGTTGCCCTTTTTTTATTTTCTCTAACTTACTCTCAGATTTTCCCAATGTGTTCGCATTTTCAAAATTTTTGGGCCTAAATACCCCGGGGGAACCCCCCCGTCCCCCTTGAACTTTTATAAGGGTCGGCGCTTTGGTTTGCCAGGGGGCCCCCGTTTTTGGCGTTTGTTTGATTTCCCGGGGGATGTGCTTTGGTGTGTCCCCCCCCCCAGTTTTCTTTCCTTTTTCCTTTGAAAGGTTGTAGCTTTGTTTCCAAAACCTGCTTTTATTTTTTCTGTTCCTTTCCAGGGTTCGCCCCCCCTCCTCTGATAAACTTCTCCAAAAATTTGCACCAATACATGTCAAAGGTCTTAGTTTATCCCATTTTCCCTTTTCCTTTCTTAAATTGGGGGAACATTTGCGTCTTCCATTTTCGGTATTCCCCCATTTCAAGGGATGTGTGTTTGTGGTTAGGGCACGAACAGCATTCTGCTCCTTCTCTTAGGACCCATGGGGAGATTCCCCGGTCCCATCCCTTTGAGGTATCAAGGTCACTTGCTTCTGCCCCTCCCCCGGTTGTTCTATGTATCAACACTTGTTGGTAGGGGAACAAACACATTGATTTTAATGTAACCTTTTATTGACAAGTTTCCCCCACACAGGGGTTTTTTTTTTCAAGTCACAAAAGATCTACCGGGGGTGGAAGGTAGGGGTATTTATAGTCGGGTTCGAATGTTGTAAAGGGAAATGCTGCATCTTGATCCCCGGGTGGGGTTAAGTCAAACCCAACACCCCAACGTTCAAGCTTCCAAGACAAGCTCCCCGGGTCGACCCCTCAACCGTTCACATTTGAAGTCACAAACTTCCTTTTTTTTGTTCTTCTCGCAAATGACCATGAACTTTGTTTAAAGTATCAAAACCCAACCCAAAAAATACTTCTCCATTTTACTCTCACCACGACACAAACTAAACGTGGTTTTATAGGGTTCTTCCGCGTCACTCAATTGCAGCAACGAGTTCCTTGAGGAAAATGTACTATAATTTAACAAATTTCCCCCAAATTCCACACCTCGTCACTTCATCAGAGATGCAGACGGGGCATTAAACTCAACACACCCAGAGAAGGGGAACCCTGCGAGAAAAGATACATAGTCCTCCCCCCCAACATTTTCCACATCTTTTCCAATAATCATTCCAATATCTACTCCACAACCACGACCATCAAGGAAACACAGTAGTAAAAAGGCAAACTTCCTCCTTGCAGGGGTATACTAATCCCTTTTAATGTGCAACAAATTTTACGTGGGCGAAAAATGAAGAGACCTCCAAACACGTATTTCAAACACCGTACGCAGCGGATGACGATACAAGGAAAAGCCCCGTGTACAACACGCAATTCACAACCTTTTTTTAAACAGAAAATCAAAACTTACCACCACAGAAGACAACACTCAATACCGAAGAATCCTGGAATTAATCGCTTATCTCTATAACCAACAATTTCAACCAGAACAATGGCTTCTATAACATAGCTGAACCACTCGCCAAGAAACTTCATCGCTATCCCACATAAGAACATAGAACACTGCAGAAGGTCTACTCAACTTGTCCAATACCCCTGCCAAGCTACCCAAGACTATAACCCCACCCGGTACATCAGATGCAGCATTCTCCACCTGACCTCAACATTCTGAACCTGACTAAATACTCACGGACCTTCTACCCCATGTAGATCTGACTAAAAACGTTTCGCCTACACAGTAGGCTTCTTAGTCGAGTACAGAAAGTAGGCAGGAGCAGTAGAGATGTGAAGACAATGTAATCAGTCCATCACCCTTGAAGTCGTAGATTTGAGGTTGTCAGTCCCTCAGCCTGGAGAAGTTCAGTTCCAAAGTCTGGAACTGCAGATCAAGCGACAGTGTTGAGACAAATACTGTCGGAAGGAGAGGTGCAGAGTAGTGAGAATGTAGCCACAGAGGTCGTCCCTCTCAGATCAAACAATTCTCACTTGAAAAAGTTGTCCAAGGCGTTTTCTTTTCTGTACCACCACCACTACTACTCCGCACCTCTCCTTCCGACAGTATTTGTCTCAACACTGTCGCTTGATCTTCAGTTCCAGACTTTGGAACTGAACTTCTCCAGGCTGAGGGACTGACAACCTCAAATCTACGACTTCAAGGGTGATGGACTGATTACATTGTCTTCACATCTCTACTGTTCCTGCCTACTTTCTGTACTAGACTAAGAAGCCTACTGTGTAGGCGAATTATTATAATCAAGGGGGAAGCGCTAAACCCGGAGGATTATACAGCGCCTGGGGGGGGATGTGGAAGGCATTCAGGCTTAATTCGGGGAACTGGAGCACAGATCCAATTCCCTAAATCAAGAGCCCCTCACCAACATCAAGGAAACTTCCTTGGGGTGTGTAGGCGAAACTTTTCTGAATAAAGTTGCCTAAATGTTGCCTGTCTTATCTACCAACCTGTATTATATACCATTTTATAATCTTGAAGACTTTTAAAAAGACCACTGTGGGCGAAACTGTCAATAAAGGATCTCTTTAAACTGCACGTGTTTGTTTCCATTGTATTTCATACCATTTATTTTCACTTTGGTATATTCTTTCTATGTTCCCTTCTGTGCTGTCTTCCCACAGCCCTTCCTGTCTCTACTGTAAAAACTTCCTTAAATCTCCTGTTCAGCTCCTCACATAACTCCTGATCATTTCTTGTGAGTTCACCTTTTGTCCTAAATCTAATCACCTGGTCTTTGTTGTATAGCGACATCAGGATTATAATCAAAAAGAAGCGCTAAGCCACAAGGGCTATACAGCGACTTCAGGAGGAATAAAAACAGTTTCGGGTCAGTCTACTTTTGATGCCATGTCATCCTCATACTGTCGCTGGGCCTCCCTCCTCACCTGTGCATACTCTTTCCTGGCTCTGCTACTAATCTGCCTTTTATTTCCCCCCCCCCCACTCACTATTGCACTGTTTTTGCCTCTACACCGTTGGGTAAACCAGGGGCTCGTTCTGGTCTTCCCATTGTTTGTTGCCCTTGGGAATAAACCTTGCCACTGCCTCCATGCATATTCCATCATTTCGTTCACTGGCTTTCCTGCCAGTTCTGTCCCACGGAACCTCCCGCACGAAGTTCCCCAACCCTATGTAGTCCCCTGTTTCATAGAGGCTTTTCCCATTCACCTGTTACTTTCTCTACTTGCAACTACCATGTATGTATGCGTGCAGGCTTACTCAGCGCTTTAACTTCAGACAGTTGTTACCAAGGCTGGCTCCTCCTCAGGAAAATTAATGAATAGAAGAAATAATTCAAAGACACAAGTTTAATTATTTAATAATACAAAGAAAATATTGAAACATTGTGTATCCTAGTTAAAAAAAATTTAAAGTAAAAACGAAGTTAGAATTAAACGCTAATATGTACAGTTAGTTATACTGGGATGTCTGGTTGAGGTTGACACCGTTCTTCAGTCTATAGCCTTGAATAGTCAGTCCAGATGACAGGAACGCAGGTTCCTTACCACTGCGAAGATAAGGGGTAGTTGCTTGTAGGTGGGCTACGATGAATCAGGTAGGTAGATCAATAAGTGAAGTCTTCAACACCTTGGTTGGCAGGCGACCCGAGCGGTCATTCCAAGCTGAAAAGAAACGAAGGTTACCCACTTCGTAAGAAAATCACTCTCCGTAAGTACAATACTTAAGATGTGGTGATTATCTAAAACATTACACGAGACTTAAGACTAAAAGGACTAAATTCATTATTGGTCAAAAGTGAAGCTTTCAACCAGCATATCCACTGATATAGGAGCAGAGGTTTGTACTTATAGTTGTGCTGGCAGCTGCGAGTCAAGTGTTTACTGTGGCCGGAGCCCCACACGTCACCTTTTGGGGTGGAGAAAAGGGGGAGGGAATAGCGGGAGGTAGACTGACCCTACCTTAACAAGCAGCCGGCAATCAAATTATCGTCACCATATACTCGCTTGTTACTCCTGTCAGTTGAACTTTTCCCTCACATGTGTGTGTGTGTGTGTGTGTGTGTGTGTGTGTGTGGTGTGTGTGTGTGTGTGTGTGTGTGTGTGTGTTTTGTGTGTGTTTTGTGTGTGTGTGTGTGTGTGTGTGTGTGTGTGTGTGTGTGTGTGTGTGTGTTTTATGTGTGGTGTGTGTGTTTTGTGTGTGTGTGTGTTTTGTGTGTGTGTGTGTGTATGTGTGTGTGTGTGTGTGTGTGTGTGTGTGTGTGTGTGTCAGTGTGTGTTAGTGTACTCACCTAGTTGAGGTTGCAGGGGTCGAGTCCAAGCTCCTGGCCCCGCCTCTTCACTGATCGCTACTAGGTCACTCTCCCTGAACCATGAGCTTTATCATACCTCTGCTTAAATCTATGTATGGATCCTGCCTCCACTTTTTTTTTTATATTTTATTTAAAACACAGGTACAAAATATATGGGTACATAATCAATATATAACAAGAAACAGACAGTAAACAATAATCAACTGTGACCACACAAATACTGACTAAGCACATATATGACATAAAAACTGGCTGCACTCAAATCAAACACTGCTTATACGTACTCCGCTTCCCGTATAAAACACGATAGATACCTACCCAGTAATGTGTACATTCCCCCCGTAAAAACGTGCCACTTACACCTTAATATACTCAGACATTCGCGACGTAGCTGCCAGGGAGTGTGGACGTGCCTCATACCTCTCTGATGATAAATTAGACACATGTGCAACTCTTGGGTATCTTTATTAAGGAAACGTTTCGCCACACAGTGGCTTCATCAGTCCATACAAAGGAGAATCTTGAAGAATAGGAGGAGAATGAGGTAATCAGTCCCTGAACCTTGAGTCGATGTGGTCAGTCCATCAATCTTGAATAGAATACGGCATACGTGCTGAGAAGGAGCTTATAAACCGTTGGTTTTTTTTTTTTTTTATATTTTATTTAAAACCAATACAGTTTAACATAAAAATAAAGAAACAGTATAGAACCTAATCAAATTAACTGACAAACGGATTGTACTTACATGCTCGCAAGATATTACAACAAAAACTTATATCAAGAACATAACTAAAAACAAAATTACATGTCACAGGGTCATGAATTGACATATATACACAACCTTGCATATATATAAATTGTACATATAAATGACATCTGACAAAGGTTCAATACACTTGAACATAAAATATACAAAGAAGTTATATCAGTAAATCCCATCCTTCACATTAATCAAAAAACCAAAACCTAACATCATAATCTGACTAATAATCTACAAAACTTCCCAACAATACAACTGAACGTAAACC
>NC_069496.1:4717914-4728112 GCF_026875155.1 Cherax quadricarinatus
TAACACCCAGGATGCCACCCACACCAGTCCACTAACACCCAGGATGCCATCCACTCCAGTCCACTAACACTCAGGATGCCACCCACACCAGTCCACTAGCACCCAGGATGCCACCCACACCAGTCCACTAACACCCAGGATGCCACCCACACCAGTCCACTAACACCCAGGATGCCACCCACACCAGCCCACTAACACCCAGGATGCCACCCACACCAGTCCACTAACACCCAGGATGCCACCCACACCAGCCCACTAACACCCAGGATGCCACCCACACCAGTCCACTAACACCCAGGATGCCACCCACACCAGTCCACTAACACCCAGGATGCCACTCACACCAGTCCACTAACACCCAGGATGCCACCCACCCCCAGTCCACTAACACCCAGGTTTGCCACCCACCCCAGTCCACTAACACCCAGGATGCCACCCACACCAGTCCACTAACACCCAGGATGCACCCACACCAGGTCCCTAACACCCGGATGCCACCCACACCAGTCCACTAACACCCAGGATGCCACTCACACCAGTCCATTTAACCCCCAGGATGCCACCCACCCAGTCCACTAACACCCAGGATGCCACCCACACCAGTCCACTAACACCCAGGATGCCACCCACACCAGTCCACAAACACCCAGGATGCCACCCACACCAGTCCACTAACCCCCAGGATGCCCCCACACCAGTCCACTAACTCCCAGGATGCCACCCACACCAGTCTACTAACACCCAGGATGCCACCCACACCAGTCCACTAACACCCAGGATGCCACCCACACCAGTCCAATAACACACAGGATGCCACCCACACCAGTCCACTAACACCCAGGATGCCATCCACACCAGTCCACTAACACCCAGGATGCCACCCACACCAGTCCACTAACACCAGGATCCCACCCACCCCAGTCCACTAACCCCAAAGGGAGGCCATCCACTCCAGTCCACTAACACTCAGGATGCCACCCACACCAGTCCAAATGCACCCAGGATGCCACCCACACCAGTCCACTAAACACCAGGATGCCACCCCACCAGCCCACTAACACCCAGGATGCCACCCACACCAGTCCACTAACACCCAGGATGCCACCCACACCAGTCCACTAACACCCAGGATGCCACCCACACCAGTCCACTAACACCCAGGATGCCACCCACACCAGTCCACTAACACCCAGGATGCCACCCACACCAGTCCCTAACACCCAGGATGCCACTCAAAACCAGTCCCTAACACCCAGGATGCCACCCACACCAGTCCACTAACACCAGGTGCCACCACCCCAGTCCACTAACACCCAGGATGCCACCCACCCCAGTCCACTAACACCCAGGATGCCACCCACACCAGTCCACTAACACCAGGATGCCACCCACACCAGTCCACTAACACCCAGGATGCCACTCACACCAGTCCACTAACACCCAGGATGCCACCCACCCCAGCCCACAAACACCCAGGATGCCACCCACACCGTCCACTAACACCCAGGATGCCACCCACACCAGTCCACTAACACCCAGGATGCCACCCACACCAGTCCACTAACACCCAGGATGCCACCCACACCAGTCCAGTAACACCCAGGAGCCACCCCCCACCAGCCCAGTAACACCAGGATGCCACCCCCACCAGTCCACTAACACCAGGATGCCACCCACACCAGTCCACTAACACCCAGGATGCCACCCACACCAGTCCACTAACCCCCAGGATGCCACCCACACCAGTCCACTACACCGGATGCCACCCACACCAGTCCACTAACACCCAGGATGCCACCCACACCAGTCCACTAACACCCAGGATGCCCCCACACCAGTCCACTAACACCCAGGATCCCACCCAACACCAGTCCACTAACACCCAGGATCCCACCCACACCAGTCCATTTAACACCCGGGGTACTACTTTCTTCTAGGTAAACAGTGACAGCCTTAATGTGACGTCCTAATGTTTCCACCCATACCAGGGATCGAGCCAAGAACCTCACTGTGTGAGCTGAGCGCGGTACCAGTACTGGTCACCAGTATGTAGAGCTGCAGGTACTGTGGCTTACCAGGTAATCCTGGCACAGGTAAACAGGGCTGGGTTAGCGTGAAATTAAACAGGAAGCTATTTTTTTTGTTTTCCTGGGACACGTAGAGGTGGACACGCGACCGTATGTCGCACCGTGAGAACCGGGTACGTAAACACGCATGTACATGCTCGCGCTGCAACCAGTGTTAAGTGAGTACACACGAGTTTAAGAAGACGTATGTTAGAGTTCATGGTGCAGGGAGAGTGATAAGTAGCGGACTGTGAAGAGGGCGGGGCCAGGAGCTGTGAATCGACCCTTGCAACCACTGTTAGGTGGTCAAACACACACACACACACACACACACATGAAAGTTTTTATTTTTCAGGTCACCCTACCTTGGTGGGAAACAGCCGATGTGTTTATATATATATATATATATATATATAATATATTATATTTATATTTATATATATATATATATTTAATATTTATATATATGTATGTATATATATATGTTTAAATTATCCGTCAGTTCAATGGGTTAGCTTTTGTTGTGATTGAGTATTTAAGAGCGTGAAGGAATGGTGGCTTCGATAGTGACGCTTTGGTGTCTTATGTGATGCGTGATGCCACTCATTTACCACCCTGAGGGAGCCCCATTTTTAATGTTAATACAACTTTTGTAAAAAACATTGATAAACATTACACCAGAACCTTTGTAAACTTTGTTTGATATTTTTGTGTTGTGGTAACGGTGTGTATCGTTTGATACATGTATACTCTTACAACCTATATTCTACGTAAACACCACACGTGTACAGGTTCCACACACCATACACACACAAATATATTTGTATACACACACACACACACACATCATTTATATATAATATATATATATATCTATATAATATTATATATATATATATTTATAGTATATATTATTATATATATACATATATATCAACAAACCGCGGTATCCCACCGAGGCAGGTGGCCCATCAAAGAATAAACAAAAGTTTCTCTTCTAAATTTAGGATTTATACAGGAGAGCGGGTTACTAGCCCCTTGCTCCTGGTATTTTAGGCGCCTCTATACAACACGCATGACTTACGGAGGGAAAGAATCTGTTTCATTCTTCATGGAGTAAGAGGAATAAACAAGAACAAAAACTAGTAAGAAAATTGAAGAAAAACCCCAGAGGTGTGTGTATATATATTATATGGTTGGTACATGTATGTGCTAGTGTGACCTAAGTGTAAGTAGAAGTAGCAAAGACGTACCTGAAATATAGCAGGTTTATGAGGACAGAGAAAAGGACACCAGCAATCCTACCATCATGTTAAACAATTACAGGATTTTGCTTGTAAATCACTTGGCAGGATGGTAGTACCCCCTGCGGTGGTTGTGTCTACCATCCTACTACCACAGGTTGGTAGTACTCCCTGGGTGGTTGTTGTTACCATCTACTACCACAGGATGGTAGTACCTCCCTGGGTGGTTTGTCTACCAACCTACTACCACAGGATGGTAGTTCCTCCTGGGTGGTTGTTGTTACCACTACTACACAGGATGGGTAGTGTACCTACAGGGGTGGTTGGTGTCTAACATCCCTACCACTGGTGGGTATACAACCCTGGGTGGTTCGTTGTCTACTCCTTACTACCACAGGATTGTGGTAGTTACCACCCTGGGTGGTTGTTGCTCTACTTCCTACTACTAACACTAGGTGGTAGTACCTCCTGGGTGTTGTTGTCTTACCAACCTACTTCCACAGGATTGGTAGTACCTCCCTGGGTGGTTGTTGTCTACAACCTACTACCACAGGATGGTTAGTACCTCCCTGGGGTTGTTGTCTACCAACTACTACCACTGCGATGGTTGTACCTCCATGGGTGGTTGGTTTGTCTACCAACCTACTACACAGGATGGTAGTTCCTCCCTGGGTTGGTTGTTGTTCTACCATCCCTACTACCCACTGGATGGTATGTGCCTCCCTGGGTGGTTGTTGTTCTACCAACCTACTACCACAGGATGGTATCAGTACCTCCATGGAGTGGTTGTTGTTACCAACAACTACCACAGATGGTTTGTTACTCCATGCGGTGCTCGGTTGTTGTCTACCAAACTACTCAACAGGAGATGGTAGTACCTCCCATGGGTGGGTGTGTCTACATTACTACACAGGATGGAGTTACCTCCCTGGGGGGGAGTTGTTGTCTACCAACCTACTACCACAGGATGGTAGTACCTCCTGGGTGGTTGTTTTTGTCTACATCCTACTTCCACAGGATGTAGTTACTACCCGGGCTGTGGTTGTTGTCTACAACCTACTATCCACAGGATGGTAGTACCTCCCTGGGTGGTTTTGTTACCACCAATACCACTGGATGGTTGTACCTCCCTGGGGGGTTGTTGGCTTACAACCTACTAACAAAGGATGGTAGTACCTCCTGGGGGGGGTGTTGTCTACCATCCTACAACCACAGGATGGTAGTACCTCCTGGGTGGTTGTTGTCTACCAACCTTACTACCACAGGTTGGTAGTACCTCCCTGGGTGGTTGTTGGTCTACCACCTAACTACCACAGGATGGTGGTACTCCTGGGTGGGTGTTGTCTACCAACCTAATACCTATTATATATAATATTATATATATATAGATATATATATAATATATATTTATATATATATAATAGATATATTAGTTTTTCTTCTAAGAGAGAGGTGAAGGTTTTAAACTAAAGAGGAGGCAGTTAGGGTAAGATATAAAAACTGTTTGGTGGATAGATGGCTATTGAGAGCATTGGCAATGGGGTCGAAGAGGTATGGGGGTAAGGGTTAAAAAAGGTTGTGTTGAGACCGTGTTCAGCCGAGTTTGGTGGTTAAGGAAGTGGGGTGCGGGGGGTAGAGGAGATGTGATTGGTGGAATGATGATGTAAAGAGAGGTAGTAAGGGAGAAAAAAGTTAGCATATGAGAAGTTTTTACATAAGTAGAAGTGAGCAAGGAAGGGAAGGAGTGATGGAGAAAAAGATGAGAAGTTAAGAGCAGTGTGTGAAGCAATGTAAAGAGAGCAAATGGAGAGTGTGGTGCGATGTTATCAACAAATTTGTTGAAAATAAGATAAAGTTTTGGAGTGAGATTAACAAGTTAAGAAATCCTAGAGAACAGATGGATTCTGTTCAGTTAAAATTAGGAGAGGAGAGTTATTAAATGGAGAGGTAGAGGTATTGGGAAAGATGGGAGGATTATTTTGAGGAATGTTAAATGTTGAGGAAGATAGGGAAGCTGTGGATTTCGTGCTATAGGGCAAGGAGGAAAACATCTTGTACGGAGTGAGGAAGAAGCAGTTGTGAGTCGTGGCGGGACAAGTTCGTGAAGGCAGTAGGGTAAAATGAAAGGGGGGTAAGGCAGCCGGGATTGATGGGATAAAGAATAGAATTGTTTTAAAGAGGTGGGGATATAGTTTTGAATGTGGTTGGTGCAATTATTTAATATATGTATGGAAGAGGGTAAGGTACCTAGGGATTGCAGAGAGCATGCATAGTCCCTTTGTAATAAGGCAAAGGGGATCAATGAGAGTGCAAAAATTATAGGGGGTTAAGTCTGTTGAGTGTACTGGGTAAGTGTATGGTAGAGTTATAATTGAATAGAATTAAGAGTAAGGACGGAGGAAGAATAGGATAGCAGATGATCAAGGAGGCTTTAGGAAAGGTAGGGGGTGTGTGGACAGGTGTTTACAGTGATACATATTAAGGAAAACAGTATTTAGATAAGGCTAAGAGGTCTTTGTTGGCATTTATGGATTTGGTAAAGCGTATGACAGGGTGGATGGGGGGCAATGTGGCAAGATTTGCAAGTGGTATGGTTGTAGGAGTGTAGGAGGTAGGTAACTGAAAGCATGTGAAGAGTTTTTACGAGGTAGTGAGGGCTCAAGTTAGAGGTATGTAGGTAAAGAGGGAAATTGTTTCCCAGTAAAAGTAGGCCTTAGACAAGGATTGTGTGATTGTCACCGTGTGGTTGTGTAATATATTTATAGGGATGGGGGGTGTAAGAGAAGTAAATGCGAGGGTCTTGGCAGAGGCGTGAGTTAAAAGATAAAGAATCACCACAAAGTGGGAGTTTGTCACAGCTGCTCTTGCCGATAAGACACTGTGCTCTTGGGGAGGATTCTGAAGAGAAGTTGCAGAGATTGGTGGATGTATTTGCGTTGGGTGTGCAAAAGAAAAAATTAAAGGTGAAAAGGAAAGATTAAGGTTGAGGAAACAAATAGATTAGGTGATTGATGAAAGATTGAATATCAGATTGGTGGGAGTGTGTATGGAGGGAGTGTGAACGTATTCAGATATTTGGGATGTGGAAGTGTCAGCGGATGGGGTCTATGTAAGATGAGGGTTGAATCATAGAATTGATTAGGGAAAAAAGAGTGAGTGGTGCACTTAGGAGTCTGTGGAGACAAAGAACTTTTCCTTGGAGGCAAAGAGGGGAATGTATGAGTGTATAGTTTTACCAACGCTTCTTATTATGGGTGTGAAGCGTGGGTGATGATGTTGCCAGCGAGGAGAAGGCTGGAGGCAGTGGAGATGTTCATGTCTGAGGGCAATGTGTGTGTGCATATTAATGCAGAGAATTCGTAGTTTGGAAGTTAGGAGAGGTGCGGGATTACCAAAACTGTTGTTCAGAGGGCTGAGGAAGGGTTGTTGGGTGGTTCGGAATGTAGAGGAGAATGGAGCGAAACAGAATGATCAAGAGTGTATCAGGTCTTGTAGTGGAAGGGAAGGCGGGGTAGGGGGTCGGCCTAGGAAGGGTTGGAGGGAGGGGGTAAAGGAGGTTTTGTGTGCGGGGGTTGGACTTCCAGCAGGCATTGCGTGAGGCGTGTTTCATTGGAGTGAATGGAGGACAAATGGTTTTTATACTTGACCGTGCTGTTGGAGGTGAGCAAGTATACTAATTTATGAAGGGATTCAGGGGAAACCGGCAGGCCGGACTTGAGTCCTGGAGATGGGAAGTACAGTGCTGCACTCTGATGGAGGGGTGTTATTGGCAGTTTAAATACTGTAGTGTAAAGCACCCTTCTGGCCATGACAGTGAGGAGTGAATGATGGTGAAAGTTTTTCTTTTTCGGGCCACCTGCCTTGGTGGGAAACGGCCGGTGTGATAATAAATTAAAAATAAATATATTATTTTTTTTTTATTAACACACTGGCCGATTCCCACCATAGGCAGGGTGGCCGAAAAAGAAAAATTTCACCATCATTCACTCCCTCATTTGTCTTGCAGAAGTGGTGCTTTGCTGTACACTAATGTTTTTTTAAACTGCAACCATTAACACCCCTCCTTCAGTGTGCAGGCACTTACTTCCCTTCTCAGGACTCAAGTCCGGCTGCCGGTTTCCCTGAACCCCTTCATAAATGTTACTTTGCCTTTTCACACTCCAAACAGCACGTCAAGTATTGAAAACCATTCGTCTCCATTTCACTCCTATCAACACGCTCTGCTTGGCCTGCTGGAGTCCAGCCCCTCGCACACAAAAACATCCTTTACCCCTTCCTCCTACTTTCCTTGGCCGACCCCTACCCCGTCCTTTCCTTCCACTAACAGACTGATACACTCTGAAAGGTCACTCTGTTTCGCTCCTTTCTCTCTACATGTCCGCGAACCACCTCAACAACCCTTTCCTCAGCCCTTCTGGACATCAGTTTGGTACTCGCACCTCCGCCTAACTTCCAAACTACGATTTCTCTGCATTATATTACACCAACACATTGCTCTCAGCATTGACATTCCACTGCCTCCAGCCTTCTCCTTGCTGCAACATTCATCACCCCTTGCTTCACTCCCATAATAATAGTCTTGGTACCACTGCCTCCAGCCTTCTCCTTGTTGCAACAATCATCACCCAGCGTCACAATATAAGAGCGTTAGTTAAAACTATCTTTCTTACATTTCCGTCTTTGGCCTCCTAGGACAATGTTCTTTGTTCCTCAGACTCCTATATGTGCACCACTTATTATTTATAGATATTATATAGTTTTTATATATATATATATATATATGTATATATATTTATGTTTATATATATATATATATATATACATCTATATATATATATATATAATTTATATATATCTATATTATATATATTCATACAGAGAAGAGAGAGATTTATTATAAATATTCGATATACATCGCCTTTTCCTGGCTTATGTATGAATGTCGTCTTCTCCTTCCTATTAGTTATATAGTATACATCTACCTTCTACGTAGAGTGAGGGAGAGACAGTCTACCTTCTACGTTAGAGGTGAGGGAGAGACAGTCTACCTTCTACGTAGAGTGAGGGAGAGACAGTCTACCTTCTATGTAGAGTGAGGGAGAGACAGTCTACCTTCTACGTAGAGTGAGGGAGAGAACAGTCTACCTTCTACGTAGAGTGAGGGAGAGACAGTCTACCTTCTACGTAGAGTGAGGGAGAGACAGTCTACCTTCTACGTAGAGTGAGGGAGAGACAGTCTACCTTCTACGTAGAGTGAGGGAGAGACAGTCTACCTTCTACGTAGAGTGAGGGAGAGACAGTCTACCTTCTACGTAGAGTGAGGGAGAGAGCAGTCTACTCTCTACGTAGGTGAGGGAGAGACAGTCTACCTTCTACGTAGAGTGAGGGAGAGACAGTCTACCTTCTACGTAGAGTGAGGGAGAGACAGTCTACCTTCTACGTAGAGTGAGGGAGAGACAGTCTACCTTCTACGTAGAGTGAGGGAGAGACAGTCTACCTTCTACATAGAGTGAGGGAGAGACAGTCTACCTTCTACGTAGAGTGAGGGAGAGACAGTCTACCTTCTACATAGAGTGAGGGAGAGACAGTCTACCTTCTACGTAGAGGGAGAGACAGTCTACCTTCTACGTAGAGGGAGAGACAGTCTACCTTCTACATAGAGTGAGGGAGAGAGAGTCTTCCTTCTACATAGAGTGAGGGAGAGACAGTCTACCTTCTACATAGAGTGAGGGAGAGACAGTCTACCTTCTACATAGAGTGAGGGAGAGACAGTCTACCTTCTACATAGAGTGAGGGAGGATCTTTGCTTAGCGGAGTCATAACTTTATTTACCAGCTAACAGCTGTTACCTACATCAGCTAATTTAAAAGTCTTTTTATTGTTATGAGACATACAGGATGAAGTTGGAGGCAGGTGTGGTCCATCTGTGGGCCAGCTGTGGGTCATATGTGGTCCATCTGTGGTCCATCTGTGGGTCATCTATGGTCCATCTGTGGGCCAGCTGTGGGTCATATGTGGTCCAGCTGTGAGCTAGCTGTGGGCCAGCTGTGGGTCATCTGTGGGCCAGCTGTGGGTCATATGTGGTCCATCTGTGGGCCAGCTGTGGGTCATCTATGGTCCATCTGTGGGCCAGCTGTGGGCCAGCTGTGGGCCAGCTGTGGGTCATCTGTGGTCCAGCAATTTCATTTGGTCAGCTGACTTTATTTCGTTAATGTCATTATGGTGTACAAACATGTTCCAAACTCGAGTCATTCTGGGAATAAATGATCTCAGATGAAGTAATGTTCTGGAGAATGTTACAGTCACTGTAGTTACTGCTGGCTGCCCGTCTTGTGGTGTAGAAGCTCACTTTTCACTGTCCTCGAAGTGACAATGTTGGCCTTGTATATAACAGTAAGGCCATCCGCACCCCTCCTGTGTTGAAGGCTCTGCTGGAGTGACAGATCTATCCAGGATGGGTCCAGGCGAGAGATGAGTCGTCTTGCTGTGTTCTGTATTCTGTCAAGAAGTCACAAATGAGATGGAGGGAAGGCAGTCCAAGAAAGTGGAGCATACTCAACGCGTGAGCGTGCTTGTGCCTCGTACATAGTCTTGTAACCATTATTGCCGAACAGATTGCAGATACATATAAGTGCTGTAAGCTTCCTGGCTGCCTTGTTTGCCAGGTTTGCAACATGGTTCCTTATGGTCAGTTTGGTGTCAGATTTCACCCCAGTGATATTAACTTTCTCTCTCTGTCTTCTACACAAAGTTTTACAAGGTTAGGTTAAGGATTCCTAAATTTATTTGCAAGCTAATAGCTGTTACCTCCATCAGCTCTCTCTCTCTCTCTCTCCTCTCTCTCTCTCTCTCTCTCTGTTCTGTTTTTTCTTTTTCTGTCTCTGTCTC
>NC_069496.1:4728612-4759290 GCF_026875155.1 Cherax quadricarinatus
AGGCGGGAAAGAGGGGAGAGCAAAAGCAAAAGGGGGAGAGGAGAGAAAAAGAAAATCCCCCCCCCCTTTTTTTTTCCCCTTCCCTCCTTTTCCCCGCCCTTTTTCCCCCTTTTCCTCCTCCCCCCCTCTCTCTTCTCTTCTCTCTCTCTTTCTCTCTCTCTTCTCCCTCTCTCTCTCTCCCTCTCTTTTTCTCTTTTTCCTCTCTTCTTTTTCCCCCTCTCTCTCTTTCTCCCCTCTCTCTCTCTCTCTTTCTCTTTCCCCCTCTCCCTCTCTCTCTCTCTCTCTCCCTTTTTCTCTCCCTCTCTCTCTCTTCCCTCTCTCTCTTCTTCTTTTTTCTTCTCTCCCTCTCTCTCTTCTTCCCTCTCTCTCTCTTCTCCCTCTCTCTCTCTCTCTCCCCCTTTCTCTCTCTCCTCTCTTTCTCTCCTCTCCCCCTCTCTCTCTCTCTCCCCCCTCTTTTCTCTCTCTTTTCTCTCTCTCCCCTCTCTCTTTCTTCTCTTTCTCCTCTCTTCTCCCCCTTCCCTTTTTCTCTCTCTTTCTCCTCCCTCTCTCTCTTTCCCCCTCTCTCTCTCTCCTCTCTCCTCTCTCTCTCTCTCTTTTCCCTTCTCTCCCCCTCCCCTCTCTCTCTCTCTTTCTCTCTTTTCCCTCCCTCTCTCCCTTCTCTTTCTCTTTTCTCTCTCTGTCTCTCTCTCCCCTCTCTCTCTTCTCTCTCTCTCTCTCTTCTCCTCTCTCCTCTCTCTCTCTCTCTCCTCTTTTTCTTTTAAACAGTGTTTGAAAAGGTTTTAATTTAAAGAATTTAACTTTATTAACAAGTTTAAAGCTGTTACTACATCAGTCATTAGAAAGCATTTTTATTGTCTTAAAACATACAAGTAGGGAACATGATGAAGTTGGAGCCATCTGTGGGCCAGCTGTGGACCAGTTGTGGGGCAACTGTTAGCTAGTTGTGGGCCAGCTGTGGGCTAGCAGTATGGCAGCTGTGGGCCAGCTGTGGGCCAGCCGTGAGCCAGTTGTGGGCCAGCTGTGGGCCAGCTGTGGGCCAGCTGTGGGCCAGCTGTGGGCCAGTTGTGGGCCAGCTGTGGGCCAGCTGTGGGCCAGTTGTGGGCCAGCTGTGGGCCAGCTGTGGGCCAGCTGTGGGCCAGCTGTGGGCCAGCTGTGGGCCAGCTGTGGGCCAGCTGTGGGCCAGCTGTGGGGCAACTGTTAGCTAGTTGTGGGCCAGCTGTGGGCCAGCAGTATGGCAGCTGTGGGCCAGCTGTGGGCCAGCTGTGGGCCAGCTGTGGGCCAGTTGTGGGCCAGCTGTGGGCCAGCTGTTGGGCAACTGTTAGCTAATTGTGGGCCAGCTGTGGGCCAGCAGTATGGCAGCTGTGGGCCAGCTGTGGGCCAGTTGTGGGCCAGCTGTGGGCCAGCTGTGGGCCAGCTGTGGGCCAGCTGTGGGCCAGCTGTGGGCCAGGATTGTCATATGATCAACTATCTGGGTGACATCATGATCGTGTACGAACATGTTCCAGACTGGAGTCATCCTGGGGATAAATGATCTCAGAGGAAGTGATGTTCTGGAGAAGCTGTTGGCTGCCCGTCTTGTGGTGTTGAAGCTTGCTTCACGCTGTCCTCGAAGTGGATGCTCTCTCTCTCTCTCTCTCTCTCTCTCTCTCTCTGTGAAAATTCTGATAAAACACGATAATTTGGTAGTTGTTTAACCCGATTTAACTGCCAATTATGTTTTATTGCGTTTTAATTGTGTTTTAGTTCTGTTTTTATTGTTTTAATTCGTTAATTTTCTTCATTTTCATTTATTTTTTAGAAAGAGAAAGAGAGAGAGAGAGAGAGAGAGAGAGAGAGAGAGAGAGAGAGAGAGAGAGAGAGAGAGATAGAGAGAGAGAGAGAGAGAGAGAGAGATATATTCCAATAAACATGAGGGTAATAATAAGAGCAATAACAGTAATAATAACGGTAATAACGGTAATAAAACAGCAATAAGAGCTGTAACAGTAATAACAGGAAAACCGTTAAAATAAACAGAGGTCACGGCAGCTGCAACAGTACTGACCTTGATAACAAGAGGTAACAACAACGGTTTTACCGTTAACACTAACAGTAATAAGAATAATAACAGGAGTAACAACAGTAATACCAGTAACAACAGTGATAACAGTAACAGCAGTAATAACAATAACAACAGTAACAACAACAGTAATAATAATAACAATAAAAGAATAACAGTAATAACAGTAACAGCAGTAATAACAATAACAGTAACAACAGTAATAATAATAACAATAAAAGAATAACAGTAATAACAGTAACAGCAGTAATAACACTAACAACAGTAACAACAACAGTAATAATAATAACAATAAAAGAATAACAGTAATAACAGTAACAGCAGTAATAACATTAATATCAGCAATAACAACAGTAACAACAGAAATAATAACAGTAATAACAATAACAACAGTAATAACAGAAATAACAATAATAACAAAAGTGATAATATATATATATTTATATATATATATATATATATATATATATAATATATATATATATATATATATAAATATATATATATATATATATATATATATATATATATATATATATATATATATATATATATATATATATATATATATATATATATATATATGTGAGAACCTGGAATAATCTTGAACTCTAACAGACATTATCAACACTGTTGTATGTATATACATCTCTGTGTGTATATACTGTGAAGTGTGTATAATATAAACTCTTTGTCCACTAAATTATTCTAAATTCTCTATCACTAAATTATTGTAAATTCTCTGTTTACTAAATTATTCTAAATTCCCTGGTTTTTAAATTATTCCAAATTCTAAATTCTTTATCCCGTAAATTATTTTAAAACCTCATCCCTTAAATTCTCTGTCCCCTAAATTATTCTAAATTCTGTCCCCTAAATAATTCTAAATTCTCTGTCCCCTAAATAATTCTAAATTCTCTGTCCCCTAAATAATTCTAAATTCTCTATCCCCTAAATTATTCTAAATTCTCTGTCCCCTAAATAATTCAAAATTCTCTGTCCCCTAAATTATTCTAAATTCTCTATCCCCTAAATTATTCTAAATTCTCTGTCCCCTAAATTATTCTAAATTCTCTGTCCCCTAAATTATTCTAAATTCTCTGTCCCCTAAATTATTCTAAATTTTCTGTCCCCTAAATTATTCTAAATTCTCTGTCCCCTAAATTATTCTAAATTCTCTGTCCCCTAAATTATTCTAAATTCTCTGTCCCCTAAATAATTCTAAATTCTCTGTCCCCTAAATTATTCTAAATTCTCTATCCCCTAAATTATTCTAAATTCTCTGTCCCCTAAATTATTCTAAATTCTCTGTCCCCTAAATAATTCTAAATTCTCTGTCCCCTAAATTATTTTAAATTCTCTGTCCCCTAAATAATTCTAAATTCTCTGTCCCCTAAATTATTCTAAATTCTCTGTCCCCTAAATAATTCTAAATTCTCTGTCCCCTAAATTATTCTAAATTCTGCGTCTGTTATAAGAAGGGATTAAAGTGGAATAAATGGTAATCCTCCTTAATGGTTTCAAGAGGATTCCATACAGGGATAAACACAAGGGAGACCATGAGAAACTTTTAGAAGGGGGCGCCGCCCCTTCTGCTCTTAAAGAAGGAGATTAAGGCAGCGTTACTACACTATTCTTATATGATAGTTACATTGTGGGGGAAACAAGCAGCGTTACTACACTATTCTATATGATAGTTACATAGTGGGAACACCAGCAGCAGTTACTACACTATTCTATATGATAGTTACCATTGTGGGAACACCAGCAGTGTTGCTACACTATTCTATATGATAGTTACATTGTGGGAACACCAGCAGTGTTGCTACACTATTCTATATGATAGTTACATTGTGGGAACACCAGCAGTGTTTGCTACACTATTCATAAGATAGTATATTGTGGGAACTCAGCAGTTTGCTACATATTTATATGAAAGTTAACATTGGGGCATACCAGAAGGTTTGCTACACTATTTTATGAATAGTTACATTGTGGAACCCAGCAGGGTAGTGTTGCTACACTATTCTATATGATAGATACATTGTGGAATACAGCAGTGTAGCTACATATTCTATATGATAGTTACATTGTGGGAACACCAGCAGTGTTGCTACACTCTCTATATGATTAGATTACTTGTGGGAACACCGCAGTGTTGCTACACTATTCTATATGATAGTTACATTGTGGGAAACACAGCAGTTGTTGCTACATATTCTATATGATAGTTACATTGTCGGGGAACACCAGCAGTGTAGCTACACTATTCTATTATGATAGAGACATTGTGGGAACACCAGCGTGTTGCTACACTATTTAATGATTAGTTACGTTGTAGTTATTGTCCAGGGGCCTGGTCTCAGACCGGGCCGCGGGGGCGTTGACCCATGGAACTCTCTCCAGGTAAACTCCAGGTAAACACTCTTATTCCCTTGAGTATTTTGCATAGTTTTATTGTTGCTTATCGAGACTGTAGCTCCTGGACTAGTTTTGTTGCATCTATTGTATTGTTCTTCAGTTCATGTTTGGGTTTCATGAGTGTGTGCGCGCGCGTGAACAATTGTTACTCACTTATTTGTGACTGCAGAGGTCGAGTCACAGCCCCTGGCCCCCGCCTCTTCGCTGATCCCTAATTGGTTCAGTCTGTGTGTGTGTGTGTGTGTGTGTGTGTGTGTGTGTGTGTTGTGTGTGTGTGTGTGTGTGTGTGTGTGTGTGTCCACTCATAGAAGCAAAAGTCAATATTGCTGGCGAACAGCCGTGTTTTTCAATCACGAACATCACTAAATTATTGGTGCTCTCTACTCGTCTCTCACTTCCTTTAATTACTTTACAGATATTCCAGGTAGATTTATCTTCACATATATATGTGGTGCGAATAGGTAATATTGTGTCAATTATCAAGAACTCATTTTAAAATTTTCTATTATATGTTTAATATATTTTTTTCATAATGTTAATATAAAAAATTAATAATTTAGACCTGGAGTTTCCTGGAGAGCGTTACGTGGGAGTCAACGCCCCCGCGGCCCGGTCTGTGACCAGGCCTCCTGGTGGAATCGAGCCTGATCAACCAGGCTGTTCGCTGCTGGCTGCACGCAAACCAACGTACGAGCCACCGCCCAGCTGATCAGGGAAACTGGACTTTAGATGCTTGTCCAGTGCCAGCTTGAAGACTGCCAGGTGGTTCTGTTGGTAATCTCCCTTATGTGTGGTGGGAGGCAGTTGACAGTCTCGGGCCCCTGGACACTTTATTGTATGGTCTCTTTACGTGGTAGTGACTCCCTGCTTGTCAATTGGGGGTGTAGCATAGTCTGCCAGTCTTTTGCTTCGTAGTGAGTGATTTTTGTGTCAAGTTCGGTACTAGTCCCTCTAGGATTTTTCCAGGTGTATATTATCATTGAGGAAAACACAGCAGTGTTGTACACTATCTATTGATAGTTACATTGTGGGAACTCCAGCAGTGTTGCTACACTAATCTATATGATAGTTACATTGTGGGATAAACACCAGCAGTGTTTGCTACACTATTCTATATGATAGTTACATTGTGGGGACACCAGCAGTGTTGTACACAATTCTATCTGATAGTTACCATTGTGGGAACTCCAGCTGTGTTGATACACTATTCTATATGATTGTTACATTGTAGGAAAACCAGCGTGTTGCTACACTATTTTATATGATAGTTATATTGTAGGAACACCAGCGCTGTTGCTACACTATTCTATATGATAGTTAACATTGTGGGGAACACAGTAGTGTGTACTAACTATTCTATATGATAGTTACATTGTGGGAACACCAGCAGTGCTGGCTAACACTATTCTAATATGATAATTACATTGTGGGAACACCAGTAGTGTGTTAATACACTATTCTATATGATAGTTACATTGTGGAACACCAGCAGTGTTGTGCTTACACTGATTCTATATGATAGTTACATTGTGGGACACCAGCAGTGTTGTACACTTTTTATGATAGTTACTGTGGGACACAAGCAGTGTGTTACTTCGACTATTCTATATGATAGTTACATTGTGGGAACACCAGCAGTGTTGTACACTATTCTATATGATGTTACATTGTGGAACACCAGCAGTGTGTTGCTAAACTATTCTGTATGATAGTTACATTGTGGGAACACCAGCAGTGTAGCTTACACTATTCTATATGATGTTACATTGTGGGTAACACCAGCAGTGTTGCTTCACTTTTGTATATGGTAGTTTACATATGTGGGAAACACCAGCAGTGTTTCTCACTATTCTATATGATTGTTACATTGTGGGGAACAACACAGTGTTGCTAGCACTATTCTTTAGATAGTCCATTGTGAGACACAGCAGTGTTGCTACACTATGTATATGATAGTTACATTGTGGAACACAGGAGTGTTGCTACACTACTCTATATGTTTGTTACATTATGTGGGAACACCAGCAGTGGTTGACTACCATTATTCTTTATGATAGTACATGTGGGAAAACACCAGAGCAGTGTTGCTACACTATTCTATATGATAGTTTACATTGTGGGAACACCAGCAGTGTGCTACGCTATTGTATATGATGTTACATTGTGGGAACCCAGCAGTGTTGCTTCACTAATCTTTATGATAGTTAACATTGTGGGAACACCAGCAGTGTTGCTACACTTTCTTATGATATTACATTGTGAGAACACCAGCAGTGTTGCTACACTTTCTATATGATAGTTACATTGTGGGAACACCAGGAGGTGTTGCTACACTACTTATATGTTTAGTTTCATTTGTGGAACACAGCAGTGTTGCATACATTATATCATATAAGATAGTTACATTGGTGGAAAAACACCAGCATGTGTTGATACATATTCTATATGATCGTTACATTGTGGGAAACACCAGCAGTGTTGCTACACTATTCTTATATGTTAGTTACATTGTTGGAACACCAGCAGTGTTGCCTACACTATTCTATAAGATAGTTACATTGTGGGAACACCAGCAGTGTTGCTACACTGTTCTGTATGATAGTTACATTGTGGGAACACCAGCAGGTTGCAACCTATTTCTGTTGATAGTTTCAATGAGGGAACAACCAGCAGTGTTGCTACACTATTCTTATGATTAGTTACATTGTTGGAACACCAGCGTGTTGCTACTCTATTCTATTGATAGTTACATTGTGGGAAACACCAGCAGTGTTGCTACACTATTCTATATGATAGTTATACATTGTGGAGAACACCAAGCAGCGTGTGTGTTGACTACACTTTTTATATGATAGTTACATTGTGAACACAGACAGTGTTGCTACACTATTCTATATGATCGTTACATTGTGGGAACACCAGCAGTGTGTTGCTACATTATTCTATATGATAAGTTACATTGTGGGAAAACACCAGCAGTTGTTGCTACATATTTATTGATGTTACTATTGTGGAACACCAGCAGTGTTGGAACATCATCTGTTCGCACTATATGATTGTACATTGTGGGAGCACAGCAGTGTTGCTACACTATTCTATATGATAGTTACATTGTGGGAACACTAGCAGTGTGGTGCTACACTATTCTATATGATAGATACATTGTGGGACACCAGCAGTGGTTGTACACTATTCTATATGATTAGTTACATTGTGGAACACCAGCAGTGTTGCTACACTATTCTGTATGATAGTTACATTATGGGAACACCTGCAGTGTAGCTACACTATTCTATATGATAGTTACGTTGTGGGAACACCAGCAGTGGTTGCTACACTATTTATTATGATAGTTACATTGTGGAGGAACACCAGCTAGTGTTGTACACTATTCTATCTGATAGTTACATTGGGGACACCCAGCAGTGATGCTACACTAATCCTTTATGATAGTTACATTGTGGGAACGGAGCAGTGTTGCTACACTATTCCTATATGATAGTTACCACTGTGGGAATAACACCAGCAGTGTTGCTACATATTCTATATGTTAGTTACATTGTGGACACCAGCAGTGTTGCTACACTATTCTTAGGATAGTTACATTGTGGGAACACGCAGTTGTTGCTACACTATTCTATATGATAGTTACATTGATGGGAACACCAGCAGGTTGCTCCACTATTCTATATGATAGTTACTATGTGGGAACACCAGCAGTGTTGCTACACTATTCTATATGATAGTTTACATTGTGGGAACACAGCAGTGTGCTACACTATTCTATATGTAGTTTCATAGTGGGAACACCAGCAGTGTTGCTACACTATTCTATATGATAGATTTACATTGTGGGAACACCAGCAGTGTTGCTAACTTTTATTGATAGTTACATTGTGGGAAACCAGCAGTGTTGCTAACATTCTATCTGATAGTTAACATTGTAGGGAAACACCAGGCAGTGTTGCTACACTAGTCTATATGATTGTTACATTGTGGGAACACCAGCAGTGTGTTTGCTACACTATTCTATATGATAGTTACATTGTGGGAACACCAGCAGTGTTGCTACATGATTCTATATGATTGTTTACATTTGTGGAACACCAGCAGTGTCGTTGCACTACACTATTCATATGATAGTTACATTGTGGGAACACCAGCAGTGTGTTGCTTACACTATTCTATATGATAGTTCATTGTGGGAACACCAGCAGTGTTGCTACACTATTCTATATGATAGTTTACATTGTGGAACACCAGCAGTGTTTCCTACACTCTTCTATATGATTAGTTAATTGTGGGAACACCAGCCGTGTTGCTACTCTCTTTCTATTTGATTGTTACATTGTGAACACCAGCTGTTTTTTTTTTTTTTGGGGGTTTTTGCTGTTTTAAACCCCCCCCACTATTCTATATGATAGTTACATTGTGGGAACACCAGCAGTGTTGCTACCACTATTCTATATGATAGTTACTTTGTGGGAAACAAAGCAGTGTTGTACATTATTCTATATGATAGTTACATTGTGGGAACACCAGCCAGTGTTTTTTGCTATCTTTTCTATATGATAGTTACATTGTGGGAAACACCAGCAGTGTGTTGCTTCACTATTTATATGTTTGTTACATTGTGGGAACCACCAAGCAGTGTTGCTTCATATTCTTTATGATAGTTACATGTTGGGAACTCCAGCAGTGTTGTACACTATTATTATGATAGTTACATTGTGGGAACACCAGCAGTGTTGCTAACTATTTCTCTATGATAGTTACATTGTTGGAACACCAGCAGTGTGTTTTTGCTACACTACTCTATATGATGTTACATTGTGGCAACCCAGCAGTGTTGCCCACTCTTCTATATGATAGTTACATTGTGGGAACACCGCAGGTGGCACACTCTTCTATATGATAGTTCATTGTAGGAACCACAGCAGTGTGCTTTACACTTATTCTATATGATAGTTACATGTGGGTACACCAGCAGTGTTGCTAAATATTCTATTATGATAGTTACATTGTTTGGAACACCAGCAGTGTTGCTTCACTATTCTATTGATAGTACATTGTGGGATCACCAGGCAGTGTTACTACACTATACTATATGATTGTTCATTGTAGGAACACCAGCAGTGTTGCTACACTATTCTATCATGAAAGTTACCTTGTGGGATCACCAGCAGTGTTGCTACACTATTCTCTATGATAGTTACATTGTGGAACACCAGCAGGGTTTTGCTTCACTATTTAGATGATTGTTACATTATGGGAACACCAGCAGTGTTGCTACACTATTTCTTATATGATAGTTTACATTGTGGGATACACCAGCAGTGTGCTACACTATTTATATGTTAGTAAACATTGTGGGAACACCAGCAGTGTTGCTACACTATTCTATATGCTAGTTACACTTGTGGAAACACCCAGCAGTGTTGCTTTCCACTATTCTATATGATTAGTTCCATTGTGGGAACACCCAGCAGTGTTGCTACACTATTCTATATGATCGTTACATTGTGGGAAAACTCCAGCAGTGTTGCTACATATTCTATATGATAGTTACATTGTGGGAAACACAGCAGGTGTTGCTACACTTTTCTGTATGATAGTTACATTGTGGGTACTCCAGCAGTGTTGTCCACTATTCTATATGATAGTTACATTGTGGAACTCCAGCAGTGTTGCTACACTATTCTATATGATAGTTACTTGTTGGGAAAACACCAGCAGTGTGTCTGCTACACTATTCTATATGATAGTACATTGTAGGGATCACCAGCGTGTTGCCTACCACTATTCTGTTTATGTCGTTACATGTGTGGAACTCAGCAGTGTTGCTACACTATTCATTTGATAGTTACCATTGTGGAACACCAGCAGTGTTGCTAACACTATTCTATCTGATAGTTACATTGTGGAACACAAGCAGTGTTGAACTTATTCTATATGATAGTTACATTGTGGGAACACCAGCACGTGTTGCTTACACTATTCTATATGTAGTTACATTGTGGAACACAGCAGGTTGCTACACTATTCTATATGATAGTGGAATTGTGGGAACACCAAGCAGTGTTGCTACACTATTCTATATGATAGTTTACCTTGTGGTAACACCCAGCAGTGTTGCTACACTATTTATATGATAGTTACTTTGTGGGAACACCACAGTGTTGCTACCCTATTTCTTATGATAGTTACATTTGTGGGAACTCCAGAGCAGTGTGTTGTACACTTTTCTATATGATAGTACATTGTGGGAGAACACCCAGCAGTGTTGCTACCTATTCTATATGATAGTTCATTGTGGGTGAACACCAGCGTGATTGCTACACTATTCTGTATGATAGTTACATTGTGCGGAACTCAAGCAGTGTTGCTACACTATATCTATATGATAGTTACATTGTGGGAACACCCAGCAGTGTTGCTACACTATTCTTTATGATAGTTACATTGTGGGAACACCAGTAGTGTTGCATACAATATTCTATATGATGTTACATTGTGAACACCCAGCAGTGTGTGCTACACTATCTATATGATAGTTACATTTGTGGGAACACAGCGCAGTGTTGCTACACTTTCTATATGACAGTTACATTGTGGGAACACCAGCAGTGTTGCTACACTTTCTATATGATTTGTTACATTGTGGAATCCCAGCAGTGTTGCTGAGTCACTATTCTATATGATAGTTAACATTGTGGAACACCAGCAGTGTTGCATACACTTATTCTATATGATAGATACATTGTGGGACACCAGCGTGTTGCTACACATTCTATATGTAGTGTACTTGTGGTAAACCGCAGTGTTGATACACTTTTATATGATAGTTTAAGTGTGGGAACACCAGCAGTGTGTACATATTCTATATGTAGTTACATTGTGGGAACACCAGCAGTTGTTGCTTCACTTGTCTTATGTAGTACATTGTGGGACCACAGCAGTGTTGATACTCTCTTCTTTATGATAGTTCCATGTGGGAACTCCGCCGTGTTGCTACACTATTCTATAGATAGTTACATTGTGGGAACACAGCAGTGTTGCTACCATATTTATATGATAGTTACATTGTGGGAACACAGCTGTGTTGCTACACTATTCTTTATGATAGTTACATTGTGGGAACACCAGCAGTGTTGCTCATAATTCTATATTGATAGTTACATTGTGGAAAACACCAGCAGTGTTGTACACTTTTTCTATTATTGATAGTTACTTTGTGGAACACCTGCGTGTTGTTACACTATGCAATATGATAGTTACATTGTTGGGAACCACCAGCAGTGTTGCTACACTATTCTTTAGTAGTTACATTGTGGGAACACAGCAGTGTTGCTAACACTATTTCTTATATGATAGTTCATAGTGGGAACACTGCAGTGTTGCTACACTATTCTATGTGATAGTTAATTGTGGGAACACCAGCAGTGTAGCTACACTATTCTATATGATGTTACATTGTGGGAACACCAGCTGTGTTTGCTTTACACTTTTCTATATGATAGTTTACATTGTGGGAACACCCGCCAGTGTTGATAGCACTATTCTATATGATCGTACATTGTGGGAAACAACAGCAGTCGTGCTAACATATTCTATATGATAGTTACTTTTGGGAACACAGCAGTGTTGCTACACTATTCTATTATGATAGTTAATTGTGGGAACACAGCAGTTTTGCTACAATATTTCTATATGATAGTTAATTGTGGGAACACCAGCAGTGTTTGTGCTACATATTCTATTTGATAGTTCATTGTGGGAACACCAGCAGTGTTGTCCACTATTCTATAGATAGTTACATTGTGGGAACACCAGCAGTGTTTGCTACACTATTCTATATGTAGTTACATTGGGGAACACCTGCAGTATTGCTACACTATTCTTTATGATAGTTACATTGTGGGAACACAGCAGTGTTGCCCTAATATTCTATATGGATAGTTACATTGTGGGTACACCAGCAGTGTTTGGCTACCCTATTTCTATATGATAGATACAGTGACGGAACACAGCAGTGTTGTACACTATTCTATATGATAGTTACATTGTGGGAACACCAGCAGTGTTGCTACATTTCTATATGCTGCTACATTGTGGGTACACCAGCAGTTGTTGCTTACACTATTCTCTACTGATTAGTTAATTGTTGGGAACACTGCAGTGTGCTAACTAGTCTATATGATAGTTACATTTGTGGGAACACAGCAGTGTTGTAAAACTTGCTATATGATAGTTAATTGTGGGAACACCAGCAGTGTTGGTACATATTCTCTATGATGTTACATTGTGGGAACACCAGCGTGTGTTGCTACACTATTCTATATGATTTTTAGTTTACATTGTGGGAGCACCAGCAGTGTTGCTACACTATTCTATATGTAGTTACATTGTGGGAACCCCAGCAGTGTTGCTACACTATTCTATATGATAGTTACATTGTGGGAACCACCAGCTGTGTTGCTACACTTTCTATTTGATAGGTTACATTTGTGGGACACCAGCAAGCCAGTGTTGCTACTCTATTCTTTATGGTAGTTACATTGTGGAACCACCGCAGTGTTGCTACCACTATTCTATATGCTAGTTACATTGTGGGAACACCAGCAGTGTTGCTACCTAGTCTATATGATAGTTACATTGGTGGGAAACACCCAGCAGTGTTGCTACAACTATTCTATATGTAGTTACATTTGTGGGAACACAGCAGTGTTGCTACACTTTTCTATATGATAGTTCCATTGTGGGAACACCAGCAGTGTTGCTTACACTATTCTTATGATTGTTACATTTTGGGAACACCAGCAGTGTGCTACACTATTCTATATGATAGTTACATTATGGGAACACCAGCAGCGTTACTACCACTATTCTATATGATAGTTACTTGTGGGGAAGGAGGAACACCAGCAGTGTTGCTACACTATTCTATATGATAGTTCATTGTGGGAACACCAGCAGTGAATTGCTACACTATTCTATATGATAGTTACTTGTGGGAACGCCAGCAGCGGTTACTACCCACTATTCTATATGATAGTTAATAGTGGGAACACAGCAAGCGTAACTACACTATTTCTATATGATAGTTACATGGTGGGGGAACACCAGCTGCGTTATACACTATTTCTATTATGATGTTACATTGTGGGAACACCAGCAGCGTTACTACAATTATTCTATATGATTAGTTCATTGTGGGAAACACCAGCAGCGTTACTACACTATTCTATATGATAGTTACATTGTGGGAACACCAGCAGTGTTACTACACTATTCTATATGATAGTTACATTGTGGGAACACCAGCAGTGTTGCTACACTATTCTATATGATAGTTACATTGTGGACCACCAGACCGTGTACAGTGTTGTACACTAATTCTATCTAATAGTTAATTGTGGGAGAACACCAGGCAGCGTTATTACACTATTCTATATGATAGTTACATTGTGGGAACACCAGCAGCGTTACTACACTATTCTATATGATAGTTACATTGTGGGAACACCAGCAGCGTTACTACACTATTCTATATGATAGTTACATTGTGGGATAACACCAGCAGGTTGCTACACTATTTCTATATGATAGTTAACATTGTGAGAAACACCAGCAGTGTTGCTAACTATTCTATATGATAGTTACATTGTGGGAACACCAGCAGTGTTGATACACCTATTTTTTTCTATATGCACTAGTTATTATTGTGGGAATCACCACAGTGTAGCTACACTATTCTAAATGATAGTTACCCAAAATTTGTGGGGAAAATCCAGCAGTGTGGCTACATATTCTACTATGCTAGTTACATTGTGGGAACACCAGCCAGTCAGTGTTGCTACACTACTCTATATGATAGTTACAATTGTGGGAATACCAGCAGTGTTGCTACACTATTCTATATGTAGTTAGATTGTGGGTAAACACCAGCAGTGTGCTACACTATTTATATGATAGTACATTGTGGGAACACCAGCAGTGTTGCTACACTTATTCTTTATATAGTTACATTGTGGGAACACCAGCAGTGTTGCCTACACTTATTCTATATGATAGTTACATTGGGAACACCAGCATGTTGCTACACTATACTATATGTAGTTACATTGTGGGGAAACCAGCAGTGTTGCTACACTGTTCTTATATGATAGTTGACATGTGGGAAACACCAGCTGTGTTGCTACACTATTCTATATGATAGTTACATTGATTATGGAACACCAGCAGTGTTGCTAACTATTCTTTATGATAGTTACATTGTGGGGGAACACCGCAGTGTTGTACCATATTCTATATGATAGTTCCATTGTGGGAAACACGCAGTGTTGCTACACTAGTTATTATGATAGTTACATTGGGAACACCACAGTGTTGCGCCACTTATTCTATATGATAGATACATTGTGGAACACCAGCAGTGTTGCTACCATATTCTATATGATAGTTAATTTGTGGGAACACCAGCAGGTGTTGCTACACTATTCTAATGATAGTTACTTGTGGGAACAACAGCAGTTTGCTACACAATTTCTATAGATAGTTACATTGTGGGGACACCCAGCGTGTTGCTACAATATTCTATATGATAGTTTACATTGTGGGGAAACCACAGCAGTGTTGCTACAATATTCTATTTGATAGTTACATTGTGGGAACACCAGCAGTGTTGCTACATATTCTATTATGATAGTTAAATTGAGGGAAAAACCAGCAGTGTTGTGCTACCCTATTTCTTATGATAGTAACATATGTGGGAACACCACGCAGTGTTGCTACACTATTCTATATGATAGTTACATTGTGGAACACCAGCAGTGTTGCTACACTTTCTTTATGATGTTACATTGTGGGAACACCAGCAGTGTTGCTACCACTATTCTATATGATAGTTACATTGTGGGAACACCAGCAGTGTTGCTACACTATTGCTATATGATAGTTACTTGTCGGACACACCAGCAGTGTTGCTACACTATTCTTATGATAGTTACATTGTGCGGGAAACACCAGCAGTGTTGCTACACTATTCTATATGTAGCTACATTGTGAGGAACACCAGCTGTGTTGCTACACTATTCTATATGATAGTTACATTGTCGGAAACACCAGCAGTGTTTGCTACACTATTCTATATGATAGTTACATTGTGGGAAAACACCAGCAGTGTTGCTAAACTATTCTATATGCTAGTACATTGTGGGAACTCCAGCAGTGTTGACTACACTATTCTATATGATAGTTACAATTGTGGGAACACCAGCGTGTGTTGCTAACTATTCTATATGTAGTAGTTACATTGTGGAACACAGCTGTGTTGCTTACACTATTCTATATGATTTAGTTACCTTGTGGGAACACCAGCAGTGTTGCTACACTATTCTTAAGATAGTTACATTGTGGGAACACCAGACTGTGTTGCTACACTATTCTATAAGATAGTTACATTGTTGGGAACACCAGCAGTGTTGCCTACACTTTCTATATGATAGTTACCTTGTGGGCACACCAGCCAGTGTGCTACATCTTCTATATGATAGTTACATTGTGGGAACACCAGCAGTGTTGCTACACTATTCTATATTGTAGTTACATGTGAGGAACACCTGCAGTGTTTGCTACACTATTCTATATGATAGTTACATGTTGGAACACCGCTGTGTTGCTACTCTATTCTTTATGATAGTAACATTGTGGGAACACCAGCAGTGTTGCTACATATTTATTGATAGTTACATGTGGGAACACCAGCAGAGTTGCTACACTATTCTATATGATAGTTACATGGTGGGACACCAGCAGTGTTGCTACATATTCTATTATGATAGTTACATTGTGGGAACCACAGCAGTGTTGCTACACTATTCTTATGATTAGTTACATGTGGGAACACCAGCAGTGTTGCTACATATTCTATATGATAGTTACATTGTGGGAAACACCAGCAGTGTTGCTACACTTATTCTATATGATTGTTACATTTTGGGAACACAGCAGCGTTACTAACACTATTGATATGTTAGTTACATTTGGGAACCCATCAGTGTTGCTACACTTATTCTATATGATTAGTTACATTGAGGGAACACAAATATCAGCAGTGTTGCTACACTATTTATATGATAGTACATTGTTGGGAACACCAGCAGCGTTACTACACTTTTCTATATGTAGTTACATTGTGGGGGAACACCAGCAGCGTTACTACACTATTCTATATGATAGTTAAATGTCTGGGAACACCAGCAGCGTTACTACACTATGCTATATGATAGTTACATTGTCGGGAACAACCGCAGCGTTACTACACTATTCTATATGATAGTTACATTGTGGGAACCCAGCAGCGTTACTACATATCTATATGATAGTTACATTGTGGGAAACCCAGCGTGTTTGCTACACTATTCTATATGATAGTTAATTGTGGGATACACCAGCATGTTGCTACACTATCTATAGATAGATAATTGTTGGGAACACCAGCAGTGTTGCCGACACTATTCTATATGATAGTACATTGTGGGAACACCTAGCAGCAGCGTTTCTACTACTATTCTATATGTTAGTTACATTGTGGGAACACCCAGCGCGGTTACTACATATTTCAATATGTTAGTTACATTGTGGGAACACCAGCAGCGTTACTACACTATTCAATATGATAGTTCATTTTGGACCACCAGCAGTGTTGCTACACTATTTTATGATAGTTACATTGTGAGAACACCAGCAGTGTTGCTAACACTATTCTATATGATAGTTACATTGTGGAACACCAGCGTGTTGCTACATATTTTCTATAAGATAGTATATTGTGGGAAACACCAGCAGTGTTGCTTAACTATTCTATATGATAAGTTACATTGTGGGAAATACAGCATGTTGCTACACTATTCTATATAATAGTTTCATTGGTGGGAAACACAGCAGTGTTGTACATATTTATATGATATTTACGATTGTGGTGGAATACCAGCAGTGTTGCAACACTATTCTATATATCACTTACCATTCCCCCCCCCCCCCCCCCCCCCCCCCCCCAAATATATAAATTATATTTTTTTAATATATATATCCCAACCCCCCCCCCCACTTTTTTTTTTTCTTCCCCCCCCCCCCCCCCATTTTTTCTGGGAACACCAGCAGTGTTGCTACACTATTCTATATGATAGTTACAATGTGGAACACCAGCAGTGTTGCTACACTTTCTATATGATAGTTACTTTGTGGGAACTCCCGCAGTGTTGCTACACTATTCTATATGATAGTTACATTGTGGGAACACCAGCAGTGTTGCTACCACTATTTATAGATAGTTACATTGTGGGATACACCAGCGTGTGCTACCACTAATTCTATATGATAGTACATTGTGGAACACCAAGCAGTGTTGCTACACTATTCTATTTGATAGTTACATTGTGGGATCACCGCAGTGTTGCTTACACTATTCTTTATGATAGTTACATTGTGGGAACACCAAGCAGTGTTGTACACTATTCTATTTGATAGTTACATTGTGGGAAACACCAGCGTGTTGCTAACTAGTCTATTGATAGTTACATTGTTGGAACTCAGCAGTGTTTCGCTACACATTTATATGATAGTTTCATTGTGGTGAACACAGCAGTGTTGCTACATATTTATATGATAGTTACATTGTGGGAAAAAACACCAGCAGTGTTGCTACACTATTCTATATGATAGTTACATTGTGGGAACAACAGCAGTTTGCTACACTATTCTATTAGATAGTTATGCATTGTGGGGAAACACAGCAGTGTTGCTCACTATTCTATATGATAGTTACATATGTTGGGAACACCAGCAAGTGTTGCTACAATATGTCTATATGTAGTAACATTGTGGGAACACGCAGTTTGGCTAACTATTCTATATGCTAGTTACATTGTGGGGAAACACCAGCAGTGTTAGCTTACCTATTCTCTATGATAGGTACATTGTGGTGAACACCAAGCAGTTGTTGCTACACTATTCTATATGATAGTTACATTTGTGGGAAAACACCAGCAGTGTTGCTCACTTTCTTTATGATAGTTACAATGTGGGAGATACACCAGCAGTGTTGCATCCTAGACACTATTCTATATGATAGTTACTTGTGGGAACGCCAGCCGTTGTGCTACACTATACTATATGATAGTTACATTGTCGGAACACCAGCAGTTGTTGCTACACCTATTCTATATGATAGTTACATTGTGGGACACCAGCGTGTTGCTACACTATTCTATATGATAGTACATTGTGGGAACACCACAGTGTTGCTACACTATTCTATATGATAGTTACATTGTGGGAACACCAGCAGTGTGACTACACTTATTCTATATGATAGTTACATTGTGGGGAACACCAGCAGTGTTGCTAAATAATCTATATGGAGTTACTTAATGTGGGAACACCAGCAGTGTTGCTACATATTTATATGATTTTCATTGTGGGAATCACCTGGAGTGTGTTGTACACTATTCTATATGTAGTTACATTGTGGGAACACCAGCAGTGTTGCTACACTATTCTATATGATAGTTACAACGTGGGAAACACCAGCAAGTGTTGCTACACTATTCTATATGATAGTTACATTGTGGGAACACAGCAGTGTTGCTACACTATTCTAATATGTACGTTACATTGTGGGAACACAGCAGTGTAGCTACTTATTCTTTCCCATGATAGTTACATTGTGGGAACACCAGCAGTGTTGCTACACTATTCTATATGTAGTTACCATTGTGGGAACACCGGCAGTGTTGCTACCTAATTATATGATGTTACATTGTGGGAACACCGCAGTGTTGCTACACTATTCTATATGATAGTTACATTGTGGGATCACCAGCAGTGTTTGCTACACTATTCTATATGATAGTTACATTGTGGAGAACACCCAAGCGTGTTGCTACACTATTCTATATGATAGTTACATTGTGGAACACCAGCAGTGTTGCTACACTATCTATATGATAGTTACATTTTGGGAACACCAGCAGCGTTTATACACTATTCTTATGATAGTTACATTGTGGGGAACACCAGCAGTGTGCTACACTATTCTATATGATAGTTACATTGTGGGACAACAGCAGTGTTGTACATATTTATATGATAGTTAATTGAAAGGGAAACACCAGCAGCGTTTACTACACTATTTCTATATTGATAGTTACATTGTGGGAACACCAGCCGCGTTATACACTATTCTATATGATCTAGTTAACATTGGGGGAACACCAGCGCGTAACTACATATTCTATGAAGATAGTTACATTGTGGGAAACACAGCAGCGTTACATACACTATTCTTTTATGATAGTTACATTGTGGGAATCACCAGCCAGCGTTACTACACTATTCTATATGTAGTTACATTGTGGGAACACCGCAGTGTTGCTACACTATTCTATATGATAGTTACATTTGGCGGAACACCAGAAGGTTGCTACACTATTCTATATGATAGTTACATTGTTGGAAACACCTGCAGTGTTGTACACTATTCTATATGATAGTTACATTGTGGGAACACCGCAGCGTTACTACACTATTCTTATATGATAGTTACATTGTGGGGGAAACAAGCAGCGTTACTACACTATTCTATATGATAGTTACATAGTGGGAACACCAGCAGCAGTTACTACACTATTCTATATGATAGTTACCATTGTGGGAACACAGCAGAGTTGCTACACTAATCTATATGATAGTTACATTGTGAGGAACACCAGCAGTGTTGCTACACTATTCTATATGATAGTTACATTGTGGGAACACCAGCAGTGTTTGCTACACTATTCATAAGATAGTATATTGTGGGAACTCAGCAGTTTGCTACATATTTATATGAAAGTTAACATTGGGGCATACCAGAAGGTTTGCTACACTATTTTATGAATAGTTACATTGTGGAACCCAGCAGGGTAGTGTTGCTACACTATTCTATATGATAGATACATTGTGGAATACAGCAGTGTAGCTACATATTCTATATGATAGTTACATTGTGGGAACACCAGCAGTGTTGCTACACTCTCTATATGATTAGATTACTTGTGGGAACACCGCAGTGTTGCTACACTATTCTATATGATAGTTACATTGTGGGAAACACAGCAGTTGTTGCTACATATTCTATATGATAGTTACATTGTCGGGGAACACCAGCAGTGTAGCTACACTATTCTATTATGATAGAGACATTGTGGGAACACCAGCGTGTTGCTACACTATTTAATGATTAGTTACGTTGTAGTTATTGTCCAGGGGCCTGGTCTCAGACCGGGCGCGGGGCGTTTGACCCATGGAACTCTTTCCAGGTAAACTCCAGGTAAACACTCTTATTCCCTTGAGTATTTTGCATAGTTTTATTGTTGCTTATCGAGCTGTAGCTCCTGGACTAGTTTTGTTGCATACTATTGTATTGTCTTCAGTTTGTGTTTCATGAGTGTGTGCGCGCGCGCTGACCAATCTGTACTCACTTATTTGTGACTGCAGAGGTCGAGTCACAGCCCCTGGCCCCCGCCTCTTCGCTGATCCCTAATAGGTTCAGTCTGTGTGTGTGTGTGTGTGTGTGTGTGTGTGTGTGTGTGTGTGTGTGTGTGTGTGTGTGTGTGTGTGTGTGTGTGTGTTACCACTCATAGAAGCAAAAGTCAATATGCTGGCCAAACACAGCCGTGTTTTTCCAAACACGAACATCACTAAAATTATTGTTGCTCTCCTACCTCGTCTCTCACTTCCTTAATTACTTTACCTGATATTCCAGGTAAGATTATCTTCACATATATATGTGGTGCCGAATAGGTAATATTGGTCAATTATCAAGAACTCATTTAAAATTTTCTCTTATAAGTTTAAATATATTTTTTTTCATTAATGTTAATATAAAAATTAATAATTTAGTACCTGGAGTTTACCTGGAGAGAGTTTCGGGGGTCAACGCCCCCGCGGCCCGGTCTGTGACCAGGCCTCCTGGTGGATCAGAGCCTGATCAACCAGGCTGTTGCTGCTGGCTGCACGCAAACCAACGTACGAGCCACAGCCCAGCTGATCAGGAACTGACTTTAGATGCTTGTCCAGTGCCAGCTTGAAGACTGCCAGGGGTCTGTTGGTAATCCCCCTTATGTGTGCTGGGAGGCAGTTGAACAGTCTCGGGCCCCTGACACTTATTGTATGGTCTCTTAACGTGGTAGTGACACCCCTGCTTTTCATTGGGGGGATGTTGCATAGTCTGCCAAGTCTTTTGCTTTCGTAGTGAGTGATTTTCGTGTGCAAGTTCGGTACTAGTCCCTCTAGGATTTTCCAGGTGTATATAATCATGTATCTCTCCCTCCTGCGTTCCAGGGAATACAGGTTTAGAAACCTCAAGCTCTCCCAGTAATTGAGGTGTTTTATCTCCGTTATGCGCGCCGTGAAAGTTCTCTGTACATTTTCTAGGTCAGCAATTTCACCTGCCTTGAAAGGTGCTGTTAGAGTGCAGCAATATTCCAGCCTAGATAGAACAAGTGACCTGAAGAGTGTCATCATGGGCTTGGCCTCCCTAGTTTTGAAGGTTCTCATTATCCATCCTGTCATTTTTCTAGCAGATGCGATTGATACAATGTTATGGTCCTTGAAGGTGAGATCCTCCGACATGATCACTCCCAGGTCTTTGGCGTTGGTGTTTCGCTCTATTTTGTGGCCAGAATTTGTTTTGTACTCTGATGAAGATTTAATTTCCTCGTGTTTACCATATCTGAGTAATTGAAATTTCTCATCGTTGAACTTCATATTGTTTTCTGCAGCCCACTGAAAGATTTGGTTGATGTCCGCCTGGAGCCTAAGAAACTTACCTGACCTTGTTATAACAAGCGTAATTTAATTAATAATAACTCAACTAAATATATTTTAGATAAGTTAACAATAATTTATTAATAAACAAACACAATTATTTTTTTCGTTATGTTCAGAATAATTTTTGTAAAATTATTACATATACAAATTTTCGCTTGTCTTATTCGGCAAGAAGAGCATTGCTATTTAAGCCAAAAATCACAAATTTTACCTATTCTGCACGACATATATATTATAATTCCCCATAATTCCCTAAAATTCCCCCAAAATCCAAAATTTTGTTTAGACTTTTTTTTTTTTTCCAAAATCCATAAATTTCCCCAAATTCCTTAAAAATTTCCCTACTCGTTAAAATTCCTAAATCCATAAAATAGTCCAAAACTCAGTAAATTTCCCACAAATTCGGAAAATATTCCCCCAAAATCCCTAAATCTCCATAAGACTCCCCCAAAATGACGTAAATTTTCCCCAAAATCTCCCTAAATTTCCCCTAAATCTTCGAAAATTCCCCCCAAAACTCCAGAAATTTCCCTAAATCCTCAGTAAAGTCCCCTCAAAAGTTCGCAAATTTCCCCAAAAATCAGCGAAATTTCCCCAAATCTCGATAAATATCACAATAAATGTCTGTAAATTTCCCCAAAACTCTTCAAATTTATGCAAAATTAAAAGAAAATTCCCTAAAACTCCATAAATTTCCCTAAAACTCAGCAAATTTCCCCCAAATCACAGAAAAAAATCCCAAAATCTCTGTAAATTCCCCTTAAATCTCAGTAAATTTCCCCCATAACACCCAAAGTGGGTAAGAATTCCCCCCGAGAGGCTGGGAGAGGGTTGCTGAGAAACAATACTGGATAACGTTCCTGGTTTATTATTGTCTGCCGGGAATTTATAGGGTATTTATACAGAAGGAAGGTAGCAGAGGTGGGGGAATTACCCTGCCACCACCACCACTGCAAAATGGTCTGCTGTCTTAGGGAAAAATAATGGCTCTGGGGGGAAGATATGGTCCTGGGGGGATTTTTTGGGGAAGAATTCGTGTTTTGGGGGATTATTTTTTTATGTATTCGGGGAATTTTGTGTTGGTGGGGAACTGAGGGACTGACCACCTACTATCATGACTGAGGGACTGACCACCTACTATCAAGACTGAGGGACTGACCACCTACTATCATGACTGAGGGACTGACCACCTACTATCAAGACTGAGGGACTGACCACCTACTATCATGACTGAGGGACTGACCACCTACTATCAAGACTGAGGGACTGACCACTTATCATCAAGACTGAGGGACTGACCACCTACTATCATGACTGAGGGACTGACCACCTACTATCAAGACTGAGGGACTGACCACCTACTATCATGACTGAGGGACTGACCACCTACTATCAAGACTGAGGGACTGACCACTTATCATCAAGACTGAGGGACTGAACACCTACTATCATGACTGAGGGAGTGACCACCTACTATCAAGACTGAAGGACTGACCACCTACTATCAAGACTGAGGGACTGACCACCTACTATCAAGACTGAGGGACTGACCACCTACTATCATGACTGAGGGACTGACCACCTACTATCAAGACTGAGGGACTGACCACCTACTATCATGACTGAGGGACTGACCACCTACTATCATGTCTGAGGGACTGACTACCTACTATCATGTCTGAGGGACTTACCACCTACTATCAAGACTGAAGGACTGACCATCTACTATCATGACTGAGGGACTGACCACCTACTATCAAGACTGAGGGACTGACCACCTACTATCAAGACTGAGGGACTGACCACCTACTATCAAGACTGAGGGACTGACCACCTACTATCAAGACTGAGGGACTGACCACTTATCATCAAGACTGAGGGACTGAACACCTACTATCAAGACTGAGGGACTGACCACCTACTATCAAGACTGAGGGACTGACCACCTACTATCAAGACTGAGGGACTGACCACCTACTATCAAGACTGAGGGACTGACCACCTACTATCAAGACTGAGGGACTGACCACCTACTATCAAGACTGAGGGACTGACCACCTACTATCAAGACTGAGGGACTGAACACCTACTATCAAGACTGAGGGACTGACCACCTACTATCAAGACTTGATTTAGATTTTAAGAAAACTCAAATTGTGTGAATAAAGATTAAGGGAGTTTAAGGTAGTTAAAGAGAAATTAATGAAGGTTAAGGGAGATTAATGAAGTTTAAGGGAGATGAATCAAATTTAAGGGTGTTTAAGGTAGTTGTAGGCCTATAAAGTTATTTTATATGTAGATTAAGGGTAGGTTAGGGGGTAGGTAAATAGTAAGTTAAGGGAAGGTTAAGGGAGTGCAGGTGGCTGTGGGAGGAAGCAGCAGTAAGGGAGATAGGGAGGAGGAGGAGGGTGCACCACCAGGACAATTACTTCATTTAGGGAGAATTGAAGGGGTCATGGCGATGTGTACACACACACACACACACAACACACACACACACACTCACACACACACAACACACACACACACACAACACACACACAGGAGAAGAAGGAGAAGAAGAAATGGGAGGCACAAGTCGAAACTGCAGTAGCCAGGATAAGGGTCCTAGAAGATGGGGTAAATAGGCTGAAGCGAGTTACAGGGGCAGTGACCAGAGAAGACACAGCATATGAAGCTGTGAGGCCGAACAGGAAGGAAGGAGACATGAATTATGATAAGGCCATATCAACCTGCGAAGAAGAGCCAAGGAGTGGAAGTTGAGAGCAGCTGGGTACAGGTAGAGAGGGTGATAGGTCAAATGCAGAGGCACAACCATGCTACCATGAGCCACTGGAAAAAATCAAGGGAGAAAATGATCACGTACAGACAGGAACCAGAGTCACAGAGGGAGAGGCAATGGGAGGAGGAAAGGGCAAAATCAGTGTTTATCCATGGGCTTCAGGAGAGAGAGGAAAGGACACACACTGAAAGACGACAGGCAGAAAGAACGGAGATTGAGAACATCATCACAGAAAGAGATGAAGAAGACATGGAGGAGATTATAAATATTCGGAGAATAGGGAGGTATTTGAAGGGGAGAAAACGACTGATCAAGCTGATTCTCAGGACAGAAACAGTGAGGAACAGGATCCTCCAAGAGAAACCACGGTTGAAGTACTCGGAAGAGTACAAGAGGGTGTTCCTAGACAGAGACAGAACACAAACAGAACTGCAGCAGCTGAGGGAGAGGACAAAAAAGTGAAAGGAGCAAGAAAATAAGACAAGGGCGGAACCAGCAGAGGTCAGTCAGAGCAGAACAGAGCAGCAAGGGCAAGCACACACAGAACCATCCTCAGAACCCCACAACGTATCACACCATCCCAACACTACAATCTACAATCCATACTCACAGCTTCCACCCAACACCTAGCTATAGAATCCCACAGTATGCTACCAGGTCTCCCACCCTCACAGGCCCCCCAAACCACAGTGTTGAAGAGGAAACTGAAGGTATGGTACACAAACGCTGATGGAATAACAAAAAAGTGGGAGGAGTGGCACGAAAGAGTCAAAGAGGCATCACCGGACATCATAGCTCTCACAAAAACCAAGCTTACAGCTATGATAACAGATGCCATCTTTCCAAAGGGATACCAGATCCTGAGGAAAGACAGAGGGAACAGGGGGGTGGAGGAGTGGCACTACTGATCAAAAACCGATGGAATTTTGGTGAGCTGGAGGGAGGAGACAGTGGAGAAGCAAGCGACTACATAGCAGGAACGCTTCACTCTGGAGGTTCCAAAGTGGTAATTGCAGGGATGTATAACCCACCACAGAACAGCAGGAGGCCAAGGCAAGTGTATGATGAGAGCAATAGAGTGATGGTTGACACACTACTGGCTGCAGTGGCCAAAAGAGTTCATGCATGCAGGGCAAAGCTCCTGAACATGGGTGACTTTAACCACAAGGAAATCGAATGGGAGAACTTGGAGCCACATGGGGGCCAAGATACATGGAGGGCTAAGATG
Source organism: Cherax quadricarinatus (assembly GCF_026875155.1). Taxonomy (NCBI): domain Eukaryota; kingdom Metazoa; phylum Arthropoda; class Malacostraca; order Decapoda; family Parastacidae; genus Cherax; species Cherax quadricarinatus. The sequence continues at coordinate 4,754,977 of NC_069496.1, forward strand.
ATCGAGGTGGTACTAGAAAACTTCATGTACCAACACGTAAGGGACACTACAAGAGAGAGAGGAGAAGATGAAACAGCAAGACTGGACCTAGTATTCACCTTGAGCAGTGCAGATATTGAGGACATCACATATGAAAGACCCCTTGGGGCCAGTGACCATGTGGTTTTAAGCTTCGAATACAGAGTAGAGCTACAAGTGGAGGGGGAAGCAGGAAGGCCAGGACGAATGAAACCAAACTACAAGAAAGGGGACTACACGGGAATGAGGAACTTCCTGAACGAGGTTCAGTGGGACAGAGAACTGGCAGGGAAGCCAGTTAATGAGATGATGGAATATGTAGCAACAAAATTCAAGGAGGCTGAGAAAAGGTTTGTATCCAAGGGTAACAGGAATAATGAAAAAGCCAGGATGAGCCCATGGTTCACCCAAAGGTGCAGGGAGGCAAAAACCAAGTGTGCTAAGGAATGGAAGAAATATAGAAGGCAAAGGACCCAGGAGAATAAGGAGAGCAGTCGTAGAGCCAGAAGTGAATATACACAGATAAGAAGGGAGGCCCAAAGACAATATGAAAATGACATAGCAGCGAAAGCCAAATCTGACCCGAAGCTGTTGTACAGCCACATCAGGAGGAAAACAACAGTCAAGGACCAGGTAATCAGGCTAAGGAAGGAAAGAGGAGAGACAAAGAGAAATGACTGTGAAGTATGTGAGGAACTCAACAAGAGATTCAAAGAAGTGTTCACAGAGGAGACAGAAGGGGCTCCAGAAAGACGGAGAGGAGAGGCACACCACCAAGTGCTGGACACAGTGCACACAACCGAGGAAGAAGTGAAGAGGCTTCTGAGTGAGCTAGATACCTCAAAGGCAATGGGGCCAGATAACATCTCTCCATGGGTCCTGAGAGAGGGAACAGAGGTGCTGTGTGTACCCCTAACAACAATATTCAATACATCTATCATGGGTCCTGAGAGAGGGAGCAGAGCGCTATGTTTTACCCCTAACAACAATATTCAATACATCTATCGAAACAGGGAGATTGCCTGAGGCATGGAAGACAGCAAATGTAGTCCCAATCTTTAAAAAAGGAGACAGACATGAAGCATTAAACTACAGACCAGTGTCACTGACATGTATAGTATGCAAACTCATGGAGAAGATTATCAGGAGAAGAGTGGTGGAACACCTAGAAAGGAATGATCTCATCAACAGCAGCCAACATGGTTTCAGGGATGGGAAATCCTGTGTCACAAACCTACTGGAGTTCTATGACATGGTGACAGCAGTAAGACAAGAGAGAGAGGGGTGGTGGATGCATTTTCTTGGACTGCAAGAAGGCGTTTGACACAGTTCCACACAAGAGATTAGTGCAAAAACTGGAGGGCCAAGCAGGGGTAACAGGGAAGACACTACAATGGATCAGGGAATACTTGTCAGGAAGGCATCAGCGAGTCATGGTACGTGGCGAGGTTGTCAGAGTGGGCACCTGTGACCAGCGGGGTCCCACAGGGGTCAGTCCTAGAACCAGTGCTGTCTCTGGTATTTGTGAACGACATGACGGAAGGAATAGACTCTGAGGTGTCCCCGTTTGCAGATGACGTGAAGTTGATGAGAAAAATTTCATTCGATCGAAGCCAGGCAGAACTACAAAGGGACTGGAAGGCTGCAGCCCTGGTCCCAATTGGCTCCGGATTTCAATCCCACAAGTGCAAATCAGAAGTTTTGGGGAAGGGCAAAGAAGACCGCAAGGGAGTAAGTCTGGGGGTCAGAGACTACAAACCTACTCAAGGAAAAAGATCTTGGGGTGAGTATAACCCCGACACATCTCCCTGAAGCGCACATCACCAAATAACTGCTGCAGCATTGGGCGCCTAGAAACCCTCGAACAGCATTCCGACATCTTAAAAGGAATCTTTGGGGACCCTGTACACCGTGACGTTAGGCCCTTTTGGAGTATGCGGCCCCATTTTGAAACCCACCTAGCCAAACGTGAAAAACTAGAAAAGTGAAAAAGGTTTGAAAAAAGACTACCCCAAGGAGCAAGAGGTTGTCCTACGAGGAGGGGTTAAGGGAAATCAACCTGACACACTGGAAGACAGGAGAGATAGGGGGGACATTTAACGAATATAAAATACGAAAGAATTCTCAGATGGGACACAGAAACAATGTGTCACAACGGAAGTTAAAGACTCAGATAAATCCAGGGATTTGGGAATACTTCATCATCACAGAGTTGTCGGGAAAGGGGAAATTTGCTGGTGATGATGTATGGAACCAGGACCCATACATTTTTTTTTTAAGAAGAGGTTTATAATGCCAGGGAGCGGGGAAAGGGCCCTTAGCGCACATCCATATATAATATAATATTATTTAAATATTATATAATAATTATATATTTATTTTATATTTATAAATATTAAATTATTTTAAATCTCCCAGTGAGAAATCTCAACTCACACGTCCTGTGCACCATGACAATCTGTGCAATGTTAAGAGTAGAGGGGAGGGGGGTAAGTTTTTGAGAGTAAGGACGTGTGACACCCCCAATATGGTCAGGACAAGGCACGTTAGTCACCCAGACTTTCCTGTCCCCTCCAACCCTTTTTCCGCTCCCATGAGGGTGGTTGGGGGGACCTTCCAGGTTTACAGTTTCCCTCCAGATTAACCGCTTTAAAATTTCAGGGGTATCAAAAAGTAATCTCAATCCAAAATGCTTTAAAATTCTCAGGGTATCTTACAGGTACCCTCAGATCCTCCCTGCTTAAAAACTCGGGGGATCTTTCAGGTACATCCAACCAACCTGCTTAACATTTTCAGGGGTACCTTACAGGGAAAATCTTAGATCCAAACCCCCAAAATTCTAAGGGGTTCCTTACAGGTACACTAGATCCCCCCCCCCAAACATTCTAGGGTACCTTTAAATTCACTCAAAACCCAAACCCCCAAACATTTCTCAGGGGGGAGTTACTGTTCATTTCAGACCAAAAACCCCTCAACGTTTTCAGGGGTTCCTTACTGGGGTTTACCCCGATCCAACCCACCAAACTTTTTCAGGGGTTCCCTTATGGGTTTTATCTCAATCCAAACCCCCCAAACATTCTCAGGGGGTTTCCCTTTCTGATTCATTTTAGATCCAACCCACCAAACATTTCAGGGGTTCCTTTCAGGTTCACTCAGATCCAACCCACCCAAAAATTCTCGGGGTTTCCTTTTCAGGTTTATCTCAGATCCAACCCCCCAAACATTTTCAGGGGGGCCTTACTTGTTCATCCAATCCAACCCACCAAAAATTTCAGGGGGGCCTTACTGGGTTTATCTAATCCCAACCCCCCAAACATTCTCAGGTTCCTTACAGGTTCATCTCAGATCCAACCCACCAAATTTCAGGGGTTCCTTACAGGTTCACTCAGATCCAACCCTCTTATGCTCTTACGTTTTAACCCCGATTAAAAGTCAAATGGTTCATTTGTCAACTTAACCTCTACACCAGCAAGGTTCTTGAAAGGTTTTAGAAGGTTCAGAAAAAATTTTTTTTCAAACAATCCAAACACACCAGTGCCTTTCCCGATTTATATTTTTCTTTTATTCCCATGATTATCACCCGGGACCAGCCTAACCCTGTTGGCCTGTAGTCCCCTAACTACTATGTCACCATGTTGAGTCACCAGTTGCAGTCACCCTGTTTAGTCACCATGTTGTATCACGTTTTTAGTCCCTTTGTAGTCACCAGTTTTAGCAAATTTTTAGTCACCATGTTTTGCCCATGTTTTAGTCACCAGTTTAGCTCATGTTGTATCACCATGTTTTTATCACCATGTTGTAGTCACCATGTTTTAGTCCATGTTGTAGTCACCTTTGTAGTCCCCCCATTTTTCATCCAATGTTGTAGCACCAGTTGTAGTCACCATTTTAGTCACCCGTTGTGTCACATGTTGTAGCACCCCTAATGTAGTGTCATGTTTTTAACACCATGTTGAGTCACCAGTGTATACCCTTTGCATCATCATGTTTTAGCAGTTGTTGAAGTCATCATGCTGCAGTCTCATTTGATACCATGTTGCAGTCACCATGTTGTAGTAACATGTTTTGTCACCAAAGTTGTAGTCACCATTTTGTAGTCACCAGTAGAAATCACCATGTTGCAGTCACCTTTGTAGTCATATGTTTCAGTCCCCCATGTTGTAGTCACCCGTTTAGCACCATTTGTAGTCACATGTTGAGTCACCAGGGTTTAGTCACCATGTTGTAGTCACCATGTTGTAGTCTTTTGTTTTAGTACCATGTTGTAGTCACCATGTTGCAGTCACAAGTTGTAGT
>NC_069496.1:4759790-4767290 GCF_026875155.1 Cherax quadricarinatus
AAGTTGTTAATTAGCCAATTTTTGTTAAATTACCCAAAATTTTTTTTAAATTACCCAAATTTTTAAATTGTTAAATTAGCCAATTTAATTGTTAATTAGCCAATTTAATTTGTTAAATTAGCCAATTAATTGTTAATTAGCCAATTTAATTGTTAAATTAGCCAATTTAATTGTTAAATTAGCCAATTTAATTGTTAAATTAGCCAATTTAATTGTTAAATTAGCCAATTTAATTGTTGAATTAGTCAATTTAATTGTTGAATTAGCCAATTTAATTGTTGAATTAGCCAATTTTAAATTTTAAAATTAGCCAATTTTAATTGTTAAATTAGCCAATTTAATTGTTGAATTAGCCAATTTAATTGTTAAATTAGCCAATTTAATTGTTAAATTAGCCAATTTAATTGTTAAATTAGCCAATTTAATTGTTAAATTAGAGGCTAGCCATTGAATTAGCCCATATAATCTCTAAATTAGCCAATTTAACTGCTGAATTAGCCAAGTTAGCCACTTAATTAGCCCATTTAGAAACTAAATTAGCCAATTTAACTGCTGAATTAGGCAATTTAATCAATGTATTAAGCAATTTAACTGAATTAGCCCATTTAGCCCCTGATTTAGCCAATTTATCCATTGAATTAGCCAATTTAACTGCTGAATTAGCCAATTTATCAACTGAATTAGCCAATTTAACTGCTGAATTAGCCAATTTAGCCATTGAATTAGCCAATTTAACTGCTGAATTAGCCAATTTATCAACTGAATTAGCCAATTTAACTGCTGAATTAGCCAATTTATCCACTGAATTAGCCAATTTAACTGCTGAATTAGCCAATTTAGCCACTGAATTAGCTACATTATTCACAAATGGGTAAATTTAACAAAACCAATTTAGCATCAAATTGGCAAATTTAGCCGTTAAAATTAGCCAATTTAACTGAGAAATTGGCATATTTTTTCCAGCTAATTTCGTCCAATTTCGGTGAAAAATGTGTGAATGTAATTGACACTTAGAATTAGCCAGAGAGAATAAAATTGAGGATTGAACAGTGACTCGAACCATAGTCATTGTGAAAGGTACTGACAAGAACAAGGTTGTTCTTATTTCCCAGTGATTGTTCTTGTTCTTGTTCTGTCACAGTACTTGTTCAGATCAGGATTTAGATGCTGCAAATAGTGATTTACAACCGACGTTCCGGGTGGCATCCAGGGCAGGGTGAGACGTATGGGCAAGTCACCTAACACCTGCTGCTGCCACTCTTCACCTAGCAGTAAATAGGTACCTGGGTGCTAGTTAACTGTTGTGTGTGGCATCCTGGGCAGGTTGAGACGTATGGGCAAGTCACCTAACACCTACTGCTGCCACTCTTCACCTAGCAGTAAATAGGTACCTGGGTGCTAGTTAACTGTTGTGGGTGGCATCCTGGGCAGGTTGAGGCGTATGGGCAAGTCACCTAACACCTGCTGCTGCCACTCTTCACCTAGCAGTAAATAGGTACCTGGGTGCTAGTTAACTGTTGTGGGTGGCATCCTGGGCAGGTTGAGACGTATGGGCAAGTCACCTAACACCTGCTGCTACCACTCTTCACCTAGCAGTAAATAGGTACCTGGGTGCTAGTTAACTGTTGTGGGTGGCATCCTGGGCAGGTTGAGACGTATGGGCAAGTCACCTAACACCTACTGCTGCCACTCTTCACCTAGCAGTAAACAGGTACCTGGGTGTTAGGCAACGAACCTATTACAAATAATATCAATATCTACTGTGAATTCGAACCACCGGCTACAAATCTGAGGGGAAAAAACAGGAGCCGGAAGGGACACAGCATCATGTGGGGATGGCATCTCATCTGAGGTTCAGGATGCAGCATCCAGAGAGGAAATCTGCAAGAAATTTCACCTGCAGAGTCTTCTTGAAGCTTAGAAAAAGACGATCCAGATGTTTTTCTGGGGACTTTAATTTTTTTTGGGTTTCTGAGTGGGTGAGTGAGGTGTGGGTGAGTGGTGTGGGTGAGGGGTGGGGTGGGGGGGGTGGGTGGGGGAGGGGGTGGGGGAGGGGGGGTTGGGTGTGGGGTTGGGGGGGGTGAGGTGGGGTGAGTGAGGTGTGGGGTGAGGGTGTGGGTGAGTGAGGGTGAGGTGGGGTTGGGGTTTAGTGAGGGGTGTGGGGTGAGTGAGGTGTGGGTGAGTGAGGTGGGGTGAGTGAGGTGTGGGGTGAGTGAGGTGTGGGGTGAGTGAGGTGTGGGGTGAGTGAGGTGTGGGGTGAGTGAGGTGTGGGGTGAGTGAGGTGTGGGGGAGTGAGGTGTGAGGTGAGTAGGTTGGGTGAGTAGGTGTGGGGTGAGTGAGGTGTGGGTGAGTGAGGGGTGGGTTAGTGAGGTTGGGTGAGTGAGGTGTGAGGTGATGAGGGGTGGGTGAGTGGGGGTGGGTGGTGAGTGAGGGGGGGTAGGGGGGTGAGGTTAGGGATGGGTGGGGGTGAGTGGGGGTGAGTAGGTGTGGGTGAGTGAGGTTGGGTGAGTAGGTGGGGTGAGTGAGGTGTGGGGAATGGGGGTGTGGGGTGAGTGAGGTGTGGGGTGGTGAGGTGTGAGTGAGAGGAGGTTGGTTTATTTGTGGGTGAGTGGGTGTGGGTTTTGGTTGGTGTGGGTGAAGGGGGTTGGGGGGTGTAGGTGTATTGAGTGGGTGGTTTTTAGGTGGGAGGTGGGGGATGAGGGGTGGGAAGGGGGGTTGATAGTGATTGGTGAGGAAAAGGGGGTGATAAGGTGGGTATGAGTTGGGGTAGGAGGGGGGGAGTGATGAGGGGCAGGGAGGTGTGGGTGGGGTGTAGGGATGAGTTTGATTTGGTGGCTAGTGAGGTTGAGTAGCTGAGTGTAAGTGTTAAAATTTATGTAAAATTGGTGTGATTGAGGGGAAGTTGGTATGGGTGTGGTTGATGAGTAGTGAGTGAGGTTTTGAATTTAGATTTGGGTGGAGTTGGGGGAAAGTTTGGGGGGATGAAGTGCGTGATAACATTGATGATGTGGGTTATGTAGTGTGAAAGTGTGGTTGGTGGTTTTGGGCATGAGTGAGTGTAGTGAGTGTAGTGTTCGGTGATTTCTAATTTAGTAGTGTGTATACGTGTGGTTAGTGAGTGTGGTAGTGGTTGATTGAACATTTTATAATAAGTAGGTTTTGAGTGAGTTTATAGCAAGTTGTTAAGGTTGAGATAGTGAGTGGGTTTTATCTGTGAGGAGGATGAGTGGGAATGAGAATGTGCTTAATGAGATTGAGTTAGGTGAGTGTCGGTGAGTGAGTGGAGTGATGTGATGTGGGTGAGTGAGGTTGAGGTGAGTGAGTGTGGGAGTGAGTGAGGTGTGAGTAGTAGTGTGAGTGAGTGAGGTGACTGATGTGTGTGAGGATAGCTTGGTAGGGATAGATGAGATGTTCAGGGATGTGTGTAACACACACACACACACCACACAACACACACACACACACCACCACACAACCAAACAACCACACCACACCCACACACCACCACCACACCACACACACACCACACCACTCACCCACCCACACACACACACACACCACACCACCACACACACGCTTGGAACCCATCAGGTATGCCAATCATAAAACCACAAAGAAAACTATCTTTCCTCTTTCTCTCTCTCTCTCACTTTCTCTCTACCACTACTTTCTTCGTAAAACTGAAGTTTCTCAATTGCCCTGATCAGCCGGATTGGTGAAAAGTTGGACCGTTAGCAATGAGTCAACAGCCTGGTTGATCACAGAGGTTCAAGTCTGTGTGAAAGTCTGAGAGGAAACTATTGCTGTGATTACAGAGTTTCTTACACTGGGACAGGAGCTATGACTCGACCCCTTTACCCACACTTAGGTGAGTCTGAGAGGGTAGCATGTATAGAGAGGCACAGGAGCGCCACGGAAGTGGGCGGGAGAATGCGAAAATGTAGTTTTGCAACAAAATGGTGGATAAATTATCTATAGAGAATAAGAAGTGGGACTTACGCGCTGCAGGTGCTGAGGCAAAGCTACAGAGCCTGGCGAAGGAACTGGAAGTGCTGAAGTGATATACAGAGATGAGTAAAGAAAGGAGCAAGGTGATAGGAGAGGACTGAAGGAGGGTAAGGACCTACGAAGCCCCTTGATTAAGTATCAGGCCACTAGGACATCCGGGAGATAAGGGAGGCAAACAAGGAGATACTTAAATTGGACCCAGAGATACAGAGGGGAACAAAATGGGAAGAGAGAGAGAGAGACTGCAAACTTTACTTAAGGAAAAAGATCTTGGGGTAAGTATAACACCGAGCACATCTCCTGAGGTGTACATCAACCAAATAACTGCTGCAGCATATGGGCGCCTGGCAAACCCAAGACTAGCGTTTTGACACCTGAGTTAGAAGTCATTCATGACACTATACACCGTGTATATCAGACCAATATTGGAGTATGCGGCACCAGTATGAAACCCACACCTGGTCAAGCACCACATGAATTTGGAGAAAGTGCAAAACACACACACACACACACACACACACACACACACACACACACACACACACCCACACACACACACAACACCACACACACACACACACACACACACACACACACACAACACAACACACACACACACACACACACACACACACACACACACACACACACATATATATATGTGGTGCCGAATAGGTAATATTGGTCAATTATCAAGAACTCATTTAAAATTTTCTCTTATAAGTTTAAATAAATATATTTTTTCATTAATGTTAATGTAAAAATTAATAATTTAGTACCAAAAGAACCTTAGGAAACTTACCTGACCTTATTATAACAAGCGTAATTTAATTAATAATAACTCAACTAAATATATTTTAGATAAGTTAACAATAATTTATTAATAAACAAACACAATGATTTTTTTCGTTATGTTCAGAATAATTTTTGTAAAATTATTACATATACAAATTTTCGCTTGTCTTATTCGGCAAGAAGAGCATTACTATTTAAGCCAAAAATCACAAGTTTTACCTATTCTGCACGACCTCTACCACCCCATTCATTCTACTTTACCAATATGTATATTTTATTACATAATACAGTACAAAAGATGTAATATATACATGACTCATACATGAGGTGTGACAGATACATATCTAGTACATATCTAGTACATATCTAGCACATATTGTTATGTATCTGTCACTAATTATAATTAATAAAGTACAGAAGGCGTTACCTCTCTGAACAGCAGAGTTGAGTCGCTGGTACAAGCACTCATAACACAGTTTCAAATATATGTACCCAATTTCAAAGCAAAATACCTTAAAAGTGGGTCCTGGTTTTGAAACACTCTGTGTATCGAACATTTATGATAAACCAACCAGAGTATTTTATCTCCTTTATTTTTCTATCATAATTCTTTTCGTTTCGTTTTTTCCCGTAAAATTACGGACGATTTTTTTTGTAAGGTAAAAAAAATTGGTTTTAGAAAAAAGTTTTTGTGAATTTTTTAACGCAGGAAAAACGTGAGGAATATTGTGTTTTTTTGTGGGTGTTTTTTGTGTTTTTTTGTGGGGGTTTTTGGTGTTTTATTGGGGTGTTTTTTTGTTTTACTGGTGTTTTTTGTTTTACTGGTGTTTTTTTTGTTATACTGGTGTTTTTTTTTTTGTTTTAACTTGTGTTTTTTTTGTTTTAAACTGGTGTTTTTTTTGTTTTACTGGTGTTTTTTTGTTTTACTGGTGTTTTTTTGTTTTACTGGTGTTTTTTTGTTTTACTGGTGTTTTTTGTTTTACTGGTGTTTTTTGTTTTACTGGTGTTTTTTTTACTGTGTTTTTTTGTTTTACTGGTGTTTTTTGTTTTACTGGTGTTTTTTTGTTTTACTGGTGTTTTTTTGTTTTACTGGTGTTTTTTTACTGGTGTTTTTTTGTTTTACTGGTGTTTCTTTGTTTTACTGTTTTTTTTTGTTTTACTGGTGTTTTCTTGTCTGTTTTTTTTTGTTTACTGGTGTTTTTTTGTTTTACTGGTGTTTTTTTTTGTTTTACTGGTGTTTTTTTTGTTTACTGGTGTTTTTTGTTTTACTGGTGTTTTTTTGTTTTACTGGTGTTTTTTTGTTTTACTGGTGTTTTTTTGTTTTACTGGTGTTTTTTTTTGTTTTACTGGTGTTTTTTGTTTTACTGTGTTTTTTTTTTGTTTTATTGTTTTTTTACTGGTGTTTTTTTGTTTTAACTGTTTTTTTTGTTTTACTGTTTTTTTGTTTTACTGGTGTTTTTTTGTTTTACTGGTGTTTTTTTGTTTTACTGGTGTTTTTTTTGTTTTACTGGTGTTTTTTTGTTTTACTGGTGTTTTTTTGTTTTACTGGTGTTTTTTTGTTTTACTGTGTTTTTTTGTTTTAACTGATTTTTTTTTGTTTTACTTTTGTTTTTTTGTTTTATGGTGTTTTTTTGTTTTACTGGTGTTTTTTTGTTTTACTGGTGTTTTTTGTTTTACTGTGTTTTTTGTTTTACTGGTGTTTTTTTACCGGTGTTTTTTGTTTTACTGGTGTTTTTTGTTTTACTGTTTTTTTTGTTTTACTTGTGTTTTTTTGTTTTACTGGTGTTTTTTTGTTTTAACTGGTGTTTTTTGTTTTACTGGTGTTTTTTTTTGTTTTATACTGTGTGTTTTTTTGTTTTACTGGTGTTTTTTTTGTTTTACTGGTGTTTCTTTTGTTTTACTGTTTTTTTTTTTGTTTTACTGGTGTTTTCTTGGTTTTTTTTTTGTTTTACTGGTTTTTTTTGTTTTACTGGTTTTTTTTGTTTTAGTGTTTTTTTTTTGTTTTACTGGTGTTTTTTTTGTTTTACCTGTTTTTTGTGTTTAACTGTTTTTTTTTGTTTTACTGGTGTTTTCTTGGCTGTTTTTTTGTTTTTAACTGGTGTTTTTTTTTGTTTTAACTGGTGTTTTTTTTTGTTTTACTGGTGTTTTTTTTACTGGTGTTTTTTTGTTTACTGTGTTTTTTTTGTTTTACTGGTGTTTTTTTGTTTTACTGGTGTTTTTTTGTTTTAACTGGTTTTTTTTTGTTTTACTGGTGTTTTTTGTTTTACTGGTGTTTTTTTGTTTTACTGGTGTTTTTTTGTTTTACTGGTGTTTTTTGTGTGTTTGGTTGTTTTTTTTGTTTTACTGGTGTTTTTTGTTTTACTGGTGTTTTTTTTGTTTTACTGGTGTTCTTTGTTTTACTGTTTTTTTGTTTTACTGTTTTTTTTTGTTTTACTGGTGTTTTTTTTGTTTTACTGGTGTTTTTTTTGTTTTACTGGTGTTTTTTTTGTTTTACTGGTGTTTTTTGTTTTACTGGTGTTTTTTTGTTTTACTGTGTTTTCTTGGCTGTTTTTTTTACTGGTGTTTTTTTGTTTTTACTGTGTTTTTTGTTTTACTGGTGTTTTTACTGTTTTTTTTGTTTTACTGGTGTTTTTTACTGTTTTTTTTTTTTACTGGTGTTTTTTACTGTTTTTTTTTGTTTTAACTGGTGTTTTTTGT
>NC_069496.1:4772290-4777290 GCF_026875155.1 Cherax quadricarinatus
GTCTGGGAGAGACACAGGTGTTACTAGACGTCTGGGAGAGACAGGTGTTACTAGACGTCTGGGAGAGACACAGGTGTTACTAGACGTCTGGGAGAGACACAGGTGTTACTAGACGTCTGGGAGAGACAAGCTGGGTTACTAGACACACACACACACACACACACACACACACACACACACCACACACACACCACACACACACACCACACACACACCACACACACACACCACACACACACACCACACACACCACACACACACACCACACACACACACACCACACACACACACACACACACACACACACACACACACACACACACACACACACACATGTTCCTAGGACAAATGTTAACAAACACATAAAAGCACGTCCAGAAACTAGAGAAAGTGCAAAGGTTTGCAACAAGACTAGTCCCAGAGCTAAGAGGTATGTCCTATGAGGAGAGGTTAAGGGAAATCAACCTGACGACACTGGAGGACAGGAGAGATAGGGGGGACATGATAACGACATACAAAATACTGAAAGGAATTGACAAGGTGGACAAAGACAGGATGTTCCAGAGATTGGACACAGTAACAAGGGGACACAGTTGGAAGCTGAAGACACAGATGAATCACAGGGATGTTAGGAAGTATTTCTTCAGCCACAGAGTTGTCAGGAAGTGGAATAGTTTGGGAAGCGATGTAGTGGAGGCAGGATCCATACATAGTTTTAAGCAGAGGTATGATAAAGCTCACGGCTCAGGGAGAGTGACCTAGTAGCGACCAGTGAAGAGGCGGGGCCAGGAGCTGTGAGTTGACCCCGGCAACTACAACTAGGTGACTACAACAATTATTAACCAAATTCGGGAACCAGTTTAACAGTCTCCTCCTCCTCCTCCTCGTATCAAACCATAACATCTGGCTAATTTAATCAGACATCCTGAATATCGTGATATAAATCTCTGACTTTAATTATTGTATTAGTAAGATAGATGCTGGTAGTTGTGGTTGATGCTGGTAGTTGTGGTTGATGCTGGTAGTTGTGGTTGGTGCTGGTAGTTGTGGTTGATGCTAGTTGTGGTTGATGCTGGTAGTTGTGGTTGATGCTGGTGTTGTGGTTGATGCTGGTAGTTGTGGTTGATGCTGGTAGTTGTGGTTGATACTGGTAGTTGTGGTTGGTGCTGGTAGTTGTGGTTGATGCTAGTTGTGGTTGATGCTGGTAGTTGTGGTTGATGCTGGTGTTGTGGTTGATGCTGGTAGTTGTGGTTGATGCTGGTAGTTGTGGTTGTTGGTAGTGGTGGTGCTGGTGGTATTGCTAGTGGTGGTGCTGGTGGTGGTGGTATTGTTGGTGGTGGTGGTGCTGGTGGTGTTGCTAGCGGTTATGGTATTATTGTTGTCGTTGCTACATGTCATTACTACGGTTCGAGTCAGATGATCGTCACACTGCACACTGACAAACACAACGCCTCAGATAGCAGCATCACACTTGCTTCAAGTCAATCTCTACCCTAGTCATCCATCTTGCATTCTACTTCCACTATACCGCTTCATTTGATTGAATTTCCTCCCCAATTCCATTTCAAATCCTTTTCGTTCATTTTTTTCAAGTCGAGAAGTTGATTTGTCGTCAGTAAACGTCAGGTTGCACAAGTTCCACTGCGAAATTTGGTGTTTAATTGTCTTGTAGTAGTAGCCAGTGGAGACTAGGGCTGGTAGTGAGCAGCTGCTACTAGCTACTAGTCACTTACATGCAGGTACAGTGACGTTGATCAAGGCTGCGGGACTGATCATCGCAATATCACGAGCTTTATATCGTCCACAAGATACGGTACAATATATCGCTGGCCCTAAAAACTATAAACAGAGATACGGTACAATATACCACTGGCCCTATGAACTATCAACAGAGATACGGTACAATATATCACTGGCCCTAAAAACTATAAACAGAGATACGGTACAATATATCACTGGCCCTAAAAACTATCAACAGAGATACAGTACAATATACCACTGGCCCTATAAACCATCAACAGAGATACGGTACAATATACCACTGGCCCTATAAACCATCAACAGAGATACAGTACAATATACCACTGGCCCTATAAACCATCAACAGAGATACGGTACAATATACCGCTGGCCCTATAAACTATCAACCGAGACAACGTCAGAGTTAAAATCAATCGTATTTACTGATCCAGAGGAGAGCCAGTGGATTAAACCCTCTCTAAAGAGCAAAAAATAATCTCTCTCTGTTTCTCTCAGTTTACAGAAGGTTCAAAAGTTCCTTTGAACCTATTAAAATGTTAGATGTGAGCTTCTTAACAGAGATAATGTGATGCAGTAATGTGTAGTATTTTGAGAAAACGATTAATGTGGTTATTAAATAATGTTGAGGTTTGTTATTGATGTTTGTTGAGTTCTTCCCTTGAGTACTGTTATTGATGAACATCAAAATGGTATACAATACCGACAGGTTGTTAGGTAAGACACATATGCAACAGTTAGACAACTTTATTCCGAAACGTTTCGCCTACACAGTAGGCTTCTTCAGTCGAATACAGAAAGTAGGCAGGAACAGTAGAGATGTGAAGACGATGTAATCAGTCCATCACCCTTAAAGTCGTAGAATTTGAGGTTGTCAGTCCCTCGGCCTGGAGAAGTTCAGTTCCATAGTCTATGGAACTGAACTTCTCCAGGCCGAGGGACTGACAACCTCAAATTCTACGACTTTAAGGGTGATGGACTGATTACATCGTCTTCACATCTCTACTGTTCCTGCCTACTTTCTGTATTCGACTGAAGAAGCCTACTGTGTAGGCGAAACGTTTCGGAATAAAGTTGTCTAACTGTTGCATATGTGTCTTACCTAACAACACTGTTATTGATGTTTGTTGAGTTCTTCCCTTGAGTACTGTTATTGATGTTTGTTGAGTACTTGCCTTGAGTACTGTTATTGATGTTTGTTGAGTACTTCCCTTGAGTACTGTTATTGATGTTTGTTGAGTACTTCCCTTGAGTACTGTTATTGATGTTTGTTGAGTACTTCCTTTGAGTACTGTTATTGATGTTTGTTGAGTACTACCACCACCACCACCACCACTACCACCACTACCACCACTACCACCACCACCACCACACCACCACCCTACCACCACTACCACAACCACACCACCACTACCACCACAACCACCACCACACCACCACTACCACCGCTACCACCACCACCACCACTACCACCACTACCACCACAACCACCACCACTACCACCACTACCACCACTACCACCACCACCACACTACCACCACTACCACCACACCTACCACCACTACCACCACACCACCACACCACCACTACCACCACTACCACCACAACCACCACCACTACCACCACTACCACCACTACCACCACCACCACCACTACCACCACTACCACCACTACACCACCACACCACCAACCACCACCACTACCACCACTACCACAACCACTACCACCACTACCCCACAACACCACCACTACCACCACCACCACCACTACCACCACTACCACCACTACCACCACAACCACCACCATACAACCACTACCACCACTACCACCACTACCACCACTACCACCACTACCACCACAACCACCACCACTACCACCACTACCACCACCACCACCACTACCACCACTACCACCACTACCACCACTACCGCCACTACCACCACTACCACCACTACCACCACTACCACCACCACTACCACCACTACCACCACTACCACCACCACCACCACTACCCACTACCACCACACCACCCTACCACCACAACCACCACACTACCACCACTAACACCACTACCACCACCACCACCACTACCACCACAACCACCACTACCACCACTACCACCACTACCACCACCACACCACCACCACTACCACCACTAACACCACTACCACCACCACCACCACTACCACCACAACCACCACTACCACCACTACCACCACTACCACCACCACCACCACCACCACTACCACCACTAACACCACTACCACCACTACCACCACCACCATCACTACCACCACTACCACCACTAACACCACTACCACCACTACCACCACTACCACCACAACCACCACCACTACCACCACTAACACCACTACCACCACCACCACCACTACCACCACAACCACCACTACCACCACTACCACCACTACCACCACCACCACCCCCACCACTACCACCACTAACACCACTACCACCACCACCACCACTACCACCACTACCACCACTACCACCACTACCACCACTACCACCACTAACACCACTACCACCACAACCACCACCACCACCACCACCACCACTACCACCACTAACACCACTACCACCACCACCACCACTACCACCACAACCACCACTACCACCACTACCACCACTACCACCACTACCACCACTAACACCACTACCACCACTACCACCACCACCACCACTACCACCACTACCACCACTAACACCACTACCACCACTACCACCACTACCACCACAACCACCACCACTACCACCACTAACACCACTACCACCACCACCACCACTACCACCACAACCACCACTACCACCACTACCACCACTACCACCACCACCACCACCACCACTACCACCACTAACACCACTACGACCACCACCACCACTACCACCACAACCACCACTACCACCACTACCACCACTACCACCACTACCACCACTAACACCACTACCACCACAACCACCACTACCACCACTACCACCACTACCACCTTATTAAGCTTAATAAACATTACTAATAATCATTTGCTTTGATCTTCGAAGATAACCCAGAATAAATTGTTATTACCTCCATTACTGAATTAAATGTTGATTAAATTGTTGCAACAATAATTATTATTACCACTGCTTTCTTACTACTACTGCTAGTAGTAGTAGTAGTAGTAGTAGTAGTAGTAGTAGTAGTAGTAGTAGTAGTAGTGGTAGAAGTGTATCTAACACACACAGGA
>NC_069496.1:4784790-4794790 GCF_026875155.1 Cherax quadricarinatus
AACCAACTTAACCACCTTACACACAACAAACACAACCAACGTAAACACCGTTAAACCGTAAACAACGTAAACAACTTAAACAACGTTAACACCGTTAAACCACGTTAAACAAAGTTTAAACCGTAAACAACCGTTAAAAAACGTAAACAAAGTAAACACCGTAACAAAAAACCACGTAACAAAGTTAACACCGTAAACACCGTTAAACAAAGTAAACAACCCTTAAACACGTTAAACAACGTTAAACAACCGTAAACACGTTAACACCTTAACAACGTAAACACGTAACCAACCTTAACAACTTAAACAACGTTAAACAACGTTAAACACCGTTAAACAACGTTAAACAACGTTAAACACCGTTAAACAACGTTAAACACCGTTAAACAACGTTAAACAACGTTTAACAACGTTAAACACCGTTAAACAACGTTAAACAACGTTAAACAACGTTAAACACCGTTAAACAACGTTAAACAACGTTAAACAACGTTAAACAAAGCTAAACAACGTTAAACACCGTTATTTCTAGCGTAATTAACGAACTCGTTTATTCCAACAAAAATATAACGAGGGACTCAGATTGTCTAAATATAACAACGTTTCTCACAATACTTCGCTCAGATGTTTCTCCCTCTGTTTCTCTTTGTGTGAGTCCAGTAAAGCTCTCTCTCTCTCTCTCTCTCTCTCTCTCTCTCTCTCTCTCTCTCTCTCTCTCTCTCTCTCTCTCTCTCTCTCTCTCTCTCTCTCTCTCTCTATGTATCACTATATCTCTAACACTGTATCTCTCTCTTTATGTATCAATGTGTATCTCTCTCTCTTTTTCTCTCACATTCTGTATCTCTCTCTCTCTTTTTCTCTCACATTCTGTATCTCTCTCTCTTTTTCTCTCACATTCTGTATCTCTCTCTCTTTTTCTCTCACATTCCGTATCTCTCTCTCTTTTTCTCTCACATTCTGTATCTCTCTCTCTTTTTCTCTCACATTCTGTATCTCTCTCTCTTTTTCTCTCACATTCCGTATCTCTCTCTCTTTTTCTCTCACATTCTGTATCTCTCTCTCTTTTTCTCTCACATTCTGTATCTCTCTCTCTTTTTTTCTCACATTCTGTATCTCTCTCTCTTTTTCTCTCACATTCTGTATCTCTCTCTCTTTTTCTCTCACATTCCGTATCTCTCTCTCTTTTTCTCTCACATTCTGTATCTCTCTCTCTTTTTCTCTCACATTCTGTATCTCTCTCTCTTTTTTTCTCACATTCTGTATCTCTCTCTCTTTTTCTCTCACATTCTGTATCTCTCTCTCTTTTTCTCTCACATTCCGTATCTCTCTCTCTTTTTCTCTCACATTCTGTATCTCTCACATTCCGTATCTCTCACATTCTGTATCTCTCTCTCTTTTTTCTCCACATTCTGTATCTCTCTCTCTTTTTCTCTCACATTCTGTATCTCTCTCTCTTTTTCTCTCACATTCCGTATCTCTCTCTCTTTTTCTCTCACATTCCGTATCTCTCTCTCTTTTTCTCTCACATTCCGTATCTCTCTCTCTTTTTCTCTCACATTCCGTATCTCTCACATTCTGTATCTCTCTCTCTTTTTTTCTCACATTCTGTATCTCTCTCTCTTTTTTCTCTCACATTCTGTATCTCTCTCTCTTTTTCTCTCACATTCTGTATCTCTCTCTCTTTTTCTCTCACATTCTGTATCTCTCTCTCTTTCTCTCACATTCCGTATCTCTCTCTCTTTTTCTCTCACATTCTGTATCTCTCTCTCTTTTTTTCTCACATTCTGTATCTCTCTCTCTTTTTCTCTCACATTCTGTATCTCTCTCTCTTTTTCTCTCACATTCCGTATCTCTCTCTCTTTTTCTCTCACATTCTGTATCTCTCACATTCCGTATCTCTCACATTCTGTATCTCTCTCTCTTTTTTCTCACATTCTGTATCTCTCTCTCTTTTTCTCTCACATTCTGTATCTCTCACATTCCGTATCTCTCACATTCCGTATCTCTCTCTCTTTTTCTCTCACATTCTGTATCTCTCACATTCCGTATCTCTCACATTCTGTATCTCTCTCTCTTTTTTCTCACATTCTGTATCTCTCTCTCTTTTTCTCTCACATTCTGTATCTCTCACATTCCGTATCTCTCACATTCTGTATCTCTCTCTCTTTTTTTCTCACATTCTGTATCTCTCTCTCTTTTTCTCTCACATTCTGTATCTCTCTCTTCTTTCTCTCACATTCCGTATCTCTCTCTCTTTTTCTCTCACATTCTGTATCTCTCTCTCTTTTTTTCTCACATTCTGTATCTCTCTCTCTTTTTCTCTCACATTCTGTATCTCTCTCTCTTTTTCTCTCACATTCCGTATCTCTCTCTCTTTTTTCTCTCACATTCTGTATCTCTCTCTCTTTTTTCTCTCACATTCTGTATCTCTCTCTCTTTTTCTCTCACATTCTGTATCTCTCTCTCTTTTTCTCTCACATTCCGTATCTCTCTCTCTTTTTCTCTCACATTCTGTATCTCTCACATTCCGTATCTCTCACATTCTGTATCTCTCTCTCTTTTTTTCTCACATTCTGTATCTCTCTCTCTTTTTCTCTCACATTCTGTATCTCTCACATTCCGTATCTCTCACATTCTGTATCTCTCTCTCTTTTTTTCTCACATTCTGTATCTCTCTCTCTTTTTCTCTCACATTCTGTATCTCTCTCTCTTTTCTCTCACATTCCGTATCTCTCTCTCTTTTTTCTCTCACATTCCGTATCTCTCTCTCTTTTTCTCTCACATTCCGTATCTCTCTCTCTTTTTCTCTCACATTCCGTATCTCTCACATTCTGTATCTCTCTCTCTTTTTTTCTCACATTCTGTATCTCTCTCTCTTTTTCTCTCACATTCTGTATCTCTCTCTCTTTTTTCTCACATCTGTATCTCTCTCTCTTTTTCTCTCACATTCTGTATCTCTCTCTCTTTTTCTCTCACATTCCGTATCTCTCTCTCTTTTTCTCTCACATTCTGTATCTCTCTCTCTTTTTTTCTCACATTCTGTATCTCTCTCTCTTTTTCTCTCACATTCTGTATCTCTCTCTCTTTTTCTCTCACATTCCGTATCTCTCTCTCTTTTTCTCTCACATTCTGTATCTCTCACATTCCGTTCTTCTCACATTCTGTATCTCTCTCTCTTTTTTTCTCACATTCTGTATCTCTCTCTCTTTTTCTCTCACATTCTGTATCTCTCACATTCCGTATCTCTCACATTCTGTATCTCTCTTCTTTTTTTCTCACATTCTGTATCTCTCTCTCTTTTTCTCTCACATTCTGTATCTCTCTCTCTTTTTCTCTCACATTCCGTATCTTCTCTCTTTTTTCTCACATTCCGTATCCTCTCTTTTTCTCTCACATTCCGTATCTCTCTCTCTTTTTTCTCTCACATTCCGTATCTCTCACATTCTGTATCTCTCTTCTTTTTTTCTCACATTCTGTATCTCTCTCTCTTTTTCTCTCACATTCTGTATCTCTCTCTCTTTTTCTCTCACATTCTGTATCTCTCTCTCTTTTTCTCTCACATTCTGTATCTCTCTCTCTTTTTCTCTCACATTCCGTATCTCTCTCATCTTTTTCTCTCACATTCGTATTCTCACATTCTGTATCTCTCTCTCTTTTTTCTCACATTCTGTATCTCTCTCTCTTTTTCTCTCACATTCTGTATCTCTCTCTCTTTTTCTCTCACATTCTGTATCTCTCTCTCTTTTTCTCTCACATTCTGTATCTCTCTCTCTTTTTCTCTCACATTTTCCTTCTCTCACATTCCGTATCTCTCTCTCTTTTTTCTCACATTCCGTATCTCTCTCTCTTTTTCTCTCACATTCCGTATCTCTCTCTCTTTTTCTCTCACATTCTGTATCTCTCACATTCTGTATCTCTCACATTCCGTATCTCTCACATTCCGTATCTCTCACATTCTGTATCTCTCACATTCCGTATCTCTCACATTCGTATCTCTCACATTTTGTATCTTCACATCTTCTATCACATTCTGTATCTCTCACATTCTGTATCTTCACATTCGTATCTTCACATTCTGTATCTCTCACATTCTGTATCTCTCACATTCGTATCTCTCACATTCTGTATCTCTCACATTGTATCTCTCACATTCCGTATCTCTCACATTCCGTATCTCTCACATTCTTCTCTCACATTTGTATCTATCACATTCTGTATCTATCACATTCTGTATCTATCACATTCTGTATCTCTCACATTCCGTATCTCTCACATTCTGTATCTCTCACATTCTGTATCTATCACATTCTGTATCTCTCACATTCTGTATCTATCACATTCCGTATCTCTCACATTCTGTATCTCTCACATTCCGTATCTCTCTCTCTTTTTCTCTCACATTCTGTATCTCTCACATTCTGTATCTATCACATTCCGTATCTCTCACATTCTGTATCTATCACATTCTGTATCTCTCACATTCTGTATCTATCACATTCTGTATCTCTCACATTCTGTATCTCTCACATTCCGTATCTCTCACATTCGTATCTCTCACATTCTGTATCTATCACATTCGTATCTCTCCTTGTATCTCTCACATTCTGTATCTCTCACATTCTGTATCTCTCACATTCCGTATCTCTCACATTCTGTATCTATCAATCTGTATCTCTCACATTCGTATCTTCACATTCTGTATCTCTCACATTCCGTATCTCATCACATGTTCATGTCACATGTTGGTTAATGGTTTCAATTCTATCTACTAGACATGGTCATTATCTTCTCAATTCTGTATCATTATCAACATTATTACTCTCTCACATCCGTATCTTAATTCAAGAATATCACTCTACACATTTGTATTATACTTGTATATCTCTGAATCCGTACCTACGACATTTCTGTGTATCTCTGGCCACATCGGTATTTCACAGCGTCCATATGAACCTTCTTCGTGTACACACATGGTCTTGCGTCTCACATCAAGTATTTAAGACAAGTCCTATCCCTGACCACATTAATCAAATCTCTCGACTGTCTCTAAACACGTAAACTATCAGGGTATATACATATAACGATGATTTCTCTCTATGCACTCTCATACACTACCACAGAGTTATCCACATGTCAAGTGTGTGGTCTATTCTACTCGGAGTACTAGTTCCTGCAGATTCTGATGTGTACTCACCTAGTGTACTCACCTAGTGTGGTTCAGGGTCGATTCGCACTCCTGCGCCCGCTCTTATACGGTGTTACCATGCACACACATGTAACACTGTGGTGTACATCATACAGTGGAGCAAAGGTGTGTTAAACCTTGAAAATACACAGGGTAATTACACCTGCGTGTGTATTTTGTATTTTATATTATAAGTAATAGAGTTATCCCGCTATGCTGTATACAGGAGATGTGTGTGGTTAACATAACGTATACCCATTTACTAAGTATCAGCAGGAAGCAAGTAGTAGACGTGTTGTACTCACCTATTTGTGGTTGCAGGGGTCGAGTCACACACACACACACAAAACACACACACACACACATACACACACACACACACACACACACACACACACACACACACACAACACACACAACACACACAACACACACACACACACACACACACACACACACACACACACAACACACATACAACACACACACAACACACACACACAACACACACACACGCACACACACACACTACACACACACAACACACATACACAACACAAACACAACACACACACAACGCACACACACAACACAAACACAACACACCACACACACACACACACACACACACACACAACACAAACACAACACACACATACACACACACAATACACACACACAACACAGCACACACACACACACACACAACACACACAGCACACACACACACACACACAGAAATGGTAGGAAAATCAGTAAACGAGATGATGGAATATGTGGCAACAAAGTGAAAGGAGGCAGAGGAAAGTTTTGTTCCCAAGGGAAACAGAAATAATAGGAAGACCAAAACGAGTCCTTGGTTTACCCGAAGGTGTAGGGAGGCAAAAACTAAGTGCACCAGAGAATGGAAAAGGTACAGGAGGCATAGGACCCAGGAAAACAAGGAGATTAGTAGAAGAGCCAGAAACGAGTATGCACAGATAAGGAGGAGGCCCAGCGACAGTATGAAAACGACATAGCATCGAAAGTCAAATCTGACCCGAAACTGCTGTTAAGCCACATTAGGAGGAAGACAACAGTCAAGGACCAGGTGATAAGGCTGAGGAAAGAAGGTGGAGAACTCACAAGAAACGATCAAGAGGTATGTGAGGAGCTCAACACGAGATTTAAGGAAGTATTTACAGTAGAGACCCGGAGGACTCTGGGGGGACAGACCAGATGGGGACACCAGCAAGGAATACACCAACAAGTGTTGGACGACATACATACAGATGAGGAGGAGGTGAAGAAACTGCTAAGGGACATCGATACCTCCCAAAAGGGAATGGGACCGGACATCTCCCCGTGGGTCCTTAGAGAGGGAGCAGATATGTTGTGCGTGCCACTTACCACAATCTTCAACACGTCCCTGGAAACTGGGCAACTACCTGAGGGATGGAAGACGGCAAATGTAGTTCCCATTTTAAAAAAAGAACAGAAAAGAGGCACTAAACTATAGACCTGTGTCATTGACGTGTATAGTATGCAAAATTATGGAGAAGATTATCAGGAGGAGAGTGGTGGAGCACCTGGAACGGAACAAGAGTATAAATGCCAACCAGCACGGATTCATGGAAGGCAAATCTGTGTCACAAACCTTCTGGAGTTTTATGATAAAATAACAGAAGTAAGACACGAGAGAGAGGGGGGGGTTGATTGCATCTTCTTGGACTGCAAGAAGGCCTTTGACACAGTTCCTCACAAGAGATTAGTGCAGAACTAGAGCATCAGGCGCATATAACAGGAAGGGCACTGCAATGGATCAGAGAATACCTGACAGGAGGCAACAACGAGTCATGGTACGTAATGATGTATCACAGTGGGCACCTGTGACGAGCGGGGTCCCACAGGGGTCGGTCCTAGGACCAGTGCTATTTTTGGTATATGTGAAAGACATGACGGAAGGGTTAGACTCAGAAGTGTCCCTGTTTGCAGATGATGTGAAGTTAATGAGGAGAATTAAATCTGATGAGGACCAGGCAGGACTTCAAAGAGACCTGGACAGACTGGACACCTGGTCCAGCAAATGGCTTCTCGAATTTAATCCTGCCAAATGCAAAGTCATGAAGATAGGGGAAGGGCACAGAAGACCACAGACAGAGTATAGGCTAGGTGGCCAAAGACTGCAAACCTCACTCAAGGAGAAAGATCTTTGGGTGAGTATAACACCGAGCATGTCTCCGGAAGCACACATCAATCAGATAACTGCTGCAGCATACGGGCGCCTGGCAAACCTGAGAACAGCATTCCGATACCTTAGTAAGGAATCATTCAAGGCACTGTACACCGTGTATGTCAGGCCCATACTGGAGTATGCAGCACCTGTTTGGAACCCGCACTTGATAAAGCACGTTAAGAAACTAGAGAAAGTACAAAGGTTTGCAACAAGGTTAGTTCCAGAGCTAAGGGGAATGTCCTATGAAGAAAGATTAAGGGAAATCGGCCTGACGACACTGGAGGACAGGAGGGTCAGGGGAGACATGATAACGACATATAAAATACTGCGTGGAATAGACAAGGTGGACAAGGACAGGATGTTCCAGGGAGGGGACACAGAAACAAGAGGCCACAATTGGAAGTTGAAGACACAAATGAGTCAGAGAGATAGTAGGAAGTATTTCTTCAGTCATAGAGTTGTAAGGCAGTGGAATAGCCTAGAAAATGACGTAGTGGAGGCAGGAACCATACACAGTTTTAAGACGAGGTTTGATAAAGCTCATGGAGCGGGGAGAGAGAGGGCCTAGTAGCAACCGGTGAAGAGGCGGGGCCAGGAGCTAGGACTCGACCCCTGCAACCACAAATAGGTGAGTACAAATAGGTGAGTACACACACAAACACACACACACACAACAACACACACACACACACACACACACACACAACACACACACACACACACACACACACACACACACACACACACACACACACAACACACACACACACACAACACACACACACACACACACACACACACACACACACACACACACACACACACACACAATACACACACAACACACACAACACACACACACATACACACACACACACAACACACACAACACACACAACACACACACACACACAACAAACACACACACAACACACACATACACACCACACACACACATGGGGGGAGCAAAGTTACTAGTTATGGGTGATTTCAATCACAAGGAGATTGATGGGAAAAACCTGGAGCCCCATGGGGGTCCCGAAACATGGAGAGCCAAGATGATGGATGTGGTACTGGAGAACCTCATGCATCAACATGTTAGAGACACTACCAGAGAGAGAGGAGAGGATGAACCAGCAAGGTTGGACCTTGTATTCACCATGAGTAGTTCGGACATCGAGGGTATCATGTATGAAAGGCCCCTGGGAGCTAGTGATCATGTGGTTCTGTGCTTCGACTACATAGTTGAGTCCAAGTGGAGAGAGTAGCAGGAAAGTGGGAAAAACCAAACTACAAAAGGGGAACTACCAGGCATGAGGAACTCTCAAGACATTCGTGGGAGAGGGAACTGACGGAAAACCAGTACATAGATATGATTGGACTATGTAGCAACAAAATGCAAGGAGGCAGAGGGAGGTTTGTTCCCAAGGGAAAAAAATAATGGGAGAAACAGACGAGTCCTTGGTTCACCTCAAAGGTGTAGGGAGGCAAAAACTGTGTACTAGGATGGAAAAGTACAGAGACAGAGAATAGGAGAATAGAGAACAGCCGAAGACCAGAAACGAATAGCAAGATAGAAGGGGCTCAGGACAATATGAAAATGGACATAGCAAAAGTAAAGACTGCACCGAAGTGTTGTACAGCCACATAGAGGAAAACAACAGTCAAGGACCAGGTAAATCAGACGAGGAAGGGTGATGGGATTCACAAGAAACGACCGGAGGTATGTAGGAGCTCAATCACAAGATTTAAAGAGGTATTTCAGTGAAACGAGTGGACTCCAGAAACAGAACAGGGGGACACCAGCAAGTGCTGGATACGGTACATATAACCAAGGAGGAGGTGAAGAAGTGCTATGCGAACTTGACACCTCAAAGCGGGGTGACAGACAACATCTCTCCATGGGTCCTTAAAGAGGGAGCAGAGATATGTGTGAGCCATTAACAAAGAATCTTCAACACATCAGTTGAAACGGGCAACTCCCTGAGGTATGGAAAATGGCAAATGTAGTCCCAATTTTTAAAAGGAGACGACATGAGGCACTAAACTACCAGACCTGATCTCTAACGAGTATAGTATGCAAGTCATGGAGAAGATCATCAGGAGAAGTTGGGGGCACTGGAAAGAAACAAGTGTATAATTGACACAGCATGGTTTCAGGGAAGGAAAATCCTGTGTCACAAACCTACTGAGTTTTATACAAGGTGAACAGAAGTAAGACAGATGAAGAGGGGTGATCGACTGCGATTTTTGGACTGCAGAGGCTTCGACACTTCTCAAAGAGGTTAACTGCAAAGCTAGAGGACCAGGCAAACATAACAGGAAAGGCCTGCATGATCAGAATACCTGACAGGAGGAAACAACGAGTCATGGTACGCGACGAGTGTCAGAGTGGGCGCCTGTGACAGCGGGTTCCACAGGGGTCAGTCCTAGGACCTGTGCTGTTTTGGTATACGAGACGACATAACGGAAGGGATAGACTCAGAAGTGCTTGTTGCAGACGATGTGAAGTTAATGAGAAGAATCGAATCGGACAGGATCAGCAGAGACTACAAAGGAGATCTGGACCAGGCTACAAGCCGGTCAGCAACTGGCTCCTT
>NC_069496.1:4799790-4809790 GCF_026875155.1 Cherax quadricarinatus
TGTTGTGGTCTATGACGGCTGTGTTATATGATATTCGTTAGTGGTGTAATTGAGTGTGTTTTGCTCTTCGCTAGTGTGTACCATTGAGCCTCGCTGTTCATTGATACTTCGAGTTGTGAGTGTGAGTGGTTGTGTGCATGTGAGTGTGTTAACCTATGATGATTGATAGTGGATGTGTGTTAGTAGTGAAGTGTGTTGTATGTTTGTAGTGGATGGTTGCCACTTGAGTGTGCTGTATCACTGCTAGCTTGATAGTGGTGGTACGATTTGAGATCGTGTTCACCTCTGACTACTTCGATAGTGGATGGTACCATGACCCGCTCCGCCTGCTTAACCTCAACCTGACTACTTCGACTAGGGATGAGTACCACTATGACCCGCATCCACTGCTTCTCCCTGTTATCGATAGTGGATTACCACTATGACCGCTCCGCTGCTTCACCTTCACCTGACTACTTCGACTAGTGGATGGTACCACTATGACCCCGCCTCCGCCTGCTTCACCTCACCTGACTACTTCGACTAGTGGATGGTACCACTATGACCCCGCCTCCGCCTGCTTCACCTCACCTGACTACTTCGACTAGTGGATGGTACCACTATGACCCGCCTCCGCCTGCTTCACCTCACCTGACTACTTCGACTAGTGGATGTACCACTATGACCCCGCCTCCGCCTGCTTCACCTCACCTGACTACTTCGACTAGTGGATGGTACCACTATGACCCCGCCTCCGCCTGCTTCACCTCACCTGACTACTTCGACTAGTGGATAGTACCACTATGACCCGGCCTCCGCCTGCTTCACCTCACCTGACTACTTCGACTAGTGGATGGTACCACTATGACCCCGCCTCCGCCTGCTTCACCTCACCTGACTACTTCGACTAGTGGATGGTACCACTATGACCCCGCCTCCGCCTGCTTCACCTCACCTGACTACTTCGACTAGTGGATGGTACCACTATGACCCGCCTCCGCCTGCTTCACACTCACCTGACTACTTCGACTAGTGGATAGTACCACTATGACCCGGCCTCCGCCTGCTTCACCTCACCTGACTACTTCGACTAGTGGATAGTACCACTATGACCCCGCCTCCGCCTGCTTCACCTCACCTGACTACTTCGACTAGTGGATGGTACCACTATGACCCCGCCTCCGCCTGCTTCACCTCACCTGACTACTTCGACTAGTGGATAGTACCACTATGACCCGGCCTCCGCCTGCTTCACCTCACCTGACTACTTCGACTAGTGGATGTACCACTATGACCCGCCTCCGCCTGCTTCACCTCACCTGACTACTTCGACTAGTGGATAGTACCACTATGACCCGCCTCCCGTGCTTCACCTCACCTGACTACTTCGACTAGTGGATGGTACCACTATGACGCCGCCTCCGCCTGCTTCACCTCACCTGACTACTTCGACTAGTGGATAGTACCACTATGACCCGGCCTCCGCCTGCTTCACCTCACCTGACTACTTCGACTAGATGGATAGTACCACTATGACCCGCCTCCGCCTGCTTCACCTCACCTGACTACTTCGACTAGTGGATAGTACCACTATGACCCGCCTCCGCCTGCTTCACCTCACCTGACTACTTCGACTAGTGGATGTACCACTATGGACCCGGCCTCCGCCTGCTTCACCTCACCTGACTACTTCGACTAGTGGATAGTACCACTATGACCCCGCCTCCGCCTGCTTCACCTCACCTGACTACTTCGACTAGTGGATAGTACCACTATGACCCGGCCTCCGCCTGCTTCACCTCACCTGACTACTTCGACTAGTGGATAGTACCACTATGACCCCGCCTCCGCCTGCTTCACCTCACCTGACTACTTCGACTAGTGGATAGTACCACTATGACCCCGCCTCCGCCTGCTTCACCTCACCTCACTACTTCGACTAGTGGATGGTACCACTATGACCCCGCCTCCGCCTGCTTCACCTCACCTCACTACAGTATATAAGCCACGTCTACGGCCCTATGCTGTACATTCTACAAGATTGATGGACTGAACACATCAACTCCAGGCTGAGGGACTGATTACCTCATTCTCCTCCTCTCCTTACGCCTTCCTCTTTGTATTGGACTGAAGAAGCCACTGTGTGGCGAAACGTTTCCTGAATAAAGATTCCCATATGCTGCATAAGTGTCTCAATCTTCAGCTTGTTGTGTATACCTGGAGAAGGTTTGGGGGGTCAACGCTCCCGCGGCCCAGTCTGAGACCAGGTCTCGTGGTGAATCACGGCCTGATCAACCAGGCTGTTACTGTTGGTCGCACGTAAACTGACGTAGGAACCACAGCCCGGCTGGTCAGGTACTGACTTCAGGTGCCTGTCCAGTGCCTTCCAGGGGTCTTGAAGACGGCCAGGGGTCTATTGGTAATCCCCCTTATGTATGATGGGAGGCAGTTGAACAGTCTTGGGCCCCTGACACTTACTGCGGTGCCTCTTATCGTGGTAGCGGCGTCCCTGCTTTTCATTGAGGGAATGTTGCATCTCCTGCCAAGTCTTTGGTTTCGTAGGGAGTGATTTTCGTGTGTAAGTTTGGTACTAATTCCTAAAGGATTTTCAAAGTGTATGTTATCGTGTGTCTCTCTCGCCTGCCTTCCAGGGAATACAAATGAAGGGACTTCAACCGTTCTCAGTAATTTAGGTGTAATTAGGTGTAATTTAGGTGCAATATAGCAGAAAGATACACACAAAATGCACATATATATAGATATCTAACACAACCCCTCACTCAACAACAGTATGCAATATATACAACCCTTCACTGAACAACAGTATGCAATATATACAACCCCTCACTCAACAACAGTAGACAATATATACAAACCCCTCACTGAACAACAGAAGACAATATATACAACTCCTCGCCAAACAACAGTAGGCAATATATGCAACCCCTCACTCAACAACAGTAGACAATATATACAACCCCTCACTGAACAACAGTAGACAATATATACAAACCCTCACTGAACAACAGTAGACAATATATACAACCCCTCACTCAACAACAGTAGACAATATATACAACCCCTCACTGAACAACAGTAGACAATATATACAAACCCTCACTGAACAACAGTAGACAATATATACAACCCCTCACTCAACAACAGTAGACAATATATACAACCCCTCACTCAACAACAGTAGACAATATATACAACCCCTCACTCAACAACAGTAGACAATATATACAACCCCTCACTCAACAACAGTATAGACAATATATACAACCCCTCACTCAACAACAGTAGACAATATATACAACCCCTCACTCAACAACAGTAGACAATATATACTACCCCTCCTCAACAACAGTAGACAATATATACAAACCCTCACTGAACAACACTAGACAATATATACAACCCCTCACTCAACAACAGTAGAAAATATATACAACCCCTCAATCATCAACAGTAGACAATATATACAACCCCTCACTCAACAACAGTAGACAATATATACAACCCCTAACTCAACAACAATATAGACAATATATACAACCCCTCACTCAACAACAGTAGACAATATATACAACCCCTCACTCAACAACAGTAGACAATATATACTACCCCTCACTGAACAACAGTAGACGATATATACAACCCCTCACTCAACAACAGTAGACAATATATACAACCCCTCACTCAACAACAGTAGACAATATATACAACCCCTCACTCAACAAAAATATAGACAATATATTCAACCCCTCACTCAACAACAGTAGACAATATATACAACCCCTCACTCAACAACGGTAGACAATATATACTACCCCTCACTGAACAACAGTAGACAATGTATACAACCACTCACTCAACAACAGTAGACAATATATACAACCCCTCACTCAACAACAGTAGACAATATATACAACCCCTCACTGAACAACAGTAGACAATATATACAACCTCTCACTCAAGAACAGTAGACAATATATACAACCTCTCACTCAACAGTAGACAATATATACAACCACTCACTCAACAACAGTAGACAATGTATACAACCACTCACTCAACAACAGTAGACAATATATACAACCCCTCACTCAACAACAGTAGACAATATATACTACCCCTCACTGAACAACAGTAGACAATATATACAACCTCTCACTCAAGAACAGTAGACAATATATACAACCCCTCACTCAACAACAGTATAGACAATATATACAACCCCTCACTCAACAACAGTAGACAATATATACAACCTCTCACTGAACAACAGTAGACAATATATACAACCCCTCACTCAACAACAGAATAGACAATATATACAACCCCTCACTCAACAACAGTAGACAATATATACAACCCCTCACTCAACAACAGTAGACAATATATACAACCTCTCACTCAACAGTAGACAATATATACAACCCCTCACTCAACAACAGTATAGACAATATATACAACCCCTCACTCAACAACAGTAGACAATACATACAACCCCTCACTCAACAACAGTAGACAATATATACAACCCCTCACTCAACAACAGTAGACAATATATACAACCCCTCACTCAACAACAGTAGACAATATATACAACCCCTCACTCAACAACAGTATAGACAATATATACAACCCCTCACTCAACAACAGTAGACAATATATACAACCCCTCACTCAACAACAGTAGACAATATATACAACCCCTCACTCAACAACAGTATAGACAATATATACAACCCCTCACTCAACAACAGTAGACAATATATACAACCCCTCACTCAACAACAGTAGACAATTTATACAACCCCTCACTCAACAACAGTAGACAATATATACAACCTCTCACTCAACAACAGTAGACAATATATACAACCCCTCACTCAACAACAGTATAGACAATATATACAACCCCTCACTCAACAACAGTAGACAATACATACAACCCCTCACTCAACAACAGTAGACAATATATACAACCCCTCACTCAACAACAGTAGACAATATATACAACCCCTCACTCAACAACAGTAGACAATATATACAACCCCTCACTCAACAACAGTATAGACAATATATACAACCCCTCACTCAACAACAGTAGACAATATATACAACCCCTCACTCAACAACAGTGGACAATATATACAACCCCTCACTCAACAACAGTATAGACAATATATACAACCCCTCACTCAACAACAGTAGACAATATATACAACCCCTCACTCAACAACAGTAGACAATATATACAACCCCTCACTCAACAACAGTAGACAATATATACAACATCTCACTCAACAACAGTAGACAATATATACAACCCCTCACTCAAGAACAGTATAGACAATATATACAACCCCTCACTCAACAACAGTAGACAATACATACAACCCCTCACTCAACAACAGTAGACAATATATACAACCCCTCACTCAACAACAGTAGACAATATATACAACCCCTCACTCAACAACAGTAGACAATATATACAACCCCTCACTCAACAACAGTATAGACAATATATACAACCCCTCACTCAACAACAGTAGACAATATATACAACCCCTCACTCAACAACAGTAGACAATATATACAACCCCTCACTCAACAACAGTAGACAATATATACAACCCCTCACTCAACAAGAGTAGACAATATATACAACCTCTCAACAACAGTAGACAATATATACAACCTCTCACTCAAGAACAGTAGACAATATATACAACCCCTCACTCAACAACAGTATAGACAATATATACAACCCCTCACTCAACAACAGTAGACAATATATACAACCCCTCACTGAACAACAGTAGACAATATATACAACCCCTCACTCAACAACAGTAGACAATATATACAACCCCTCACTCAACAACAGTAGATAATATATACAACCCCTCACTCAACAACAGTAGACAATATATACAACCCCTCACTCAACAACAGTAGATAATATATACAACCCCTCACTCAACAAGAGTAGACAATATATACAACCCCTCACTCAACAGTAGACAATATATACAACCCCTCACTCAACAACAGTAGACAATATATACAACCCCTCACTCAACAACAGTACACAAGAACACAAACAGCTACAACAAAGAACACTAACAGAGTGGAGAACAAACACCAACATTGTCTAAATCTCACTGTGTTTGTTAAGCCTTTAAACAAACACACAAGTGTGTTTATCCACACACAAACACAACTCTCACAAAAACTCTTCTTACAGCCTTCTAATCCACGTCTTCCTCTTCCTCTTCCTCTTCTTCTTCCTCCTCTTCTTCCTCCTCTTATTCCTCCTCTTCCTCCTCCTCCTCCTCCTAGACTGCATAACACAGCTAACTGATTGATTATTACTCCCACGTCATTTATCACTGTCTTAGTGAGAGAGAGAGAGAGAGAGAGAGAGAGAGAGAGAGAGAGAGAGAGAGAGAGAGAGAGAGAGAGAGAGAGAGAGAGAGAGAGAGAGAGAGAGTGAGAGAGAGAGAAAGAGAGGTGGCTGCGTCACACGCCACCTGCGCTGCGTCACACGCCACCTGCGCTGCGTCACACACCGCCTGTGCTGCGTCACACACCGCCTGCGCTGCGTCACACGCCACCTGCGCTGCGTCACACAACGCCTGCACTGCGTCACACGCCGCCTGCGCTGCGTCACACGCCGCCTGCGCTGCGTCACACAACGCCTGCGCTGCGTCACACAACGCAAGCTCGGCCTATCCTGTATATTTGACGCATGACTGACGCGACACCAGATGCATATATCTCTGCGTTATTTTTTATGCGTCAGTGTGTGCATGTTAGTAGTGGTGGTGGTTGTGGTAGTGCTAGTAGTAGTGGTAGTTGTGGTAGTGTTATTAGTGGTGGTAGTTGTGGTAGTGTTAGTAGTGGTGGTAGTTGTGGTAGTGCTAGTAGTGGTGGTAGTTGTGGTAGTGTTAGTAGTAGTGGTAGTTGTGGTAGTGTTATTAGTGGTGGTAGTTGTGGTAGTGTTAGTAGTGGTGGTAGTTGTGGTAGTGCTAGTAGTGGTGGTAGTTGTGGTAGATGTGGTACTTGTGATAGTGTTGGTTGTAGAGGTAGTTGTGGTAGTGTTAGTAGTGCTGGTAGATGCGGTACTTGTGATAGCGTTGGTAGTAGAGGTAGTTGTGGTAGTGGTTGTAGTTGTGGTAGATGTGGTACTTGTGATAGTGTTGGTAGTAGAGGTAGTTGTGGTAGATGTGGTAGTTGTGGTAGTGCTAGTGGTAGTGATGGTGATTTTGGTAATGTTTTTAGTAGTCGTAATCGTGGTAATGCTAGTAGTGGTGGTGATTGTGGTAGTGTTAGCAGTAGTTGTATTGATTGTAGTATGTAATGTTAGTAGTAGTGGTAGTTGTTGTAGTGTTAGTAGTAGTGGTAGTTGTTGTAGTGTTAGTAGTAGTGGTAGTTGTTGTAGTGTTAGTAGTAGTGGTAGTCGAAGAAAGTGTCGTAGTGGTGGTGATTGTTGTAGTGTTAGTAGTTGTTTTAATTGTTGTAGTTGTGGTAGTGTTAGTAGTGGTAGTTGTAGTGATTGTGGTAGTGACCAATTCTTAATTCTAGATTTTCTTGTCCTTTCTCTTTCTCTCTCTCTGTCTCTCTCTGTCTCTCTCTGTCTCTCTATGTCTCTCTGTCTCTCTCTGTCTCTGTCTCTCTATGTCTCTCTCTGTCTCTCTCTGTCTCTCTCTGTCTCTCTCTGTCTCTCTGTGCTGTGTGTGTGTACTCACCTATTTGTGTTTGCAGGGGGAGAGTCACAGCTCCTGGCCCCGCCTCTTCACTGATCGCTACTAGGTCACTCTCCCTGAGCCATGAGCTTTATCATACCTCTGCTTAAAGCTATGTATGGATCCTGCCTCCACTACATCACTTCCCAAACTATTCCACTTACTGACTACTCTGTGGCTGAAGAAATACTTCCTAACATCCCTGTGATTCATCTGTGTCTTCAGCTTCCAACTGTGTCCCCTTGTTACTGTGTCCAATCTCTGGAACATCCTGTCTTTGTCCACCTTGTCAATTCCTCTCAGTATTTTGTATGTCGTTATCATGTTACCCCCAACCTTCCTGTCCTCCAGTGTCGTCAGGTTGATTTCCCTTAACCTCTCCTCGCAGGACATTCCTCTTAGCTCTGGGACTAGTCAGATGCGGGTTCCAAACTGGTGCTGCATACTTCAGTATGGGCCTGACATACACGGTGTACAGTGTCTTGAACGATTCCTTACTGAGGTATCGGAATGCTGTTCTCAGGTTTGCCAGGCGCCCATATGCTGCAGCAGTTATCTGGTTAATGTGTGCTTCCGGAGACATGCTCGGTGTTATACTCACCCCAAGATCTTTCTCCTTTTAGTGAGGTTTGTAATCCTTGGCCACCTAGACTATACTCTGTCTGCGGTTTTCTTTGCCCTTCCCCGATCTTCATGACTTTGCATTTGGTGGGGTTAAATTCGAGAAGCCAGTTGCTGGACCAGGTGTCCAGTCTGTCCAGGTCTCTTTGTAGTCCTGCCTGATCCTCATCCGATTTATTTCTCCTCATTAACTTCACATCATCTGCAAACAGGGACACTTCTGGTCCTAGGACTGACCCCTGTGGAACCCCGCTCGTCACAGGCGCCCACTCTGACACCTCTTCACGTACCATGACTCGTTGTTGCCTCCCTGTCAGGTATTCTCTGATCCATTGCAGTGCCATTCCTGTTATATGTGCCTGATCCTCCAGCTTTTGTACTTATCTCTCGTGAGGAACTGCATCGAAGGCCTTCTTGCAGTCCAAGAAAATGAAATCTACCCACCCCTCTCTCTCGTGTCTTACTTCCGCTACCTTGTCATAAAACTCCAGTAGGTTTGTGACACAGGATTTTCCTTCCCTGAATCCGTACTGTATGTCGTTTATAATCTTGTTCCATTCCAGGTGCTCCACCACTCTCCTCCTTATAATCTTCTCAATGACTTTGCATACCATACATGTCAGTGACACTGGTCTATAGTTTAGTGCCTCGTGTGTCTCCTTTCTTAAAAATGGGGACCACATTTGCCTTCTTTCATACCTCAGGTATTTGCCCAGTTTCAAGGGATGTGTTGAAAATTGTGGTTAGTGGGACACACAGCATTTCTGCTCCCTCTCTAAGGACGCACGGAAAGATACTGTCGTGTCCTACCGCCTTTGGTGTATCCCCCTGTTAGGACTTCCCGGAGTCCTTTCTGTCTTCCACTTCCTGACAACTCTGTGATTGAAGAAATACTTCCTAACATCCCTATGGCTCATCTGAGTCTGTGTGTGTGTGCGAGTGTGTGTGTGCGTGTGTGTGTGCGTGTGTGTGTGTGTGTGTGTGTGTGTGTGTGTGTGTGTGTGTGTGTGTGTGTGTGTGTGTGTGTGTGTGTGTGTGTGTGTGCAGAACGTGACACGTAATTAAGGAAGATAACTCATGATTAATGTTCAGAGAGTCGCCCTTGTCTGATCTTCTGAGTTGGTGAGTTGTTGTTGTTGTTGTTGGTGGTGCTGGTAGTGCTGGTAGTGGCGATGGTGGTTGTTAGTTATTGTGAAGTTATAAAAATCTGTGAGAATACATACCAGGATACATACCAGGACACATACCAGGATACATACCAGGATACATACCAGGACACATACCAGGATACATACCAGGATACATACCAGGACACATACCAGGATACATACCAGGATACATACCAGGATACATACCAGGATACATACCAGGACACATACCAGGATACATACCAAGATACATACCAGGATACATACCAGGATACATACCAGGGCACATACCAGGATACATACCAGGATACATACCAGGATACATACCAGGACACATACCAGGATACATAACAGGACACATACCAGGATACATACCAGGATACATACCAGGATACATAACAGGACACATACCAGGATACATACCAGGATACATACCAGGACACATACCAGAACACATACCAGGATACATACCAGGATACATACCAGGAC
>NC_069496.1:4814790-4824790 GCF_026875155.1 Cherax quadricarinatus
CTATATGGCAAGATGAACGTTGCTATTTAAGCCAAGATCGCAAGTTCTGCCTATTCGGCACGACACACACACACACACACACATTATAATATATATGTATATATATATATATATAATATATATATATATATATATATATATATAATATATATATATATATATATATATATATATATATATATATATATATACAGTGGACCCCCGGTTAACGATATTTTTTCACTCCAGAAGTATGTTCAGGTGCCAGTACTGACCGAATTTGTTCCCATAAGGAATATTGTGAAGTAGATTAGTCCATTTCAGACCCCCAAACATACACGTACAAACGCACTTACATAAATACACTTACATAATTGGTCGCATTCGGAGGTGATCGCTATGCGGGGGTCCACTGTATAGTATATGTATACATTGAAACCTCGGTGTACGACCAGCTCGGTACTGGAACAAAGCTTAGCACTCAACCAAACAAATACGACATGCCAGAATTTCGCTGTAGACTATTTCATGATTGTTTTTGTATTAACTGTATAAATAAATCACCATGGGGGCCCATGACGATTAATGATAACAGCCAACCAAACAGAAAATTGTTGGGAAGAACTTGATACTCAAACGGAGCGGCACTTGAACAGCCTTCTGGAATAAATTAAAGTCGTATACCAAAGTTCCACAGTAAATGTACATTCATACATATATAAGAATGCAATAATAGCGAACGAGTGACAAAAGATGCAAAACAACCACAGGGGGAGTTGAGTGATAGCTCTAGGCCTTTGTGTTTCAATCAACATATCATCAGGAACTTGCTGTGGAGGAATTTTTCTCCAACCAAGGGTGCAATGACCTCCTAGAGCGACAGTCCTTGGGGCATCGACCCCTCTCAAGGAGGCTAAGACCCCTCTCCTTACTTCCAACACTGGAGAGAAGGAGAGGGTTATGTCTTATTATTTTTGCACTAGCAGAGATGAAATAATATCTTGTGTTTTTGTACACAGTTTCATTAAGGCATAACAGATACACCACTTATCTTAACACATGTTTCTGACTACTGGTATTGAAAATACCAGTATCTGAGGAAACTGCTATTTCCCAAGATTGGGAAATAATCAGAATACAGTGGACCCCCGCATAACGATTACCTCCGAATGCGACCAATTATGTAAGTGTATTTATGTAAGTGCGTTTGTACGTGTATGTTTGGGGGTCTGAAATGGACTAATCTACTTCACAATATTTCTTATGGGAACAAATTCGGTCAGTACTGGCACCTGAACATACTTCTGGAGTGAAAAAATATCGTTAACCGGGGGTCCACTGTAATTTGCTTCTAAACTATTGATAAATCAATGGGCTTCATAACCTATGGCTGGCACCTTAGACTCAAGGAATGCGCTCGTTCTGATTCATCTGAGTCAACAGAGCTGGCACCTATGCTTATAAACACTGTAACAGCGGATAACCACCCATAAAAGGAGAACAGATGTTGCAACAGGCGGATTGCAGTTTGATTTCAACCGGTGAACATTCGATGAAGTGGCCAGGGTACTACCCAGCCAGGCCACACCGTGTTCAATGCAAAAACATTCTTGGCCATATTCGTTTACATACAAATCCTGAGTTACGCACTGACAGTCTCCAGGAAGACTAAAGACGCTCTTCCTACCATGAATAATTATAGACTATTAGTGAGTGATAGTCGTCAGGCGATGTATACCAAACAGATGAGAGGAGTGAAGACATCCAACATCACCACACATCTCACGCCATCAATAATGGTCTCCTTGATGTTGTAACATCACCAGCTCCCTAGACCCATTATGTACCTATGTAAAGATGCTAAACTGTATGTGTGTGACCTAACTAATGTTTGCATAAAAAACTCGTTACGACTGTAACTGGATATAAACATGTAAATACTTCAATTCCACTGTAACTTGTTCAACTATCAAAACTTTGTGGAACAGTTCCTGGACTCATTATGTACCTCTGTAATCCTTTGACTACCAACCACAAGATGGGTATGAGGTGCATAATAAACATGTTAAACTCACTCCCTTCACAATGAGCCAAGTCATTCACCTCAACAATCCTCAGCCACCCATCTCAGCCATCCTCTATCATCCACCTCAATAAACCTCAACAATCCACCACAATAAACAATCTTCAACCATCCATATATTTTGTGACAATTAACCTAAATTGATGAGTTAGGCCTATTGGTCCAAGATGTTCTCAGTTAAATAAGCAACAAGTCGCCAGAAATCAAACCAAACATAAAAGAAATGATGTATAATTGACAATTTAAACCAACAAATATTATTCCTGTAACTTGAGTAGCCTTAACCAATGTATTAAAAATAAAATAACAATAACCAGTAAGACGTGCATCATCAATTTGATTTTTGTTAAAATTTCAAGTAGCGGAGAATATTTCATTGCTTTTTTTTTTTAGGGGCCCAAGGAACGTAACTCTATTTTTTTATACGTTCTTAAGTTCACTTTAGACGATTTTCAAGAATTTAACTACCTCCAACTGATGGCCCCAATTTCAAAGCATTACTTTGAAATTGGGTTCATTAATTGGAGGTAGTTAGGTTCTTGAAAATCGTCTAAAATGAACTTAATATTATAAGAGAAAAATAGAATTACATTCCTTGGACCCCCAAAAATGCCTCAACATTATGTGTTTGTATATATATATATATATACACACACATATATATATATATATATATATATATATATATATATATATATATATATATATATATATATATATATATATATATATATATATATATATATATATGTCATGCCGAATAGGCAGAACTTGCGATCTTGGCTTAAATAGCAATGCTCATCTTGCCATATAGGACAAGTGAAAATTTGTGTATGCAATAATTTCGCCAAAATCTTTCTGAACCAAACGAAAAAAATATATTTCACTGTGTTTGTTTAGTATTAAATTATTGTAAACAAATCTAAAATATATTTAGTTGGGTTAGGCTAAAATAAATTGTTCTTGTTATAATAAGGTTAGGTAAATTTTCTAAGATTCTTTTGGAGCAAAATTAAAAATTTTTACATTAACATTAATGAAAAAAATATATGTTTAAACGTATAAGAGAAAATTTTAGAAAGGACTTAATTTTAAATGAGTTCTTGCTAATTGACCAGTTTTACATATTCGGCACGACATATATATATATATTTATATATATATATATATATATATATATATATATATATATATATATATATATATATATATATATATATATATATATATATATATATATATATATACGTATGTTCAATAAGGTTCATTGTTTGTCAAAATTATTCAGTGTCTAGTTACAAAATTCTTAGCCCACCTAGTGGAGTAATTTGATTCTCCCTGCCCACCCTGCCAGCCCACCCTGCCAGCCCACCCTCCCTCCAACCCTCCTTGCCCACCTCCAGGGCTTCAGAAATAACTCAAATACTGGATTTTCACTCACCAGTAAGATTTAGATATTGTTTGGAACAACACTGTACAACATTGTACCAACACTACCAACACTGTACAACATTGTACCAACACTACCAACACTGTACAACATTGTACCAACACTGTACAACATTGTACCAACACTACGAACACTGTATAACATTATACCAACACTACCAACACTGTACAACATTGTACCAACACTACCAACACTGTACAACATTATACCAACACTACCAACACTGTACAACATTGTACCAACACTACCAACACTGTACAACATTGTACCAACACTACCAACACTGTACAACATTTTACCAACACTGTACAACATTCTACCAACACTACCAACACTGTACAACATTATACCAACACTACCAACACTGTACAACATTCTACCAACACTACCAACACTGTACAACATTATACCAACACTACCAACACTGTACAACATTATACCAACACTACCAACACTGTACAACATTGTACCAACACTATCAACACTGTATCACTGTACAACAATGTTCCAACACTGTATCAACCATATACAACACTGAACCAACACTGCACAACACTGTACAACACTGTACCAACACTGCACAACACTGTACAACACTGTACCAACACTGCACAACACTGTACAACACTGTACCAACGTTCTCATTCTTATTATTCAACTTGAAGTCATCTAAGTTATTCCTCTCTCTCTTTCTCTCTTTCTTAAACATGGTTTTACAAGGTCAGGTTAAGGATTCCTAATTTAATATACAAGCCAAGAGCTGTTACCTACATCAGCCCACTGAAAAACCTTTCTTGTGTTATGAGACATACAAGTAGGGAATAGGATGAAGTTGGAGCCAGCTGTGGGCCAGTTGTTAGCCAGTTGTGGACCAGCAATTTAATTTGATCAACTGACTTTATGTCATTGATATGATTATGGTGTATTGGACTCGTGTCATCCTGGGAATAAATGATCCCAGATAAAGGGATGTTCTGGAGAAGCTGTTGGCTGCCCGTCTTGTGGTATAAAAGGTTGCAATCAGAGTGTAGTTGATGTTGACTTCCCATCTTGTGGTGTAGAAGGTTACAGTCAGAGTGTAGTTGCTGCTGGCTGCCCGTCTTGTGGTAAAGGTTACAGTCAGAGTGTAGTTGCTGCTGGCTGCCTGTCTTGTGGTAAAGGTTACAGTCAGAGTGTAGTTGATCTTGGCTGCCTGTCTTGTGGTGTAAAAACTCACTTGTTGCTGTCCTCAGAGAAGTGTGGTACTTTGACAATACTATTGGCCTTGTACATAACAGTAAGTCCACCCACATTCCTCCTGTGTTGAAGGCTCTGCTGAAATGACAGATCTACCCAGGATGGGTGGAGGCCAGAGATGAGTCATCTTGCTCTGTTCTCTGTTATGTCAAGAAGTCTCAGACGAGACGGAGGGCAGACAATCCAAGAAAGTGGAGCATACTCAAGGTGTGAGCATACTTGTGCCTCGTACAGAATCTTGCAGTCTCTACTGTCGAGCAAATGTGAGATACATCGAAGTGCTGTAAACTTCCTGGCTGCATTGTTTGCAAGATTTACACCGTGATTCTTCATCGTCAGTTTGGAGTCAAATTTCACCCCCAGGTATCAACACTCTTCCAATACCATCCCGTTACCATCATGGTACCACTGCTCCAGCATTACTATCATGGTACCTAGACACCATCAGTTGTGTTCTCTCCCTCCCTCTCTCTCTCTCTCTCTTTGTCTCTCTCTCTCCACAATTCTTCAACCAGGAAAGCACAGAAAATATTGAAGTTCTATTTTGGTCTATTAATGGCCTCTCTATCTATTATCGTCTATAATATCCTCATTATACTCTTCTATCATGTATAATCTCCTCATTATACTATCATTCTGCTCATTATTATAGACCAAAGACGACACTTTAGTGAGTTGAAGAGAAGGAGGAAGAGGTGGAGGAAGATGTGGGCAAGGAGAACAAGAACCACCACAAGAACCACCACAAGAACCACCACAAGAACCACCACAAGAACCACCACAAGAACCACCCCAAGAACCACCACAAGAACCACCACAAGAACCACCACAAGAACCACCACAAGAACCACCCCAAGAACCACCACAAGAACCACCACAAGAACCACCACAAGAACCACCACAAGAACCACCACAAGAACCACCACAAGAACCACCACAAGAACCACCACAAGAACCACCACTAGAACCACCACAAGAACCACCACAAGAACCACCACTAGAACCACCACAAGAACCACCACAAGAACCACCACAAGAACCACCACAAGAACCACCACAAGAACCACCACAAGAACCACCACTAGAACCACCACAAGAACCACCACAAGAACCACCACTAGAACCACCACAAGAACCACCACAAGAACCACCACAAGAACCACCACAAGAACCACCACTAGAACCACCACAACAACAATGTGGCATACTAAGAGTACCTTAGATTATATTTGGTCTGACTTGCAGTAGGTGCTGGACAGGGACCTAAAGTCAGTACCTGACCAGCCGGGCTCTGGTTCCTATGACAGTTTATGTGGAGCCAACAGTAACAGCCTGGTTGATCAGACCCTGATCCACCACGAGGCTTGGTCACAGACTGGGCAGCGGGGGCACTGACCCCTGGAACACCCTCCAGGTACACACACATATAGGCATACCCTCCTAACCAGTGAAGCAGGTGCTAAGATTACCATGAGTTGGGCCCCTTCGTTACACCAGTAACTTGGTACAGTCAGTAGGGGGCCCTTCACTATGATACCACGTTGGTTCAACTAGTAGGGCCCTCTCGTTATACTTGCACCGTGGTTCATCCTGTAGGGGCCCCCTTGTTATACTAGCACCTTGGTTCAACCAGTAGGGGCCCCCTTGTTAAATTAGAACCTTGGTTCAACCAGTAGGGGCCCCCTTGTTATACTAGCACCTTGGTTCAACCAGTAGGGGCCCCCTTGTTATACTAGCACCTTGGTTCAACCAGTAGGGGCCCCCTTGTTATACTAGCACCTTGGTTCAACCAGTAGGGGCCCCCTTGTTATACTAGCACCTTGGTTCAACCAGTAGGGGCCCCCTTGTTATACTAGCACCTTGGTTCAACCA
Organism: Cherax quadricarinatus; assembly: GCF_026875155.1. Lineage (NCBI taxonomy): Eukaryota > Metazoa > Arthropoda > Malacostraca > Decapoda > Parastacidae > Cherax > Cherax quadricarinatus. The sequence goes on from NC_069496.1 coordinate 4,821,411, forward strand.
GCAGGGGCCCCCTTGTTATACTAGCACCTTGGTTCAACCAGTAGGGGCCCCCTTGTTATACTAGCACCTTGGTTCAACCAGTAGGGGCCCCCTTGTTATACTAGCACCTTGGTTCAACCATTAGGGGCCCCCTTGTTATACTAGCACCTTGGTTCAACCAGTAGGGGCCCCCTTGTTATACTAGCACCTTGGTTCAACCAGTAGGGGCCCCCTTATTATACTAGCACCTTGGTTCAACCAATCACAGGGAAGGTGCCACAGTTGTGAAGCGATGTGGTACACTCGTCAACCAACACTGGCAGACTTACCTTCCCTGCTAGCCACTACGCTTCTCACTGTGTCTTGTGCTTGCATTACCTTACTGTAGCTCTAGTGGTAGTGCACTCAGCTCACACATTGAGGTCCGGGGATTGATCCCCGGTATGGCTGAAAGCATTAGGGCATGTTTCCTTAAGAACGTGTTGTCCATGTTCACCTAGCAGTACAATAGGTACCTGGGTGTTAGTGGACTGGTGTGGGTCGCATCCTGGGACAAAATTGACCTAATTTGCAGGAAATGCTCTGCATAACAAGGGACTTTCTATATAGTAGCATGTCATTGGTGTGAGCTATGGTCTGTATAAGTTGTGTCATGTACTGGTAGAAATAAAGATTATTATATCATTTGTATATATTGTACATACATTGCTTGCCCTTTGGTAAGAGAAACGTAAGTATTTATTCTCTGTACCTTGGCCTGCACACCTGGTTGTGCTACAACCAGGTGTGCAGGCCACTAGACTACACCTGTGTTTGTAATGAATAACCACAGCAAAAACAATTGCAACTGCCACAACTTCCACCACAACTGTAAGTATAACCACCACATCAACATACATAGCAACCACAACAACTACCACAACCACCACCACAACAACTACCACAACCACCACCACAACAACACCACAACTGAAACAACCACAACTGCAACATCAACAACCATAACAACAATAACCACAACTGCAACAACCACAACTGCAACAACCACAAACTACAACAGCCACAACTACAACAACCACAACTAAAACAGCCACAAACTACAACAACCACAACTGCAACAACCACAACTGCAACAACCACAATTACAACAACCACAACAACCACAACTACAACAACCACAACTACAACAACCACAACTAAAACAGCCACAACTACAACAACCACAACTGCAACAACCACAACTAAAACAACCACAACTACAACAACCACAAGTGCAACAACCACAACTACAACAACCACAACTACAACAACCACAACAACCGCAACTACAACAACCACAACTACAACAACCACAACAACCGCAACTACAACAACCACAACTACAACAACCACAACTGCAACAACCACAACTACAACAACCACAACTACAACAACCACAACTGCAACAACCACAACTACAAGTGCCACAACCACAACAACCACAACTACAACAACCACAACAACCACAACTGCAACAACTACAACAACCACAACTGCAACAAACACAACAATCACAACTGCAACAACCACAACTGCAACAACCACAACTGCAACAACCACAACTGCAACAACCACAACTGCAACAACCACAACTGCAACAACCACAACTGCAACAACCACAACTGCAACAACCACAACTGCAACAACCACAACTGCAACTACCACAACTGCAACAACCACAACTGCAACAACCACAACAACCACAACCACAACAACCACCACAACAACCACAACTGCAAAAACCACAACTGCAACTACTACAACTGCAACAACCACAACTGCAACAACCACAGCTGCAACAACCACAACTGCAACAACCACAACTGCAACAACCACAACTGCAACAACCACAGCTGCAACAACCACAGCTGCAACAACCACAACTGCAACAACCACAGCTGCAACAACCAGAACTGCAACAACCACAACTGCAACAACCACAACAACCACAACCACAACAACCACCACAACAACCACAACTGCAACAACCACAACTGCAACAACCACAACTGCAACCACAACCACAACAACCACAGCTGCAACAACCACAGCTGCAACAACCACAGCTGCAACAACCACAACTGCAACAACCACAACTGCAACAACCACAACTGCAACTACCACAACTGCAACAACCACAACTGCAACAACCACAACAACCACAACCACAAACAACCACCACAACAACCACAACTGCAACAACCACAACTGCAACCACAACCACAACAACCACAGCTGCAACAACCACAACTGCAACAACCACAGCTGCAACAACCACAACTGCAACAACCACAACTGCAACAACCACAACTGCAACAACCACAACTGCAACAACCACAACTGCAACAACCACAACTGCAACAACCACAACTGCAACAACCACAGCTGCAACAACCAGAACTGCAACAACCACAACCACAACAACCACCACAACCACAACTGCAACAACCACAACTGCAACAACCACAACTGCAACAACCAGAACCACAACCACCACCACAACCACAACTGCAACAACCACAACTGCTACAACCACAACTGCAACAACCACAGCTGCAACAACCACAACTGCAACAACCACAACTGCAACTAACACAACTGCAACAACCACAACTGCAACAACCACAGCTGCAACAACCACAGCTGCAACAACCACAACCACAACAACCACCACAACCACAACTGCAACAACCACAACTGCAACAACCACAGCTGCAACAACCACAACTGCAACAACCACAACTGAAACAACCACAACTGCAACAACCACAGCTGCAACAACCACAGCTGCAACAACCACAACCACAACAACCACCACAACCACAACTGCAACAACCACAACTGCAACAACCACAACTGCAACAACCACAGCTGCAAGAACCACAACTGCAACAACCACAACTGCAACTAACACAACTGCAACAACCACAACTGCAACAACCACAACTGCAACTAACACAACTGCAACAACCACAACTGCAACTACCACAACTGCAACAACCACAACTGCAACAACCACAACTGCAACAACCACAACTGCAACAACCACAACTGCAACAACCACAACTGCAACAACCACAACTGCAACAACCACAACTGCAACAACCACAACTGCAACAACCACAACTGCAACAACCACAACTGCAACAACCACAACTACAACTAACACAACTGCAACAACCACAACTGCAACAACCACAACTGCAACAACCACAACTGCAACAACCACAACTGCAACAACCACAACTGCAACTACCACAACTGCAACTACCACAACTGCAACAACCACAACTGCAACAACCACAACTGCAACAACCACAACTGCAACTACCACAACTACAACAACCACAACTGCAACAACA
>NC_069496.1:4827290-4849790 GCF_026875155.1 Cherax quadricarinatus
ACACACACCACACACACAAACACAAACACACACAACACACAAACACACACACACACACACCACACACACACACACACACACACACACACACACACACACACACACAACCACACAAACACACACAACACACAAACATACACAACACACGCACACACACACACACACACACACAAACACACACAAACACACACACAAGCACATAAATCCCCCATAAATCCCTCACATAAACAGCGAGAATCTATGCCACAAAAATCCCACCGTAAATCTCGGTGTAAATTTTACCACGGCATTCTTCGTAAATAAATCCCATTAATCCCCCTGAAAATCCCTCTTACCCACGTCATTGGGCCCTGATTACCGGAAATTTGAACTTTAAGGTTTTAAAGGCCTGCGAATGAGTTTTAGGGCTGGGAGGACGTTGGGGGTTTAATTATATTCTTTATTAAGCAGATACGATTTAATGCCCGGGGACGGGGGTTTGAAGCTATCCACTAGTAGGGGGTGTGGAGACGGGGGGTTAAAGCTATCCACTTGCTAGGCGGGTGGGAACGAGGGTTTTTAAAGACTATCCACTATGCAGGGGGTGTGGAGACGGGGGTTTGAAGACTATCCCTATGCTGGGCGGGTGTGGGGAGGCGGGTTTGAAGATTTCCCACATGCTGGGTGATTGGGTCGCTAGTGACCTCTGTGTATATACGGGGGTTTATATGCCTGCTGTGTTTTATACACCGATTATATACCTCTCTGTGTATATTAACACTGAACTCCCTGGCTGTGTATATTATACATGATATATATACCTCTTGTTATATTATACCTGATTTTAACCGGGCCGTGTATATAGAAGATTTAGAATGCAATTTTTGGGGTTGTATCTAAGATAACGATAAGGAAAACAAGGGTAGGGTTGTGGCACTAACCGAGCTTCTCTGCTTTTTGAATTTGGATAATACGGGGGTTAAAGGGGCCCGTCTTGAACATCTATTAGAGGGGTAGCGGTGTGGTAAAAGTCTGCCGGGGCCGACCTTGCCCGACTAGTGTTGTGCCGACACCCGTGAGGGGAGAAAAAATGGTAGTGTCAGTGTGCGGAAGCACTGAGGAGGACTACTGGCCCTCTAGGAGGATATACATATAAAACACACAACACAACATGCATCCACTTTAAAGGACTGGCCCCAAATCTGCACACAGAAATCACTCCTACAAAAAAAAAGACTGGGCAGGGATGTAGGGCACCACGAGACAAAGGGAAACCCCATAAGTGTCGGGGGCCCCAAGTTTGTTCAACATCTCCCACTTGTAAGGGGGATTACCAATAGGCCCCGGGCTCCCTTAAAGAGGAGGTGGCGATATTTAGAGTCGGTGCCAGATGAGCCGGGCTTGGTTATACGTTAAAAATCACGTCCCGGCCAAAGTAACAGTGTGGTTGATCAGACCCGACTACAGGGAGGCCTGTTTTTAGACCCCCGGGCCCCTGGGGCGTTTATCGCGGGAAAAACCCCCCAGGGGACCCAGGTAGACTCCAGGTATACTTTAGGCAAACTCAGGGAGACTCCAGGGGATCCAGTGACTCCAGGTGGACTTCAGGTAGACTCCGGTAGACTCCAGGGAGACTTCAGGTAGATCCAGGTAGATCCCGGTGACTCCAGGTAGACTCCAGGTATACTTCAGGCAAACTCCAGGTAATCCAGGAAAAACTCCAGGAGACTCCAGGGGCTTCAGGTAGACCCAGGTAGACCCAGGTAGACCTAGGTGACTCCCGGGGGATTGGTAGCTCCCGGTAGACTTCAGGTAGACCCCGGTAACTTTAGGCAAATCCAGGTGATCAGTAGACTCCCGGTGACTCCAGGTGGACTTTGGTAGACCCAGGTAGGACTCCAGGAACTTATAACTCCAGGTGGCTTAGGTAACTCCAGGGAGACTCCAGGATACCCCAGGCAGACTCCAGGTAACTCCAGGTAGACTTGGTAGATCCCGGTGGACTTCGGTAGTCCAGGGAGACCCAGGGAGCTCCGGTAGACTCCAGGTAGACTTCAAGTAGATCCAGGTACACTTAGGGACTCCAGGTAGACTTCAGGGGGGCTCCCGTAGACTTTGGTAGACTCCCCAAATAGATCCCGGTGCTTCAGGGAAAACCCAGGTAGACTCCCGGAGACTCCAAGTGACTCCCGGTAGACTCAGGTAGACTCCGGTAGACTCCGGTGACTCCCGGGAGACTCCAAGTAGACTCCCCGGGGAGACTCCAGGTAGACTCCCGGGAGACCCAGGTGATCCAGGTAGACTCCGGGAACTCCAGGAAGACTCCAGGAGGGCTCCCCGGTGATCCAGGTAGATCCAAGTAGGGCTCCAGGTAGACTCCGGTAGACCCAGGTAGACCCAGGGAGATCCGGTAGACTCCCGGTAGACTCCAGGTAGACTCCCGGTAGACTTCGGTAGACCCAGGGAGACTCCCGGGAGACTTCAGGTAAACCCCGTAACCCAGGTAGACTCCAGGGGATCCAGGGGGACTTCAGGTAAATCCAGGTAGACCAGGGAGATTCAGGTAGACTCCCGGGAGACTCCAGGTGCTCTGGGAGACACCAGGTGGACTTCGGGAGACTCCCGGTAGACCCAGGTAGACTCCGGTAGACTCCCGGGAGACTCCGGGAACTCCAGGTTCTTCAGGCAGATCCAGGTAGACTGGTAACTCCCGGTAGCTCCAGGGGGAGACTCCAATAACTCCAGGTAGACTCCAGGTAGATCCAGGGGAGACCCCGGAGACCCAGGGAACTCCAAATAGACTCCAGGTAGACTCCAGGTAGACTCCAGGTGATCCAGGGAGACTCCAGGGAGACTCCCGGTAGTCCAAAAAAGACTCCAGGTAGACTCCAGGTAGGGCTCCAGTAGACTCCAGGTAGACCCCGGTAGTCTCCAGGAAGATCCAGGTAGATCCAGTTAGATCCATAGACTCCAATAGCCCAGGGGACTCCCCAGGTAGACCCCGGTAGACTCCAGGAGACCCAGGTGGGCTCCCGGTGACTCCCGGTGACTCCAGTAGTCAACCAGCCAATGCAAATCATGAAGATTGAGGAGGGGCAAAGAAGACCCCAGACAGAGTTTAGGCTAGGTGGACAAAGACTACAGACCTCACTCAGGGAGAAAGACCTTGGGGTGACCATAACACCGAGCACATCACCGGAGGCACACATCAAACCAAAAAACCGCTGCAGCATACGGGCGCCTGGCAAACCGAGAATAGCGTTCCGATACCTTAATAAGGAATCGTTCAAGACACTGTACACTGTGTAGTTAGGCCCATACTGGAATGCAGCACCAGTCTGGAAACCCCCCCCCTTCTCTTCCTGCCTCTTTTCTCCTCTCTCCTCCTTTTCTTTTCCTCCCCCCTCCCTTTTCTCTCTTCCCTTTCCCCTTTCTCTTTCTTCCCCTTTTTCTTCTCTCCCCCTCTCCCTCTTCTCTCCCTCCCTTTTTCTCTCCCTCCTCCCCTCTCTCCCTCTCTCTCTTCTCTTCTCTCTCTCTCTTCCCGTCCCCTCTCTTCTTCTCTTCCCCCTTTTTCCCCTCTCCTTTTACCTCTTCCTCCTCTCCCCTCCCTCTCGGGCTCTTCCCCTTTTCTTCCCCTCTGCCTCCCCTCTCTTCTGTCTTAATTTTTCTGCCCCTCTCTCCCCCTCTCCTCTCTCTCCTCTCTCTCTCTCTCTCTCTCTTCTCTCTCCTGTTCCCCTGTTTTTCTCTCTGTCTCCTCTCTCTTTTGTCTCTTCTCTTTTTTCCTTCTGTTTTTTCTTCCCCTCTTCTCTAAATCTCTCTCTCTTCTGTCTCTCTCTTTTCCCTCTTTTGTTTTTTCTGTCTGTCCTTTTCCTCTCTCCCCTTTTCTCTCTCTTTTCTTCTGGGCTCCTCTCTCTTTTCTTTTCTTTTTTCTTTTTCTCTCTCTCTTCTCTCTCTCTCTCTTTCTCATCTCTTCTGCCTCTCTATGTCTTTTCCTGTCCTCTTTTTCTCTCCTTTTCTCCTCTCTCTTCTCTCCTCTCTCTTCTCTCTTCTCCCCTCTCTGTTTTGTCTGTCCCCTTTTCCCCTCTGTCTCTCCCCCTTTTTTGTCTGTCTGTCTGTCTGTCTCTCTCCCCTCTCTCTCTCTTTTCTCTCCTCTCCCCTCCCTCTCCTCCCCTCTCTCCCCCTGTTCTCCTGTCTCTCCTTGCTCTCTCTCCCCTCTGTCTCTCTCTCTGTCTGTCTCTTTTTATGTCTTTCTTCCTTCCCCTCTCTCTCTTTTTCCCTCTCTCTCCTCCCCCCCTTTCCCCTCTCTTCCCCTTTGCAGGTTGGCCACCGGGTAAAAAATCTCATTATGCTTCAGGAGCTTTTAAAATTTGCTTTCAAACCTTCATCTAAACAGTTTTTTAATCACATTTTAACTTAAAACCAACTTAAACCCCTACCTACACTTACCTAAAACCCAACTTCCTACCTAACTTAACCTAACCTAACTTAACCTACCTAATTACCTAACCTAACTTTAAACTAACCTAACTTTTAACCAACCTTTTTTCCTAACCTAACTTACCTAACCTAACTTAACCTACCCAACCCCTTAAACCTAACCTAACTTAACCTTTTAAACCAAATTTAAACCAAACCTACCTTTAAACCAAAAACCTAACCTAACTTAAACCCAACTTAACCTACCTAACTTAACCTAAACCTAACCTTTTTAACCCCTAAACCCTAACCTTAACCATAAAACCCCATAACCCCTTTTCCCCCCCTCCCCCCCCCTTTCCTCCCCCTAAAAAACCCTTAAAAACCCAACCTAACTTAAATACCTAACTTTTCCTACCCAACTTAACCTAAAAAACTTAACCTAACCTAACTTAACCTAAAAATAAAAATTAATCCTAAACTAACTAACCTAACCTACTTAAAATAACCCAACTTAACCCAAAATAACTTTTCCCACCTAACTTAACCTAAACCAAACTTAAACCCAACCTAAATTAACCTAACCCAACTTAACCTAAAAAAATTTAAAATAACCAACTTTAAAAACCTAACTTAACCACCTAACTTAACCTACTTAACCTAACCAACTAACTTTAACCCTTAAAACCCAAATTAACCTAATTTAAACCAAAACCTAACTTAACCCTAACCCAACTTTAACCCAACCTAAATTAACAAAAATAACTTTAAAACCCAACCAAATTAACCTCCTAACAACCCAACCAACTTAACCCTCCTAATAAAACCCAACCTAACTTAACCTAAAAATAACTTAAAAACCTAACCTAATTTAACCTAACCTAACTTAACCCAACCTAATTAAACCCCCTTTAAAAAAAAAAAAACCAACTTAACCTAACCTAAATTAAAACCCAACCAAATTTAAATACCCAACTTAACCTAACCTAATTAACCTAACCTAAATTAAACCCAACCAACTTAACCCAACCTAATTAACCCAGCCTAAATTAACCTAACCTAAATTAACCCAACCTAACTTAACCAACCTAAATTAACCTAACCAACTTAACCCAACCCAATTAACCTAACCAACTTAACAACCTAACTTAAACCAACCTAATTAACCTAACCAATTAACTACCTAACTTTAACCCCTAACTTAAAACCTAACCTAACTTTAAATAACCAACTTAACCCAAACCCCAACTTAACCTAAAATTTAAATAACCTAACTTCTAATAACTTAACCTACCTAAATTTAAACCCAACTTAACCTAACCAAACTTAACCTGCCTAACTTAACCCAACCAACTTAACCCAAATAACTTAACCAACCCACTTAACCCAGCCTAACTTAAAACTAACCTAACTTTAACCTAAACCCAACTTAACCTAAAAACCCAACTTAACCCCAACTTAAACCCAACCTAAAAAATAACCTAAATTAACCTAAAACCCAACTTAACCCCAACTTAACCTAACTTAAACCTTAACTTTAACCTAACTTAAACCCAACCCAACTTAACCTAAATTAAACCCAACCTTAAAATTAAAACCCAGCCTAACCTTACCTAACTAACTTAAAAACCCAACCTAACTTTAACCCAAACCTAACTTCCTACCTAATTAACCTAACCTAACTTAACCTAATTTTCCTAACCTAACCAACCTAAAATAACCTAACTTAAAACCCAAAAACCTAACCTAAATTTAACCAAAATTAAACCAACTTAAACCTAACTTAACCTAAATTAACTAACCTAACTTAAAATAACTTAAAACCAAAAATTTAAACCCAACCCAACTTTTAACCTAATTAACCTACCCAACTAACTAACCAACTAAAATTTAACCCAGCCTAATTAACCCAACCCAACTTAAAACCTAAAAACCCACCTAACTTACCTAACCTAACTTTAACCTAACCTAATTAACCTAAACCCAACCCAACCTAAAACCAACTTAACCTAAATAATAACCCAAAACCCAATTAACCTAACTTAACCTACTTAACCCAACCAAAAAAAAACATAACTAATTAAAACCCAACCTAACTTAACCAACTTAACCTAACTTAACCTAACTAAAATTCCCCTCCCTAATTAAAAACCCAAAATTTTCTTAACCTAACCTCTTCTTCCTGCGTAATTACCCCCCTAAAACCTAAAATTACTAATTTAAAAATAACCTCCTACTAACTTTCCAACTTTAATCAAATTACAAAACCCAAATTCTCGTTTTTTCCCTGGCCGCTACTGGGTTCCCCCTTTTCCCTAAACCCGGGTGAGTTTTTTATCTTTCCTCTTCTAAAGCTATGTAGGGACCCTGCCTCCACTCCCTCGTTTCCCCAAACAAATTCCCCATTCCCAAAACTCTCTGGGCCCTGAAAAAAATATTCCTAACATCCCTGTGTTTATCTTTTGTCGTCAATTTCCCAACTTTTTGCCCCCTTGTTACTTTTTCCCCATCTCGGGAACATCCTGTTTTTGGGTCCACCTTGTCAGTTCCTCTCAGTATTTTATATGCCTTTTATCGTATCTTCCCCTACTCTCCTGTTCTTTAGGACATCCCCCTTTAAGCTCGGGGACTAGCCCTTGTTGAAAAACCTTTTTGCACTTTCTCTATTTTTCTTCACGTGCTTGGCTGGGTTTGGGGGTTCCCAAAAACTGGTGCCGCATACCCCAAATTTTGGGGGCCTAAACAAACACGGTGTACGGGGCCCAAATGTTTCCTTTTTTAAGATGGGGAATTGTTTGTTCTGGGTTTTGGCGCCCATATGCTCCCAGCATTTTATTTGGTTTTGTGCGCTTCAGGAGATGTCCCCGGTGTTTTTACTCCCCCCAAGATCTTTTTCCTTGAGTGAGGTTTGTAGTCTCGGGCCCCCCTAAAACTGTTTCCGTCTGCGGTCTTCTTTCCCTTTTCCCCCAAATCTTCAGGGACTTTGCACTTGGGGGGTTGAACTCCGGAACCCAAATTGTGGACCAGGTCTGCCAGCCTGTCCAAATCCCCTTTGTGGGTTCTGCCTGGTCTTCGATGGGATTTGAATTTTTCCTCATAAACCTTCACGTCATCGAAAAAAGGGGGGACCCTCAAGTTTTTTCCTTCCTTTAAATTCTTTTCCAAAATACCAAAAACCCGCACTGGTCCTGGGACTGACCCCTGGGGACCCCGCTGGAAACAGGGCCCACTCTGACCCCTCGCCCCCGAAACCATGACTCGTGCTGTTTTCCCCCGCCCGGGTTATCCCTTGACCCCTTGGGTTTTTCCCTTTCCCTGTTATCCCCCCCCTTTGGTCCTCCGTTTTTGACTAATTCTTGTGGGGAAAAACGGTGTCAAACGCCTTCTTGCACCCAAAAAAAACGGGCAATCTATCCACCCCCTTTTCTCTGTTTTTAACTGCTGTCACCATGTAAATAGAATCCATTTTGGGTTTTGGGGACACAGGATTTTCCGCCCCCCTGAAACAATGTTGGTGGGGGTTGATGAGACCCTTTTCCCTTTCTGGGTTTGTTCCACCCTTTTCTCCTATAATCTTCCCCCATGTTTTTTGCATACTATACGGGTTCAGTACCCACTGGTCTGTATTTTTAATGCTTCAGCTGTCTCCTTTTTAAAGATTGGGCCCTAAAATTTGCTGTTTTCCCCATGCCTCAGGCAATCCCCCCCTGTTTCGTTAGATGAATTGAATATTGTTTTTTGGGGAACAACTTAGCGCCTCTGCCCCCCCATTAAAGGGACCCTTAAAGATGTATTGAAATTTTTAAATTTGGGGGTTACACTTTAGCGCCTCTGTCCCTCTCCCCCAAAAACCCAGGGGGAGTTTTATCGGGCCCCCCATTGCCTTTGGGTATCTAGTTTCACTCAAAAAGCCCTTCACTTTTTCCCTCGGTTGTGTGAAAGGGTGCCGCACATGGGTGGTGAACCCCACCTCTCCGTCTTTCGGGGCCCCTTCGGGTCCCCCTCTTTTGAACACTTCTTTAAAATCCTTGTTGATTTTCCTACATACTCACGGTCATTTCTTGTTGTCTCTCCCCCTTTCCCTTTCCTTTAGCCTGATTCCTGGTTTGACTGTTGTTTTTTCCCCCTGATGTGGGTGTACAAAAAAATTTCGGGCAGATTTTTTGGGTTTCGCTGCTATGTCATTTTTATATTGTCTTTGGGCCTTTCCCCTTTTTGTGCATATTCGTTTCTGGGGTCTACGACTGCTCTCCTTAAATTTTCCTGGGGCCTTTGCCTTCTATTTTTTCTTCCCCTTCCCCAGCACACTTGGTTTTTGCCTCCTTGCATCTTTGGGTGAACAATGGGGTCCTCCCGGCTTTTTCATTATTCCTGTTACCCTATTGTGTGGGTGTGTGTTTTTTGTGTGGTGTGTGTGTGTTTGGGGTGTGTGTGTGTGTGGTGTTTTTGTGTGTGGGGTGTGTTTATTTTTTGGGGTTTGGGGTTTTGTTGAGTTTTGTTGGGGTGTTTTTGTGGTGTTTGGGGTGTGGGGTTGTGTGTTTTGTTGTTGTGTGTTGTGTGTGTGTGTGTGTGAGTGTGTGTGTGTGTTTTGTGGTGTTTGGGGTGTTTTGTGTTTTGTGTTGTTTTGTGTTGGTTTTTTGTTTTGGGTGTTGTGTTGTGTGTTGGTGGGGTGGTTTTTGTGTTGTTTTTGTGTGTGTTGGTTGTGTTTTGGGGTTTTGTGTGTGTTTTGTGTGTGTTGTTGTGTTTTTTGGTGTTGTTTGTGTGTTGTGGGGTGGTTGTGGGGTGTGTTGTTGTGTTTGTGTTGTGGGGTGGTGTTGTGTGTGGGTGTGTTTGGGGTTGGGGTGTGTGTGTGTGTGTGTTTTGTTTGTGATTGTGTTGTGTTTGTGTGGTGTTGTGTGTTGTGTGGTTGGAGTGTTGGGGTGTTGGGTGTGTTGTTTTTGTGTGTGGTTGTTTTGTGTGGTTTGTTTGTGTGTGTGGTGTGTGTGTGTGTGTGTTGTGGGTGTGTGTGTGTGTGTGTGTGTGTGTGTTGTGTTGTGTGTGGGGTGTGTGTTGTGTTGTGTGTGTTTTTGTGTGTTGTTGTTTGTGTGTTGTTTTGTGTGTTGTTTTTGTGTTGGGGTGGGTTTTGTGTGGGGTTTTTGGTGTGTTGTGTGTTGGGGTGTGTTTTGTGTGGTGTGTGTTTTTTTGTGTTGTGTGTGTGTAGGTTTTGTGTGGGGTGTTGTGTGTGTGTTTTGTGTTGTGTGTTGTGTTTTGGGGAATTTGGGGTGTTGTGTGTGTGTGTTGGTTTTGTATTTTGTGTGGGGTGTGTTGTGTGTGTGTGTGTGTGGGTTTGTGGGGTTGTGTTGTGTTTTGTGTGTGTGTTTTTTGTTTGGGGTGTGTGTGTGTGTGTGTTTGTGTGTTGTGGTGTGTGGGGTGTTGTGTGTGGGGGTGTGTGTGTGTTGTGTGTGTGTGTGTGTGTGTGTGTGTGTGTGTGTGTTGTGTGTGTGTTTTGTGTGTGTGTTTGTGGGGTTGTGTGTGTGTGTGTTGTGTGTGTTTGTGTGTGTGTTTTGGTGTGTTGTGTGTGTGTGTGTGTGTGTGTGTGTGTGTGTGTGTGTGTGTGTTTGTGTGTTGTGGTGTGTTGTGTGTGGTGTTGGGGGTGGTTTTTGTTGTTGGGGTGTTTTGTGTGTGTGGGGTTTTGTGTGGTGTGTGTGTTTGTGTGTGTGTGTGTGTGTGTGTGTGTGTGTGTGTGTGTGTTGTGTTTTGAGTGTTTTGGTTTTGTGTTGTGTGTGTGTGTGTGTTGTGTGTGTTGTGTGTGTTTTGTGGTTTGTGTGTGTTTTTGTGTGTGGTGTGTGTTTGTGTGTGTGTGTGTGTGTGTGTGTGTGTGTGGTGTGTGTGTGTGTGTGTTGTTGTGTGTTGTTGTTGGTGTGTTTGGGGTTTGTTGGGTGTTTGTGTGTGTGGGTTGTTGTGTTTTTGTGTGTGGTTTTTTGGGGGTGTGGTGGGGGTTTTGGGGTGTGTGTTGTGTTGTGTTGTGTTTTTGTTGTGTGTGTGTGTTGTGTGTGTTGTTGTGTGTGTGTGTGGTGGGTGTGTGTGTGTGGTGGTGTGTTGTTTTGTGTTTTTTGTGTGGTGTTTTGTGTGTGTGTGTGTGTGGGTGTGTTTTGTGGGGTGTGTGTGGTGTGTGTGTGTGGGGTGTTGGGGTTTTGTGTGTGGAAATTTCCCCCCTTTGGTCTTGCCCGGGGTTTTAACCCTTGCTCTTGCTTTCCCGATCTTCCCGGGGTTCTGTCGTACCTCCTTTTTAAAACAACGTACAACCTACCTCCCGTTCTGAGTGGACACTTTTGCGTGTTTTTAACGTTTTCCCATAGGCCTGACAAAACCCCCGTAAAATTCCCCCATTAAAGCTTTTTCACAAAAGGGTAGGATATTTTAGAAGATACTCACATTTTGAGAAATGTTCCATCTTTTTTTTTTCTCTTTCCCCTCTACGTCTCCCTTTTTTTCTCCCTCGTTCTTTAAAAACCCACCGAAAAAGGGTTTTATAAAGTCAACTGCAGAGCTTACCCAAAACTTGTTGCCAAACCTGTGGGCTTTTTTTAAAACCTGCCAAAACCCGTGGGGTTTATAAAGCCTGCCCCCCAACCCGTGGAGCTTTTAAAGCCCCGCCACAAACCCGTGGAAACTTTATAAAACCCGCCACAGTGGAGCTTTACCCAAAGGGTTGTTGCCCCCATCCCTTTGGGCTTTTTAAAGCCTGCCACATCTGTGGAGCTTTATAAAGCCTGCCACAACCTGTGGAGCTTTATAAAGCCTGCCACAACCTGTGGAGCTTTATAAAGTCTGCCACAACCTGTGGAGCTTTATAAAGCCTGCCACAACCTGTGGAGCTTTAAAAAGCCTGCCCCAACCTGGGAGTTTTTAAAAGGCTCCCCCACAACCTGTGGAGTTTTTAAAAAGGGCCTCCCAAACCTGTGGGCTTTATAAAGCCTGCCAAAACCCCTGTGGAGCTTTATAAAGCCTGCCAAAACCCTGTGGAGCTTTATAAAGCCCCACAACCCCTGTGGGCTTTTAAAGCCTCCCCAAAAACCTGTGGAGCTTTATAAGCCTGCCACAGTGGAGCTTTCAAAGTTTTTGCCACAAACCTGTGGGCTTTTAAAGCCTCCCAAACCTGTGGAGCTTTTAAAGCCTGCCCCCCCCCTGGGAGCTTTATAAACCTGCCAAAACCCTGGGAGCTTTATAAAGTCTGCCAAAACCTGTGGAGCTTAAAAACCCTGCCCAACCTGTGGGGGTTTATAAGGCCTCCCAAACTGGGGGCTTTTTAAACCTGCCACAACCTGTAGCTTTAAAAAGCCCCCAAAAAACCTGGGAGCTTTATAAGGCCTGCAACCCCTTTGTGGAAGCTTTAAAAGGCCCTCCCACAACCTGGGAGTTTATAACCCCTGCCAAAACTCTTGGACCTTATTAAGTCTGCCACAACCTGTGGGAGCTTTATAAAGCCTGCCCAACCTGTGGAGTTTAAAAAGCTTGTTGCCACAACCTGTGGATTTACAAAGTTTGTTCCCCAAAACCCTGGGGCTTTTAAAAAAGCCTGCCCCCGTGGGTTTTTTAAAACCCTCCCAAAAAACCTGTGGAGCTTTATAAAGCCCCACAACCTGTGGAGCTTTAAAAAACCCTGCCACAACCTGTGGAGCTTTACAAACCCTGCCACATGGAGCTTCAAAAAAGCCTGCCACGTGGGGGTTTACAAAAGCCTGCCACAGTGGAGCTTCCAAACCCTCCCAAGTGAGCTTTATAAAGCCCCCCCAAACCCTGGGGAGCTTTTAAACCCTGCCAAACCTGGGGAGCTTTATAAACCCTGCCACAACCAGTGGACTTTACAAACCCTGCCACAGTGGGCTCAAAAAACCCTGCCACAGTGGAGGTTATAAAGCCTCCCCCCAAAGGGGGCTTCAAAAGCTGCCACAGTGGAGCTTTACAAACCCTGCCACAGCGAGCCTTACAAAGCCTGCCAAGTGGAAGCTTTGAAAAACCCTCCCCACAGTGGAGCTTTAAAAGCCCCCACAGTGGAGCTTCACAAACCCTGCCATAGGAGTTTACAAGCCTTCAAGGGGGAGCTTTTCCAAAGCCTGCCACAGCGGAGTTCACAAAGTGCCCAGAGTGGAGCTTTTAAATAAAAAGTCGCACAGCGGAGCTTAAAAAAACCCGCCAGATGGAGCTTTACAAAGTCTCCACAGTGGGCTTTACAAAGCCTGCCACATTTTTAGGTTTCAAAAAAACCTGCCACAGTGGACCCCTTCAAAAGCCTCCCACAGTAGGGGCTTTACAAAAGCCTGCCACATTGGAGCTTTCAAAGCCTGCCACAGTGGAGCTTCAAAAAAGCCTGCCACAGTGGGAGCTTACAAAGCTTCCCACAGGGGGAGCTTTAAAAAAGCCTCCCCAAAGTGGAGCTTTACAAAGCCTCCCCCCAGTGGAGTTCACAAAGCCTCCCAAAAAGTGGAAGCTTCACAAAGCCTGCCACTGGGGGCTTTTTAAAAGCCTGCCACAGTGGGGGCTTCCAAAGCCCTCCACAGTGGAGCTTCACAAAGCCTGCCACAGTGGAGCTTCATAAAGCCTGCCACAGTAGAGCTTTACAAAGCCTGCCACAGTGGAGCTTTACAAAGCCTGCCACAGTGGAGCTTTACAAAGCCTGCCACAGCGGAGCTTCACAAAGCCTGCCAGAGTGGAGCTTTACAAAGTCTGCCACAGTGGAGCTTCACAAAGCCTACCACAGTGGAGCTTTAACAAAGCCTGCCACAGTGGAGTTTCAAAAACCCTCCACGTGGAGCTTCAAAAAAGCCTACCACAGGGAGTTTTACAAAGCCTATCACAGGGGAGTTTTTACAAAGCCTGCCACAGGGGGTTTCACAAAAACCCTGCAACAGTGGAGCTTTCACAAACCACCACAGGGGGAGTTTTTAAAAAGTCCCACTGGAGCTTTACAAACCCTCCCAAAGGGGAGCTTCACAAAGCTACCACGTGGAGCTTTCAAAGCCACCACAGTGGAGCTTTACAAAGCCTATCACAGGGGGGAGCTTTCAAAGCCTACCAAGTGGAGCTTTAAAAAGCCTACCACAGGGGGGAAAGTTTTTCAAAAGCCTGCCACAGGGGGAGCTTCACAAAGCCTGCAACAGTGGAGTTCACAAACCCTACCACGGGAGCTTTAAAAAAACCTACCAAGGGTTGGACTTACCCCTTCACAGTGGAGTTTACAAACCCTGGTCCCACCAGCCGAACTTCATCAAGGAAAAGCAAAGGGTATGAAATCATTAGTTCGCTTTATTATAGAGAAAATAAATCATCCGGTTTAATTGTTCAACCCTTGGATAAAAATTCTCTAAAATTTTAAATTCCAAGAATTTTTGTTAACACCAAAGCTGGGCGGGAAAAATGTCTGAAAAAACTGGAGCGATTGTTTATGTTTCGTTTTTAATTGATTGATAGATGATTTTTTTTTGGTGTGTGGTGGGTTTTGTGTGTTTTGGGGTGTTGTGTTTTTTGTGTTGTTGGGGTTTTGGTGGGGGTGTGGTGTTTTTTGTGTGTGTGTGTGTATGTGTGTGTGTGTGTTGTGTGTTTTGTGTGTTTTTTGTGTTTGTGTGTTTTGTGTGTGTGTGTGTGTGTGTGTTTTGTTGTGTGTTGTGTGTGTGGTTTTGTGTTGATGTGTTTTGTGTGTGTGTTGGAGTGTTGTGTGTGTGTGTGGTGTATGTGTTGTGTGTGTGTTTTGTGTGTGTTTTGGTTTGTGTGTGGTTGTTGTTTTGGTGTGTTTTGTTTTGGTGTGTGTGTTGTGGTGTGTTTTTGGTTGTTTGTTGTGTGTGTGTTGTGTTGTGTGTTTGTTTGTGTGTGTGTGTGTTTTTGGTGTTTTGTGTGTGTGTGTTTTTGGTGTGGTGTGTGTGTTTGTGTGTTTTGGTGGGTTTGGGGTGTGTGTGTGTGTGTGTGTTTGTGTTCTGTTTTGTGTGTGGGGTTTGTTGTGTGTGTTGGTGTGTGGTGTGTGTGTGTGTGTGTGGTTTTGTGTGTGTACTCACCTAGTTTACTCACCTGTTGGGGTTTTTTGGGGGGTGAGTCCGAGCTCCTGGCCCCGCCTTTTCCCACGGGTCCTACTACACTCTCCCTAAACCCCGTGAGCTTTATCATACCTCGTTAAAAAGCTATGTAGGGACCCTGCCTCCACTACATCGCTTCCCAAAAAACTATTCCACTTACGACTACTCTGGGGCCCCTGAAGAAACTTCCTAACATCCCGTGATTCATCTGTTCTTAAATTTCCCAAAAACTGTGTCCCTTTGTTATGTGTCCAATCTCTGGAACATCCTTTTTTGCCACCTTGTCAATTTCCTCTCAGTATTTTGTATGCGTTTTCATGTCCCCCCTACTCCCCTGCCCCCCCCATTCGTCAGGTTGTTTCCCCTTTACCTCCCTTAGGACAACCTCTTAGCCTGGGACTGCTTGTTGCAAACCTTTTGCATTTCCTAGTTTTTTCACGTGCTTGGGGTAGGTGTGGGGGTTTTTCCCAAATGGTGCCGCATACTCCAATAGGGCCCCCAAAAGTTACGGTGTACAGGGGGCCTGAACGATTCCCTTTTTTAAGATGTCGGGGGAAAGTGTTCTTATGTGTGTGTGGTGTGTGTTGTGTATGTGTTGTTGTGTTTGTTGTGTGTGTTTGTGTGGTTTTAGTGGTGTGTGTGTTTTGTTGTTTTGTGTTTTTGTGTTTGTGTGTGTGTTGTGTGTGTTTGTGTTTTTTTGTTTGTGTGGTGTGTGTGTGTGTGTGTGTGTGTTGTGTGTACTCACCTAATTGTATCACCTAATTGTGGTTTTCAGGGGGCGAGACTCGCTCCGGCCCCCCCCTTTACTGATCGCTACTGGGTCCTTCTCTCTCTGCTTCCTGACTTTGTCATACCCCTTCTTAAAAAAAATGTTTTTTCCCCTCCACTATTTACTTGCTAGGGATTCCAATTGCGACAACTCTATGACTGAAGAAATATTCCTAACGCCCGTGACCGTCTGGGGGTCTTCAGCTTCCAGTTTTTGACCCCTTTTTTCCCCGTTCCCCCCCTCTGGAAACATCCTATATTGTCCACCTTTTCTATTCCCCCCCAGTAAAATTTTATGTCTTATCATGTCCCCCCCGACCCCTTTTGTCTCCCGTGTGTCTCCGATTTCCCCTTAAAACCCTTCCTCGACGACATTCCCTTGGCTCTGGGATACCTTTTTCAACCCTTTTTTACTTTTTCTAACTTCTTGAGTGCTTTGCCAGGTTGGGGTTTCCAGACTGGGGCTGATACTCCGTATGGGCCAACTACACAGTTTTTTAGTTCGAACGTTTTTATTAAAGGGATCGGAACGCTATTCTCAGGGTTTTCCAGGCGCCCCCCTATGTGCAGCAGTTATTTGGTTGAGGTGCCTCCCCGGGGTGGCCGGGGTTATGGGCCCCCCCAAAACCCTTTTTTTCCCCGAGTGAGGGTTTCGTCTTTGTCCACCCACCTATATCTGTCTGCGGTCTTCTTTGCCCTTCCAATCTTCATGACTTTCATTTTCAGGATTGAATTCGAGAAGCCGTTGCTGGGCCAAAGTCCAGCCCCCTCCAGGTCTCTTTTCAGTCCTGTCTATCCTCGTCCGTTTTTAAATTTTTCTCATCAAATTCACGTCATTGGAACAGGGACATTCAGAGTCATTCTTCCATCATGTCGTTCACATAACAAAATAGCAAAGGTCCTAGAAAAGACCCCCGTGGGACCCCCCTCGTAACGGCGCCCACTGTGATACCCTTCACGTACCATGACTCTTCTGCCTCCCTGCAGGGATTTTCCTTTTCCCTTGCAGTTTCCCTCCCTTTACGTGCGCCGATCCCCGCAGCTTCTGACTAAACTCTTGGGGGGGAACTGTGTCAAAGGCCTCTCTGCAGTCTAGGGGGAAAAAGCAATCTACCCCAAACCCCCTCTCTCGTGTCTTACTTCCGTTACCTTTTCATAAAACTCCAGGGGGGTTTGTGATACAAGATTTGTTCCATGTTTTGTGGTTTGTGGTTGTGTGTTGTGTGTGTTTGGGTGTGTGGGGGTGTGTGTTGTGTTTGTGTGTTTTGTGTGTGGTGTGTGATGTGTGTGTGTGTGTGGTGTGTTTGTGTATGTGTTGTGTTTGTTTTTTTGGGTTTTGTGTGTGTGTGTGTTATGAGTTGTTGGTGGAAAAAATCTTTTCAAGGTGGGTCACACACACACACATGCACACACACACACACACACACACACACAACACACACACACACACACACACACACCAAACAACACAACCACAACACACACACATCCCCACACACAAACACACACAAACACACAACACACAACACACAACACACCACCACACAAACCGCACCAACCCACACACAACACACACACACACGCACACACACAAACACGCACACACACACACACACACACACAACACCCAACACACACACACAACCACAACACACACACAACACACACACCACACACACACACACACCAACACACACACACACACAGTGGGAAAATCTAAAGGGTGGTCAAAGGGAAAAAACTGGGCCCTTTTAAAGTATTTGTCATGACGTTGTACATTGGGGAAATTGTTGCCGTTTGGGAGAGCAACGGTCAAACGGCAAAGGTAGTAGGGTTTGGTAGACAACAACCTTTCCCGGGGGGTCTACCCTCCTTCATGGTTGATAGACAACAACCATCCGGAAGGTACTACCCCCTTCATGGTTGGTAGACAACAACCATCCTGGAGGTACTACCCCCCTGCATGGTTGTGACAACAACCATCCGGGGAAGTACTTTCACCCTGTCTGGTTGGTAGACAACCATCCTGGAAAAGGGACTACCCTCCTGCATGGTTGGAGACAAAAAACCATCCGGGGATTATACCCTCCGTCTGGGTGGTAGACAACAACCATCCTTTTGGGGGATACCCTCCTGTCAGGCGGTGAAACAACCTCCTTGAGGTACTACCCTCCCGTCATGGTTGGTAGACAAAAACCCTCCCGGGAGGTACTACCCTCCTGTCATGGTTGGTAGACAACAACCATCCAGGGAGGTACTACAATCCTGTCATGGTTGGTAGACAACAACCATCCTGGGAGGTACTACCCTCCTGTCATGGTTGGTAGACAACAACCATCCTGCAAGGTACTACCCTCCTGTCATGGTTGGTAGACAACAACCATCCTGGGAGGTACTACCCTCCTGTCATGGTTGGTAGACAACAACCATCCTGGAAGGTACTACCCTCCTGTCATGGTTGGTAGACAACAACCATCCTGGGAGGTACTACCCTCCTGTCATGGTTGGTAGACAACAACCATCCTGGAAGGTACTACCCTCCTGTCATGGTTGGTAGACAACAACCATCCTGGAAGGTACTACCCTCCTGTCATGGTTGGTAGAAAACAACCATCCTGGGAGGTACTACCCTCCTGTCATGGTTGGTAGACAACAACCATCCTGGGAGGCACTACCCTCCTTTCATGGTTGGTAGACAACAACTATCCTGGGAGGTACTACCCTCCTGTCATGGTTGGTAGACAGCAACCATTCTGGGAGGTACCACCCTCCTGTCATGGTTGGTAGACAACAACCATCCTGGGAGGTACTACCCTCCTGTCATGGATGGTAGACAACAACCATCCTGGGAGGTACTACCCTCCTGTCATGGTTGGTAGACAACAACCATCCTGGGAGGTACTACCCTCCTGTCATGGTTGTAGACAACCATCCTGGGAGGTACTACCCTCCTGTCATGGTTGGTAGACAACAACCATCCTGGGAGGTACTACCCTCCTGTCATGGTTGGTAGACAGCATCCATCCTGGGAGGTACTACCTTCCTGTCAGATGGTTGGTAGACAGCATCCATCATGGGAGGTACTACCTTCCTGTCAGATGGTTGGTAGACAGCATCCATCCTGGGAGGTACTACCTTCCTGTCAGATGGTTGGTAGACAGCAACCATCCTGGGAGGTACTACCCTCCTGTCATGGTTGGTAGACAAGAACCATCCAGGGAGGTACTACCCTCCTGTCATGGTTGGAAGACAACAACCATCCTGGGAGGTACTACCTTCCTGTCATGGTTGGTAGACAACAACCATCCAGGGAGGTACTACCCTCCTGTCATGGTTGGTAGACAACAACCATCCTGGGAGGTACTACCTTCCTGTCATGGTTGGTAGACAACAACCATCCTGGGAGGTACTACCCTCCTGTCATGGTTGGTAGACAACAACCAACCTGGGAGGTACTACCTTCCTGTCATGGTTGGTAGACAACAACCATCCTGGGAGGTACTACCCTCCTGTCATGGTTGGTAGACAACAACCATCCTGGGAGGTACTACCTTCCTGTCATGGTTGGCAGACAACAACCATCCTGGGAGGTACTACCTTCCTGTCATGGTTGGTAGACAACAACCATCCTGGGAGGTACTACCCTGCTGTCATGGTTGGTAGACAAGAATCATCCAGGGAGGTACTACCCTCCTGTCATGGTTGGTAGACAACAACCATCCTGGGAGGTACTACCCTCCTGTCATGGTTGGTAGACAACAACCATCCTGGGAGGTACTACCCTCCTTTCATGGTTGGTAGACAACAACCATCCTGGGAGGTACTACCCTCCTGTCATGGTTGGTAGACAACAACCATCCTGGGAGGTACTACCTTCCTGTCATGGTTGGTAGATAACAACCATCCAGGGAGGTACTACCCTCCTGTCATGGTTGGTAGACAACAACCATCCTGGGAGGTACTACCTTCCTGTCATGGTTGGTAGACAACAACCATCCTGGGAGGTACTACCCTCCTGTCATGGTTGGTAGACAACAACCATCCTGGGAGGTACTACCTTCCTGTCATGGTTGGTAGACAACAACCATCCTGGGAGGTACCACCCTCCTGTCATGGTTGGTAGATAACAACCATCCAGGGAGGTACTACCCTCCTGTCATGGTTGGTAGACAACAACCATCCTGGGAGGTACTACCCTCCTGTCATGGTTGGTAGACAACAACCATCCTGGGAGGTACTACCCTCCTGTCATGGTTGGTAGACAACAACCATCCTGGGAGGTACTACCCTCCTGTCATGTGAGTGTGAAATCAATACAGTAATTGTTTCACATGATGGTAGGATTGCTGGTGTCTTTTTTAAATCTTATAAACACGCTGGATAACAGGTACGTCTTACTTCTACTTACACTTAGGTCACACTACACATATGTGTAAGTATATATGTACATACCCCTCTGTGTTTTCTTGTATTTTCTTACTAGTTCTTGTTCTTCTTTATTTCCTCTTATCTCCATAGGGAAGTGGAACAGAATTCATCCTCCGTAAGCCATGCGTGTCGTAAGAGGCGAATAAAATGCCGGGAGCAAGGGGCTAGTAACACCTTCTCCTGTATACATTACTAAAGTTAAAAAGAGAAGCCATCGTTTTTCTTTTTGGGGTCAACCTGCATGGGTGGGATATGGCCAGTTTGTTTAGTATATATTAATATATATTATATATATATATATATATATATATATATATTATATATTATATATATATGTATATATATATATATTATATAATATATATATATATATAAATATATATATATATATATATATATATATATTATATATATATATATATATATTCACCAACGATTGCTAATGTTCGTGTAATGTTGTTATTGTAACAAAGTTGGTAGAATTACCGACAATATGTAAAGTAAAAGGACACAAGTGCAACTAATGTGACATTTATTGTAGCAACGTTTCGCTCTCCAGGAGCTTTATCAAGCCATTACAAACATTACATGGACACAGAGGGTATATAAAGGCTCAGAGTGAGGTGAATACTAGTGAGGTACCATTTCGATGTTCACAGTAGTAGTAGTAGTAGTAGTAGTAGTGGTAGTGACAAAAGCAATTAATTCGTACATGAGTAAAAGGATATAAAAGCTATTACTTGGGTAACATAAAAATAGGTTGGACAAATATAAACTGGAATGAGGCAGGTTGTTTCAGTGTTCACTCTCTGTGCTTTGTGTAGTATAACAGGAGAGACTATGTGATGGCAGGGTTTACTGTTTTCAGGAGGATTCTTGCTAAGACTTCGGAGATGGTGAAGCTGCCGTTGTTTTGTTTAATTGTATTCGAAACAGCGATCAGTGCTGATTCAAGCACTTGCGTCTGCGGGAAATTAGTTTCTTTATCACTAATTGGGCGTCTCTGAATTTCATAAGATGATTGGTAGAATTTCGGTGTTGTAACACAGGCGTTGTTTAAGTTGTCGTTCCTACATGCGTATATGTGTTCATTGAGGCGGGTGTCGAGGTTTCTTGCTGTTTCACCTACGTAGATCTTGTCACAGCCTCCACAGGGTATAGTGTAAACTCCTGCATTGACTGGTTCGTGGTGCTTGGGTTTTGTCCTGGTTAGATCCTTTATTGAAGTGGTAGAAGCGATGGCGACTCTGGTGTTAGCTTGTGAAAGTACTTTTGAGACGTTTAGTGCAACCTGGCTGTTGGGAAGAATTATAACTTTGTTGGGAGCGGTGTTGATGCGTGGAGAATTGATGATCTGAAGAGCTCTTTTCTTGCAGAAAATCAAACTCAATCGCAAACTTCAGTACCTCTGCACTAACAGTCGGTGGAAGGATATGGGACGCGAATCCCTGATAAACAACTTATCGTCACGCACCTTAACCGACTACGAGAAACAAGCACTGAGTCTGGGACTCAAATTTACCACCAACATACGCAAACCTAACTATCAACTCAATCTTGTTACCAGGAACCATAGACACAGTGACAGCAACTTCCAGAAGGGTTATATACAGGGCCTTCTCACTGCAGCTTTATGTGAACCTTCTTCTTCTAATCTTCCTAGAAGATACATCACTGCCCTTAAGGACCTCGCCAACGACCCCAACATTATCGTCACCACCGCCGACAAAGGAGGTGGAGTCGTCATACTCAACACCAGTGACTACAACACTAAAATGATGGACCTTTTGAATGATCAATTTTACATACGAACCCATCAGCACTCAACAGTGGGAGACGCTCACCAAAGACTTTCTATAAAAAGCAAACAAATACTCAAACGCACTAGGAAGGGAAGAAACTTCTGTACTTGTTACCAAGCAACCCTTTAAACCAGCACACATGTATGGTTTACCCAAGACCATAAACACAATATTCCTCTCAGACCAATCACGTCAGGAATAGGCAGTGCTCCACACAAACTAGCCGGAGTTCTTGCCAAACATCTTTCCTGCCCTTCTGGGGACCATCAGCCCGCTCATCTTAAACACTCAGGCGACCTTCTCAACCGCATCCGTAACCTCTCCATCCGTAACAAGAAACTAAGCAGTTTGGATGTGACTTCCCTCTTCACAAAAGTACCTACCAAAAAAGCCATCGAGGTTCTACGACGTAAAGTCAACCAGGACCTTAATCTTCCTTTACCTCCCGGAGATTTTGTTGACTTGATTGAACTCTGTGTTAACTTCAACTGTTTTTCCTTCAATAACAAGCTCTACAAACAAACCTACGGCATGGGAATGGGGTCCCCAATAAGTGCCGTCCTAGCCAACTTATACATGGAACACCTAGAGTCTGAACACTTCGCCAACATCATCCCTTCAAGCGTCACTTGGTTACGTTACGTGGACGATGTCCTCGTAATAACTCCAAAACGTTTTGATGTAAGGGATCTTCAGGCAAGGCTCAACGCAGTTGAACCAGCGATTCAGTTTACACTAGAAGAAGAGTCCATGACAAGCTACCTTTCCTCGACGTCCTCATTCACAAAGTAGACAACAACCTAAGATTTCAAGTTTATCGGAAACCTACCAATAAAAATGATCTCACACACTTCTATTCCAGTCAAGATACCAAGACCAAAAGAGGCATCATCATCGGGTTTTTCCTAAGAGCATACCGAATTTGTAGTCCTGAGTTTCTTGACGAGGAATGTACTACATTCACCAAACATTCACTGAGTTACAATTTCCTTCTTTTTTCATCAAAGACTGCAAGAAAAGAGCTCTTCAGATCATCAATTCTCCACGCATCAACACCGCTC
>NC_069496.1:4864790-4879790 GCF_026875155.1 Cherax quadricarinatus
ACAAATGAGGGGCTGACTACCCCACCTTCTATGTCTGCAAGAGAGGGGACTGACTACCCCACCTTCTCTGTCTACAATATGGGGGGACTATCCCACCTTTTTTTCTGCCTACAAGACTGAGGGGACTGACTACCCCCCCCTTGGGACTGAACAAGACTGAGGGGACTGACTACCCCACCTTCTACTGTCTACAAGACTGAGGGGACTGACTACCCCACCTTCTACTGTCTACAAGACTGAGGGGACTGACTACCCCACCTTCTACTGTCTGCAAGACTGAGGGGACTGACTACCCCACCTTCTACTGTCTACAAGACTGAGGGGACTGACTACCCCACCTTCTACTGTCTACAAGACTGAAAGGACTGACTACCCCACCTTCGTACTGTCTACAAGACTGAGGGGAGTGACTATCCCACCTTCTACTGTCTACAAGACTGGGGGACTGCATGCCCCACCTTCTACTGTCTACAAGACTGGGGGACTGCATGCCCCACCTTCTACTGTCTACGAGACTGGGGGACTGACTACCCCATCTTCTACTGTCTACAAGACTGAGGGGTCTGACTACCCCATCGTCTACTGTCTACAAGACTCAGGGGACTGACTACCCCACCTTCTACTGTCTACAAGACTTGGGGGACTGGTTACCTTATCTACTGTCTACAAGACAGTCTGACAGTATCTGCTACAGTCTGGCTGGTAGTTTGCACTGATTGATACCCGGCTGATATCTGGTTGATAGTGGTTGATATCTGGGTGATATCTGAGTGATATATGGTTGACAATGGTTGATATCTGGTTGATATCTGGTTGATAATGGTTGATATCTGGGTGATATCTGGTTGATACCTGGTTGATATCTGGTTGATATCTGGTTAATAGCTGGTTGATATCTGGTTGACACCTGGTTGACACCTGGTTGATATCTGGTTGATACCTGGTTGACATCTGGTTGATACCCGGTTGATACCTGGTTGATACCTGGTTGATACCCGGTTGAAAACTGGTTGATACATGGTTAATATCTGGTTGATATCTGGCTGATACCTGGTTGACATCTGGTTGATATCTGGTTAATATCTGGTTGATACCTGGTTGATACCTGGTTGATACCTGGTTGATACCTGGTTGATACCTGGTTGATATCTGGTTGATACCTGGTTGATACCTGGTTGATACCTGGTTGATACCTGGTTAATACCTGGTTGATACCTGGTTGATATCTGGTTGATATCTGGTTAATACCTGGTTGATACCTGGTTAATACCTGGTTGATACCTGGTTAATACCTGGTTGATACCTGGTTCATATCATGTTGATACCTGGTTGATACCTGGTTGATACCTGGTTGATACCTGGTTCATATCAGGTTGATACCTGGTTGATACCAGGTTCATATCAGGTTGATACCTGGTTGATACCTGGTTGATACCTGGTTGATACCTGGTTAATACCTGGTTGATACCTGGTTGATACCTGGTTGATACCTGGTTGATACCTGGTTGATATCTGGTTGACATCTGGTTAATACCTGGCTGATACCTGGTTGATACCTGGTTGATACCTGGTTGATACCTGGTTGATACCTGGTTGATAGCTGGTTGATACCTGGTTGATATCTGGTTGATATCTGGTTAATACCTGGTTGATACCTGTTGATACCTGGTTGATACTGTTGATACCTGGTTAATACCTGGTTGATACCTGGTTGATACCTGGTTGATACCTGGTTAATACCTGGTTGATACCCGGTTGATACCTGGTTGATACCTGGTTGATACCTGGTTGATACCTGGTTAATACCTGGTTAATACCTGGTTAATACCTGGTTGATACCTGGTTGATACCTGGTTGATACCTGGTTAATACCTGGTTGATACCTGGTTGATACCTGGTTAATACCTGGTTGATACCTGGTTGATACCTGGTTAATACCTGGTTAATACCTGGTTAATACCTGGTTAATACCTGGTTGATACCTGGTTAATACCTGTTGATACCTGGTTGATACCTGGTTGATACCTGTTAATACCTGGTTGTACCTGGTTAATACCTGGTATGATACCTGGTTGATACCTGGTTAATACCTGGTTAATACCTGTTGATACCTGGTTAATACCTGGTTAATACCTGGTTGATACCTGGTTGATACCTGGTTAATACCTGGTTGATACCTGGTTGATACCTGGTTAATACCTGGTTGATACCTGGTTAATACCTGGTTGATACCTGGTTGATACCTGGTTAATACCTGGTTAATACCTGGTTGATACTTGGTTAATACCTGGTTGATACCTGGTTGATACCTGGTTAATACCTGGTTGATACCTGGTTAATACCTGGTTGATACCTGGTTGATACCTGGTTAATACCTGGTTGATATCTGGTTAATACCTGGTTGATACCTGGTTGATACCTGGTTAATACCTGGTTGATACCTGGTTGATACCTGGTTAATACCTGGTTGATACCTGGTTAATACCTGGTTGATACCTGGTTGATACCTGGTTAATACCTGGTTAATACCTGGTTGATACCTGGTAATACTGGTTGATACCTGGTTAATACCTGTTGATACCTGGTAATACCTGGTTGATACCTGGTTGATACCTGGTTAATACCTGGTTAATACCTGGTTGATACCTGGTTGATACCTGGTTGATACCTGGTTGATACCTGGTTAATACCTGGTTGATACCTGGTTGATACCTGGTTGATACCTGGTTAATACCTGGTTGATACCCGGTTGATACCTGGTTGATACCTGGTTGATACCTGGTTGATACCTGGTTAATAACCTGTTGAGACCTGGTTGATATCTGGTTGATATCTGGTTAATACCTGGTTGATACCTGGTTAATACCTGGTTGATACCTGGTTAATACGTGGTTGATACCTGGTTCATATCAGGTTGATACCTGGTTGATACCTGGTTGATACCTGGTTCATATCAGGTTGATACCTGGTTGATACCTGGTTGATACCAGGTTCATATCAGGTTGATACCTGGTTGATACCTGGTTGATACCTGGTTGATACCTGGTTAATACCTGGTTGATACCTGGTTGATACCTGGTTGATACCTGGTTGATACCTGGTTAATACCTGGTTGATACCTGGTTGATATCTGGTTGATATCTGGTTAATACCTGGTTGATACCTGGTTGATACCTGGTTGATACCTGGTTGATACCTGGTTGATAGCTGGTTGATACCTGGTTGATATCTGGTTGATATCTGGTTAATACCTGGTTGATACCTGGTTGATACCTGGTTGATACCTGGTTGATACCTGGTTAATACCTGGTTGATACCTGGTTGATACCTGGTTGATACCTGGTTAATACCTGGTTGATACCCGGTTGATACCTGGTTGATACCTGGTTGATACCTGGTTGATACCTGGTTAATACCTGGTTAATACCTGGTTAATACCTGGTTAATACCTGGTTAATACCTGGTTGATACCTGGTTGATACCTGGTTGATACCTGTTAATACCTGTTGATACCTGTTGATACCTGGTTAATACCTGGTTGATACCTGGTTGATACCTGGTTAATACCTGGTTAATACCTGGTTAATACCTGGTTAATACCTGGTTGATACCTGGTTAATACCTGGTTGATACCTGGTTGATACCTGGTTGATACCTGGTTAATACCTGTTGATACCTGTTAATACCTGGTTGATACCTGGTTGATACCTGGTTAATACCTGGTTAATACCTGGTTGATACCTGGTTAATACCTGGTTAATACCTGGTTGATACCTGGTTGATACCTGGTTAATACCTGGTTGATACCTGGTTGATACCTGGTTAATACCTGGTTGATACCTGGTTAATACCTGGTTGATACCCGGTTGATACCTGGTTAATACCTGGTTAATACCTGGTTGATACTTGGTTAATACCTGGTTGATACCTGGTTGATACCTGGTTAATACCTGGTTGATACCTGGTTAATACCTGGTTGATACCTGGTTGATACCTGGTTAATACCTGGTTGATATCTGGTTAATACCTGGTTGATACCTGGTTGATACCTGGTTAATACCTGGTTGATACCTGGTTGATACCTGGGTAATACCTGGTTGATACCTGGTTAATACCTGGTTGATACCTGGTTGATACCTGGTTAATACCTGGTTAATACCTGGTTGATACCTGGTTAATACCTGGTTGATACCTGGTTGATACCTGGTTAATACCTGGTTGATACCTGGTTAATACCTGGTTGATACCTGGTTGATACCTGGTTAATACCTGGTTGATACCTGGTTAATACCTGGTTGATACCTGGTTGATACCTGGTTAATACCTGGTTAATACCTGGTTGATACCTGGTTAATAACTGGTTGATACCTGGTTAATACCTGGTTGATACCTGGTTGATACCTGGTTAATACCTGGTTAATACCTGGTTGATACCTGGTTAATACCTGGTTGATACCTGGTTGATACCTGGTTAATACCTGGTTGATACCTGGTTGATACCTGGTTGATATCTGGTTGCAACTTGAATAAGTTTTTTTTTTTTTCTTTTTTTTTTTTACACAGGGTCTGCATATGCATGTGATTCTGGGATGAGATGAAGAAGGTCGTTGAAGTAGACATTCCATAACAGTGGACCCAGCACACTTCCTTGTGGAACACTTGCCCCAATAGTATGCCTTGCTGATTCCGTTCCATTGAGGACTACACTTAGAGATCTACCATGAAGGTAATCACTGAGGAGACATAGCGTAGAACCTGCAATTCCAAGTGCTTGAAGTTTTGCTAAGAGGCCCTGGTGCCACACCCGGTCGAAAGCGCCAGCAATGTCCAGTGCTACCACACAACTGACTTTGGATTCATCCAGTGACTGGTGCCACTTAGTGGAGAGGTTTAACAACAGATCAGCAGCAGAGTAACCTTTCCTGAAGCCATATTGACGATCACAAAGTAGTGAGTGGTAGTCAAAAAACTCTGTCATTTGTCTTGAGATTATTGTCTCAAGGATCTTACCAGTGATTGACAGGAGTGACACTGGTCTGTAGTTGCTGATTTCTGCTCTGCTCTTCTTTTTGTGAACAGGGACTACATTTGCCTCTTTCCATAGAGAGGGCCATTTACACTGTACTAGGCAGTGCTGAAAGATGCGAGTTAGAGGTGCTGCTAGCTGGTCTGCACATCTTCTCAACAATCTTGGGCTCAACTTGTCTGAGCCCACAGCCTTTTCTTGGTCAAGTGATTTAAGAAGGAAATGCACCTCCTCCTGCCTTATTGTTACCACTGACAGTTTTGACACAGTTCTTGCAGCTAGCCAAGGAGGGTCCCTTGCTGGATCAGGAACTTGCATTTTGGTAGCAAAGTGTTCAGCAAAGAGGTCCGCCTTCTCTTGACTACTAGTAGAGGTGGTCCATCCTGTCGATTTAGAGGTGGAATAAGTTCATCAGGCAGATAACCTTGTCTGTCCTTGACCAGGGACCACCAGGTTTTGGAGCCTACCCTACCTGATGCTAACTTTTCTTTTAGTGTCCACCTCCCATTTAGCAATGGCCCACTTTTGAACATCACCCATATGCCTACAGGCTTGCATGTGCAAGTTCCTGTTATAGGTGGTAGATGTCTCTTATACCTTCGCCATGCTTTGTACTTAGCAGTAGCAGCCTCTCTACAACGAAAGCCAAACCAAGGCTGATCTGTAGGCTTCGTCACATACTGCCGGTGAGGAATGTGTTCTTGTTGTAGATTAAGGATGTGTCCAGTGAAGGCTTTCACTTGGTTGTCAACATCATCTTGGAGAAGAGCATTCCAGTCGGTGGTGGCGAGCTCAGAGCAAAGGGCTGGCCAATTACCTCTTTCCCATAGCCAGGTTGTGCGTGTGGACTCCTCACCTCGTTCTGTTGGGATCTTAAGTGTGGTAAAAACAGCCTTGTGGTCAGACGATCCAACGTAGCCGAGGGGTTGACAAGTGACTATGCCTTCTGCCAGATCACTCACTACTGGGTCAAGGGAGGAGCCAGAGATATGAGTAGGGAAATCAACAAAGTTTCTCATGTCAAACACTGCAAGAAGGTCATCAAAGTCCCTCTGTATAAGGTGTTGGTTGAGGTCACCAACAATTATAATATGTTGACAGTTGTGTTGTAGCAGAAGGGAGTCAATATTTTCCATCAGGAAGTTGATGGGGTCTGCATGTTGCCACTGAGGTCTGTACATTGCACATGCTAGTACAGAGGTGCTAGTGGTTATGTTGCCACTGAGGTCTGTACATTGCACATGCTAGTACAGAGGTGCTAGTGGTTATGTTGCCACTGAGGTCTGTACATTGCACATGCTAGTACAGAGGTGCTAGTGGTTATGTTACCACTGAGGTCTGTACATTGCACATGCTAGTACAGAGGTGCTAGTGTTTATACAGAGCTTGAAGAACATCATTTCAAGATGTGTAGGGGTGGCAACATCTATGTGCTGGGCATGAACACTTTTAGAGAAGCACACAGCAACACCACCTCCTTGCCCTTGCCTGTCTCTTCTCATCCATGAGGTGTAGCCAGTAATTCTTGCAAAATTTTCTGGAGTCCTGTCTCTCTCTCTCTCTCTCTCTCTCTCTCTCTCTCTCCCTCTCTCTCTCTCTCTCTCTCTCTTCTCCTCCTCTCTCTCTCCCTCTCTCTCACTCTCACTTCTCTCCCCTCTCTCTCACTCTCCTCTCTCCTCTCTCTCTCACTCTCTCTCTCATCTCACTCTCTCTCGCTCTCTCTCTCTCTCTCTCTCTCTCTCTCTCTCTCTCTCTCTCTCTCTCTCTCTCCTCCTCTCTCTCTCTCACTCTCTCTCACTCTCTCTCACTCTCTACTCTCCATCTCTCTCTCTCTCTCTCTCCTCTCTCTCTCTCTCTCTCTCTCTCCCCTCTCTCTCTCACTCTCACTCTCTCCCTCTCTCACTCCTCTCACTCTCTGCTCTCTCACTCTCTCCCTCTCACTCTCTCTCCCTCTATCTCACTCTCACTCTCTCCCTCTCACTCTCTCTCACTCTCTCACTCTCTCTCACTCTCACTCTCTCTCTCACTCTCTCTCTCTCTCTCTCTCTCACATTGTCTTCACAAACATTAAAGCTTCGTGGTATCTACGGCAGCTTTAACTTCCTTCCAGCTACCACAGCTTTAAAGCTTTTTCAGCTTCCTTGTAGCAACCGCAGCTTTATAAGCTTTTTCAGCTTCCATATAGCAACAGCAGCTTTAAAGCTTCTTGAGCTTCAGTTCAGCTTTAAACGTTTCCTTGCAGCTATGGCAGCTTTAAAGCTTGGTTTGTCTCACTGCAGCTTTAAAGCTTCCACAGCTTACTTCCAGCTATGGCAGCACTGAACACTTCGTGGAAGCTTCTACAGCTTTATAAGACAGTAACAAAAGCTTTATAAGACACAGCAGCTTTATGAAACAGTTACAGCTACAAAAGAGCTCTTCAACAGCTTTAATGCTTAAGCAGCTTCGTTGCAGCTCCAGCAGCTTTTAAAGACAGCTGAAGCAGCTTTAAAGACAGCTAAAGAAGCTTTAAAGACAGCTAAAGCAGCTTTAAAGACAGCTAAAGAAGCTTTAAAGACAGCTAAAGAAGCTTTAAAGACAGCTAATGCAGTTTTAAAAGCGTGTGAATGTTGACGTTTTATTGGGTATGCCGTGTTGCCTCGCTGCCAGACGTATAAAGGCAGGTCTGTGTGTGTTAATTTGTATTTTAAAGCCAGTTTTTACGTGGCGTTTTGTAAAGCTAACTCTGTGTGTGTGTGTGTGTGTGTGTGTGTGTGTGTGTGTGTGTGTGTGTGTGGTGTGTGTGTGTGTTTGTGTATTGTGTATTACATTGTGGGAACACCAGCAGTGTTGCTACACTATTCTATATGATAGTTACATTGTGGGAACACCAGCAGTGTTGCTACACTATTCTATATGATAGTTACATTGTGGGAACACCAGCAGTGTGTTGCTACACTATTCTATATGATAGTTACATTGTGGGAACACCAGCAGTGTTGCTACACTATTCTATATGATAGTTACATTGTGGGAACACCAGCAGTGTGTTGCTACACTATTCTATATGATAGTTACATTGTGGGAACACCAGCAGTGTTGCTACACTATTCTATATGATAGTTACATTGTGGGAACACCAGCAGTGTTGCTACACTATTCTATATGATAGTTACATTGTGGGAACACCAGCAGTGTTGCTACACTATTCTATATGATAGTTACATTGTGGGAACACCAGCAGTGTTGCTACACTATTCTATATGGATAGTTACATTGTGGGAACACCAGCAGTGTTGCTACACTATTCTATATGATAGTTACATTGTGGGAACACCAGCAGTGTGTTGCTACACTATTCTATATGATAGTTACATTGTGGGAACACCAGCAGTGTTTCTACACTATTCTATATGATAGTTACATTGTGGGAACACCAGCAGTGTTGCTACACTATTCTATATGATAGTTACATTGTGGGAACACCAGCAGTGTTGCTACACTATTCTATATGATAGTTACATTGTGGGAACACCAGCAGTGTTGCTACACTATTCTATATGATAGTTACATTGTGGGAACACCAGCAGTGTTGCTACACTATTCTAATGATAGTTACATTGTGGGAACACCAGCAGTGTTGCTACACTATTCTATATGATAGTTACATTGTGGGAACACCAGCAGTGTTGCTACACTATTCTATATGATAGTTACATTGTGGGAACAACAGCAGTGTTGCTACACTATTCTATATGATAGTTACATTGTGGGAACACCAGCAGTGTTGCTACACTATTCTATATGATAGTTACATTGTGGGAACACCAGCAGTGTGTTGCTACACTATTCTATATGATAGTTACATTGTGGGAACACCAGCAGTGTTGCTACACTATTCTATATGATAGTTACATTGTGGGAACACCAGCAGTGTTGCTACACTATTCTATATGATAGTTACATTGTGGGAACACCAGCAGTGTGTTGCTACACTATTCTATATGATAGCTACATTGTGGGAACACCAGCAGTGTGTTGCTACACTATTCTATATGATAGTTACATTGTGGGAACACCAGCAGTGTTGCTACACTATTCTATATGATAGTTACATTGTGGGAACACCATCAGTGTTGCTACACTATTCTATATGATAGTTACATTGTGGGAACACCAGCAGTGTTACTACACTATTCTATATGATAGTTACATTGTGGGAACACCAGCAGTGTTGCTACACTATTCTATATGATAGTTACATTGTGGGAACACCAGCAGTGTTGCTACACTATTCTATGTGATAGTTACATTGTGGGAACACCAGCAGTGTTGCTACACTATTCTATATGATAGTTACATTGTGGGAACACCAGCAGTGTTGCTACACTATTCTATATGACAGTTACATTGTGGGAACACCAGCAGTGTTGCTACACTATTCTATATGATAGTTACATTGTGGGAACACCAGCAGTGTTACTACACTATTCTATATGATAGTTACATTGTGGGAACACCAGCAGTGTTACTACACTATTCTATATGATAGTTACATTTTGGGAACACCAGCAGTGTTGCTACACTATTCTATATGATAGTTACATTGTGGGAACGCCAGCAGTGTTGCTACACTATTCTATATGATAGTTACATTGTGGGAACACCAACAGTGTGTTGCTACACTATTCTATATGATAGTTACATTGTGGGAACACCTGCAGTGTTACTACACTATTCTATATGATAGTTACATTGTGGGAACACCAGCAGTGTGTTGCTACACTATTCTATATGATAGTTACATTGTGGGAACACCAGCCGTGTTACTACACTATTCTATATGATAGTTACATTGTGGGAACACCAGCAGTGTTGCTACACTATTCTATATGATAGTTACATTGTGGGAACACCAGCAGTGTTGCTACACTATTCTGTATGATAGTTACATTGTGGGAACACCAGCAGTGTTGCTACACTATTCTATATGATAGTTACATTGTGGGAACACCAGCAATGTGTTGCTACACTATTCTATATGATAGTTACATTGTGGGAACACCAGTAGTGTTGCTACACTATTCTATATGATAGTTACATTGTGGGAACACCAGCAGTGTTGCTACACTATTCTATATGATAGTTACATTGTGGGAACACCAGCAGTGTTGCTACACTATTCTATATGATAGTTACATTGTGGGAACACCAGCAGTGTTGCTACACTATTCTATATGACAGTTACATTGTGGGAACACCAGCAGTGTTGCTACACTATTCTATATGATAGTTACATTGTGGGAACACCAGCAGTGTGTTGCTACACTATTCTATATGATAGTTACATTGTGGGAACACCAGCAGTGTTGCTACACTATTCTATATGATAGTTTACATTGTGGGAACACCAGCAGTGTGTTGCTACACTATTCTATATGACAGTTACATTGTGGGAACACAAGCAGTGTTGCTACACTATTCTATATGATAGTTACATTGTGGGAACACCAGCAGTGTTGCTACAATATTCTATATGATAGTTACATTGTGGGAACACCAGCAGTGTGTTGCTACACTATTCTGTATGATAGTTACATTGTGGGAACACCAGCAATGTTACTACACTATTCTATATGATAGTTACATTGTGGGAACACCAGCAGTGTTGCTTCACTCTTCTATATGATAGTTACATTGTGGGAACACCAGCAGTGTTGCTATACTATTCTATATGATAGTTACATTGTGGGAACACCAGCAGTGTGCTGCTACACTATTCTATATGATAGTTACATTGTGGGAACACCAGCAGTGTTGCTACACTATTCTATATGACAGTTATATTGTGGGAACACCAGCAGTGATGCTACACTATTCTATATGATAGTTACATTGTGGGAACACCAGCAGTGTTGCTACACTATTCTATATGATAGTTACATTGTGGGAACACCAGCAGTGTTGCTACACTATTCTATATGATAGTTACATTGTGGGAACACCAGCAGTGTTGCTACACTATTCTATATGATAGTTACATTGTGGGAACACCAGCAGTGTTGCTACACTATTCTATATGATAGTTACATTGTGGGAACACCAGCAGTGTTGCTACACTATTGTATATGATAGTTACGCTGTGGGGAACACCAGAACTGTTGCTACAACATTCTATATGAAAAATTACCTGGGTGGGTTGAACTGGAATGACCTGACTATGGGTCAGGTAGGTGGTGATAATTGCTGATATGGCGTTTTCCAGGGCATAGTTCTAGCTGCTCAGACAACTTAGGTTCCAAATAGGGAAATCAGATCAAACAAAAATGATCTTAAATGGACAAACAATAGATTAAAACATTCCATTGGTCAAAAGAGAGGCATATATAGGCGAGGGGCAGTTAAGAAATCAATATATATAGTTAAAGAAAGGAATTAAAAAGGAATAAGAAAAACCAAGAGAGATTATGAGGTTAATGTTGCAAGGGAATTGAAGACTAACCCAAAAGTATTCTTTCAGGTATATAGAAGTAAGATCAGGGACAAGATAGGCCCACTCAAAAGTTCCTCGGGTCAGCTCACTGACAGTGATGAGGAAATGTGTA
Source organism: Cherax quadricarinatus (assembly GCF_026875155.1). NCBI lineage: Eukaryota > Metazoa > Arthropoda > Malacostraca > Decapoda > Parastacidae > Cherax > Cherax quadricarinatus. The sequence continues at coordinate 4,876,401 of NC_069496.1, forward strand.
GAATTTTTAACACCTACTTCCTCTCTGTTTTTACACAGGATGATACTAGCGGTATTACAGAAATGATAAATTACGTAGAAAAGGATGATAATAAACTACACACGATTAGGGTCCCAAGTGACATGGTCCTTAGACATTTAGATCAATTAAAACCTAACAAATCCCCAGGCCCTGATGAACTGTATGCAAGGGTTCTGAAGAAATGTAAAGAGGAGCTTAGCAAACCTTTGGCTAATTTTTTCAACATATCACTACAAAATGGAAATATAAACACATATGCAGTTTAATGTGATCCTTTATTGACAACGTTTCGCCCCCCATAGTGGGCTTTTTCAAGTCACAAACAGATCTACCTGGGGTGGAAGGTACGGGAGTATTTATAGTCAGGTTCAGAATGTTGAGGTCAGGTGGAGAATGTTGAGGTCAGGTGGAGAATGTTGAGGTCAGGTGGAGAATGTTGAGGTCAGGTGGAGAATGTTGAGGTCAGGTGGAGAATGTTGAGGTCAGGTGGAGAATGTTGAGGTCAGGTGGAGAATGTTGAGGTCAGGTGCAGAATGTTGAGGTCAGGTGCAGAATGTTGAGGTCAGGTGGAGAATGTTGAGGTCAGGTGGAGAATGCTGCATCTGAACCTGACTATAAATACTCCCGCACCTTCCACCCCAGGTAGATCTGTTTGTGACTTGAAAAAGCCCACTGTGTGGGCGAAACGTTGTCATTAAAGGATCACATTAAACTGCATATGTGTTTATGTTTCCATTGTGTCGGTATTTTATACCATTTATTTTCACATCGCTACAAACTGGCATGGTGACAGATACGTGGAAATGGCAGATGTGATACCTATTTTCTAAGCAGGTGATAGGTCCTTAGCTTCAAACTATAGACCATGAAGCCTAACTTCCATATTGGAAAAAATTATGGAATCAATAATTGCAGAGGAAATTCGTAGCCACCTTGAAAAGCACAAATTAATCAACGAATCTCAGCATGGTTTTACAAAGGGGCGTTCCTGCCTTACGAATTTATTAACTTTTTTCACTAAGGTATTTGAGGAGGTAGATCATGGTAATGAATATGATATTGTGTATATGGACTTCAGTAAGGCTTTTGACAGGGTCCCACACCAGAGACTGTTGAGGAAAATTAAGGCACATGGAATAGGAGAAGTTTTTTCCTGGGTAGAGGCATGGTTGACAAATAGGCAGCATAAAGGGGGGAAAATCAGAGTGGGAAAGCGCCACGGTGTTCCACAGGGGTCATTGCTGCTCCCGTTGTTGTTCACAATCTACATAAACTACATAGATGAGGGAATAAATAGCGATATAAGCAAGTTTGCCGATGACACCAAAATTGGCCGATGAATTCATTCTGACGAGGACATTAGAGCATTCCAGGAAGATTTAGACTGATGCAGTGGTCAGAGATGTGGCAGATGCAGTTTAATATAGACAAATGCAAAATTCTAAATGTTGGACAGGACAATAACCATGCCACATATAAACTAAATAATGTAGATCTTAATATTAAGGATTGTGAAAAGTATTTAAGAGTTCTGGTTAGCAGTAAACTGAAACCAAGACAACAGTGCGTAAGTGTTCGCAATAAAGCTAACAGAATCCTTGGCTTCATATCAAGAAGCATAAATAATAGGAGTCCTCAGGTTGTTCCTCAACTCTATATATCCTTGGTTAGTCCTCATCTAGACTATGCTGCACAGTTTTGGTCACCGTATTACAGAATGGATATAAATGCTCTGGAAAACGTACAAAGGAGGATGACGAAGTTGATCCCATGTATCAGAAACCTTCCCTATGAGGATAGACTGAGGCCCTGAATCTGCACTCTCTAGAAAGACGTAGAACCAGGGGATACCTTACTGAGGTGTATAAATGGAAGACAGGAATAAATAAAGGGGATGTAAATAGTGTTCTGAAAATATCTAGCCTAGACAGGACTCGTAGCAATGGTTTTAAGTTGGAAAAATTCAGATTCAAGAAGGATATAGCAAAGTACTGGTTTGGTAATAGAGTTGTGGATGAGTGGAACAAACTCATGAGTGGGTTGGGTGTGTTTGAGTTGGACCTGACTAGCTTGTGCTACTACAGCAGTGTGTTGCTACACTATTCTATATGATAGTTACATTGTGGGAACACCAGCAGTGTGTTGCTACACTATTCTATATGATAGTTACATTGTGGGAACACCAGCAGTGTTGCTACACTATCTATATGATAGTTACATTGTGGGAACACCAGCAGTGTGTTGCTACACTATTTCTATATGATAGTTACATTGTGGGAACACCAGCAGTGTTGCTACACTATTCTATATGATAGTTACATTGTGGAACACCAGCAGTGTTGCTACACTATTCTATATGATAGTTACATTGTGGGAACACCAGCAGTGTGTTGCTACACTATTCTATATGATAGTTACATTGTGGGAACACCAGCAGTGTTGCTACACTATTCTATATGATAGTTACATTGTGGGAACACCAGCAGTGTTGCTACACTATTCTATATGATAGTTACATTGTGGGAACACCAACAGTGTTGCTACACTATTCTATATGATAGTTACATTGTGGGAACACCACATTGTTGCTACACTATTCTATATGATAGTTACATTGTGGAACACCACATGTTGCTACACTATTCTATTGATAGTTACATTGTGGGAACACCAGCAGTGTTGCTACACTATTCTATATGATAGTTACATTGTGGGAACACCAACAGTGTTGCTACAACTATTCTATATGATAGTTACATTGTGGGAACACCAGCAGTGTTGCTACACTATTCTATATGATAGTTACATTGTGGGAACACCAACAGTGTTGCTACACTATTCTATATGATAGTTACATTGTGGGAACACCAGCAGTGTTGCTACACTATTCTATATGATAGTTACATTGTGGGAACACCAGCAGTGTTGCTACACTATTCTATATGATAGTTACATTGTGGGAACACCAGCAGTGTTGCTACACTATTCTATATGATAGTTACATTGTGGGAACACCACAGTGTTGCTACACTATTCTATATGATAGTTACATTGTGGGAACACCAGCAGTGTTGCTACACTATTCTATATGATAGTTACATTGTGGGAACACCAGCAGTGTTGCTACACTATTCTATATGATAGTTACATTGTGGGAACACCAGCAGTGTTGCTACACTATTCTATATGATAGTTACATTGTGGAACACCAGCAGTGTTGCTACACTATTCTATATGATAGTTACATTGTGGAACACCAGCAGTGTTGCTACACTATTCTTATGATAGTTACATTGTGGGAACACCAGCAGTGTTGCTACAACTATTCTATATGATAGTTACATTGTGGAACACCAGCAGTGTTGCTAC
>NC_069496.1:4882290-4902290 GCF_026875155.1 Cherax quadricarinatus
CTGGTGAAGCAATGTCTGGGACTGGTGAAGCAATGTCTGGGACTGGTGAAGCAATGTCTAGGACTGGTGAAGCAATGTCTGGGACTGGTGAAGCAATGTCTGAGACTGGTGAAGCAGTGTCTGGGACTGGTGAAGCAATGTCTGGGACTGGTGAAGCAATGTCTGGGACTGGTGAAGCAGAGTTACCTCAAGTCTGGTCAAAGACAGTTTAACTACGTCTCATGGTTGTAAACTGTCTTACTCTACATATTCTCGGTATATAGTGTACATTTCACTAATCTCTACCTTGTTTGGTTATCACGGTGACTCAGTTACAACCAGGTGTACAGACCACCAGACTATACCTGGCTTTGTAATATAGGATCCTGTCCTGAAGCTGTTGTCAGCTGTATTATCTCTACGAGCTTGACTTGTTGTGTTGCAAGCCTGCTAAGTCGTGTGTTACTGCTACAAGCTATTTGTTGAGCATATTGCAGAGGCTAGCACTTTGTTGCAGTGCTAGCAGGGTATACCAGCAGTGTGTTAGGTGTTAAGTGATTGAATATACCCTGCAAAGGTTGCCCAGGGTATCAGTACAGCCCTGCTGTTGTTGTGTTTTATTGGTAGGGACTTGGAGGTGGCCCAACTATGGGACGGTGGGCCACAAGTGGCCTACTGGTTGATTTTTTGTGGCCCTCCAGTACTAATATTCTAATATTTTTTATTTTTGTCTTAAAAAATTAAAGTATATGTGGAATAATTCTAGAATGACAACGTTACGTTATAGTCTCGCTTTACGGACATTAATACAGAGAGGGACGTGTTCTGTACGCGTCGTGACCCACAGGACGGGATGCTGTAGCCACTGGGCTGTGGCTACGTCACATCACATTTGTAATAATAATAATAATACCTATATTTACTAGCAGTACACGACACAACTTATACAGACCATAGCTCACACCAATGACATACTACTATATAGAAAGTCACTTGTTATGTTGAGCATTTCCCGTAAATTATGTCAGTTTTGTCCCAGGATGTGACCCACACCAGTCCACTAACACCCAGGATGTGACCCACACCAGTCCACTAACACCCAGGATGTGACCCACGCCAGTCCACTAACACCCAGGATGTGACCCACACCAGTCCACTAACACCCAGGATGTGACCCACGCCAGTCCACTAACACCCAGGATGTGACCCACACCAGTCCACTAACACCCAGGATGTGACCCACACCAGTCCACTAACACCCAGGATGTGACCCACGCCAGTCCACTAACACCCAGGATGTGACCCACACCAGTCCACTAACACCCAGGATGTGACCCACACCAGTCCACTAACACCCAGGATGTGACCCACACCAGTCCACTAACACCCAGGATGTGACCCGCACCAGTCCACTAACTCCCAGGATGTGACCCACACCAGTCCACTAACACCCAGAATGTGACCCACACCAGTCCACTAACACCCAGGATGTGACCCACACCAGTCCACTAACACCCAGGATGTGACCCACACCAGTCCACTAACACCCAGGATGTGACCCACACCAGTCCACTAACACCCAGGAAGTGACCCACACCAGTCCACTAACACCCAGGATGTGACCCACACCAGTCCACTAACACCCAGGATGTGACCCACACCAGTCCACTAACACCCAGGATGTGATCCACACCAGTCCACTAACACCCAGGATGTGACCCACACCAGTCCACTAACACCCAGGATGTGACCCACACCAGTCCACTAACACCCAGGATGTGACCCACACCAGTCCACTAACACCCAGGATGTGATCCACACCAGTCCACTAACACCCAGGATGTGACCCACACCAGTCCACTAACACCCAGGATGTGACCTACACCAGTCCACTAACACCCAGGATGCCACCCACACCAGTCCACTAACACCCAGGCACCTATTTAACTGATGGGTGAACATAGACAACCGGTATAAGGGAACACGTCCGATATTTCCACCCTTTCTCCGGGAATCGAACCCGGACCCTTACCGTGTGAAGCGCAAGCTTTTACCACCAGGCCGCGGGCCACTAACCTTGACAATATAAGGAAGAATTTCTTGTCGTTGAAAATAATGGAGAACCACTGTGGCTTGTGTGTCAACAGTCTCCGTGATGAGTGGGTGTGGGTGGGTGTAAGTTGGACCTGACTAGCTTGTGCTGCTGGGTCTGGTGCAGTGCTCCATCCTGGAGTGGAGATGATCAGACTGGGTGGGTCATTGGGCTAATCGGGGGGGGGGGTCATTGGTCTAATCAGGACGGGGACATGGACATCGACATGGGCATCGACTCCAGGCTGAGGGACTGATTACCTCATACTCCTCCTCTCCTTACGCCTTCCTCTTTGTATTGGACTGATGAAGCCACTGTGTGGCGAAACGTTTCCTGAATAAAGTTTCCCATATGCTGCATAAGTGTCTCAATCTTCGACATGGACCTCCTCCGCATGGGTCAGTAGGCCTGTTGCAGTGTTCCTTCTTTCTTGTGTTCTTATGAAAGAGTACAATGTCAGGCGGCATCATGAGACACTGTACAGCAAACAATATATCCAGTATGTGGGAATATCCAGCAGTGAGGAAATATAAACAGAAGGTGCTAAGTAACCTTGGGAACCTCAGTCAATCAGCATCATGTAACGTTACGATGCTTGTGAAAAATAGAAAATCATTTAGAGATGGAGAATTTATAAGTGTCAAGTGAAAATGGCACAAGTGTTTGGGGAAGAATAAGTGTATTAACTCACCAAACAGTTGCAAGAAGAGTAAATGAACTTAATGAACATGTTACTTGAAAAATGAAAGATATAAACCATTGCAAATAGCTGTCACTGGGTTTAAACGAGAGTACAGACTCGTGATGTATAAGGATATCCGCATCCGTGGAGCATCCGCACAATTTCTCACTTATACACCCGCATTTTACTGTAAACAGATATCCGCATATGTATCCGCATCCGAATTCACGGAACATCCGCAGTCTTACATCCACATCCGCAAAATAAGGCATTGTCATACACATACACATGGGGATGGGGGGTAGGACAAACTCTGGAACAACAGGACATCCATCCACCTGTGAAAACAGGAGATGAATCACCGTCTCAGTGTCAGTCACCTTTGTTAGTACTTGGGTCAACTAGACTCAATCTTGAGCACACCAGAAAGCAACATGCCTTTGCAAAGGAGGAATTTGCTAGAGAACGGGAGAGGAGACAGTTTCGAGGGACTATGAATGATAATTTCATTTTTCAGAAATCTGTGTTGCCGGTACTTCGGTTTTCTGATTCTGAACTTGAGTAATTTTCAAGGCTTTTTAGAACCTGGCTTGAGCCTCAAGATGGCCACCCAAGCACTGGCCAGCACTGGTTCATACAACATTATATGGCAAAGTCCAGGAATTTACAGCTGGTTTGAGTGAGGATTTCTCTCATTACAACACTGTGAAAGCGGCTGTGCTCTGGGAATATCAGTGTATTCCTGCCAAATATAGGCGGGAGTTTAAATTAAACAAGCATCAGCCGGGTCAGTCCCGTGTGGACTTGTGCATGCATAACCTAAAATATTCACCAAGTGGTACAAGGCAGCTGGTGTCGCGAATTTCAGCGAGTTTGTGCAACTGATAATGATAATCTCAAGTCAGATGGGCCAAAGATAAGATTTTTTTTGTAAGACCATTCAGTAGCAACTGCTATAGACATGGCTAAGCAGCAGACACCTTCAAGGCTAACTACTGCTACTTGTGCAAGAGTGGTCTACCTTTTCTTCCCACCAGTTTGGTATGGACAGAGAGCGTCATGATGTACAAACAACTGAAACTATTAAACTTCCTCCCTACAGAGTTAATACTAAGAAGCAGGAGGTAATGTTACTGCTAGAATAGGAATTAGTGGAAGTCTTCCAGCCTGTGGGCTTCGTCCTGCATCCTTATTAAAAAAACCTGATGGAGGATTCTAAATGTGTACCGACTACCACAAAATGAATGAGGTTACAGTACCAGAGCTTGTATTTGCCACATATGGATGATATAGTGGACTTTGTGGGTAAGGCTCTTAATGTTTCTCAACTAGATCTCTCTAAGGGTTACTACCAAGTATCTTTAACAGATAAAGTGAAGGATATTGCTGCCTACGTAATTCCAGGTCACTATCAGTACAGGGTGACTCCCTTTGGGATGAGGAACCCTTCTGCATCATTCCAAAAACTGATCCATCAAGCTATTTAGGAACCTGAAGGCATGGTGATTTACCTGGACGATATATTTGTAGTTTCTGATACGTGGGATCAACATGTGTCCAGCCAAGATCTTTGCCAGGATAGAAAGTTTCTTTCAAGATTTCTGGGAATGATAGCATTTTATTGTAAGTTGTGCCAAAATTTTGCAGATGTGGTAGCCCCTTCCTCCCTCCCCGGACCTGTCTTACCAGTCCTAAAATTAAATTTATTTGGTCTTCTAGTTGTCAATAGATTGTCAACCGTGTCAAATGTCTGTTATACACTGCTCTCATACTGTTGTCTCCAAATTATTCACAGCCATTTTCCTTACATGTTGATGCTAGTGAGTCTGGAGTGGGGCAGTGTTATTACAACCATCTGGAGAGGCAGTTTTGCAGCCACAGAGAATGAAACCCTGGCACTGATTCTTGCTCTGGAGCACTGTGAGGTGTTTATGTCGTGGTCGCAACATGTGGTCACCGTCTTCAGTGACCACAGTCTACTGACCTGCCTCAGCTGTATGCAGAGCAAGAACACATCTCTCATGTTTTAGGAGTCATGTCTACACCACTATAACATCCCCGTTCAGCACACTGCAGGCAGAGACAATAATATAGCAGACTTTCTCTCCAAAACTTGATTTGTTATGATGTAAGTGTGTATGTTAAGGGAAACAGGGATAGTTAGCTCGTTTTTTATCCTCGTGGCTAAATTGCTCCTGGCCACAAGTGTCTTGAACCTACTCTAGCCCTATTGTCTACTGTCACAATCTAGGGTCATGTCTGATTTTAAAGTTCCACTTTGGGATGATCACTGTGTACTGTGTGTCACCATGCCATGGTGACACTACCCACTGAGGGATGCCTAGTGCTGGCTATTAGAGGACTTTTGGGTGAGACTGTGCCATATTACGAGTACCTTCTATTATATTCCAGGTATGTCATATCCTGACTAGTGAACCCGCAGTTTTAAAAATATATATATATATATATATAATATATATATATATATATATATATATATATATATATATATATATATATATATATATATATATATATAATGGAGAATTAGAGGTATTGGGAAGATGGAGGGAATATTTTGAGGAATTGTTAAATGTTGATGAAGATAGGGAAGCTGTGATTTCGTGTATAGGGCAAGGAGGAATAACATCTTGTAGGAGTGAGGAAGAGCCAGTTGTGAGTGTGGGGAAGTTCGTGAGGCAGTAGGTAAAATGAAAGGGGGTAAGGCAGCCGGGATTGATGGGATAAAGATAGAAATGTTAAAAGCAGGTGGGGATATAGTTTTGGAGTGGTTGATGCAATTATTTAATAAATGTATGGAAGAGGGTAAGGTACCTAGGGATTGGCAGAGAGCATGCATAGTTCCTTTATATAAAGGCAAAGGGGACAAAAGAGAGTGCAAAAATTATAGGGGGATAAGTCTGCTGAGTATACCTGGTAAAGTGTATGGTAGAGTTATTATTGAAAGAATTAAGAGTAAGACGGAGAATAGGATAGCAGATGAACAGGGAGGCTTTAGGAAAGGTAGGGGGTGTGTGGACCAGGTGTTTACAGTGAAACATAATAAGTGAACAGTATTTAGATAAGGCTAAAGAGGTCTTTGTGGCATTTATGGATTTGGAAAAGGCGTATGACAGGGTGGATAGGGGGACAATGTGGCAGATGTTGCAAGTGTATGGTGTAGGAGGTAGGTTACTGAAAACAGTGAAGAGTTTTTACGAGGATAGTGAGGCTCAAGTTAGAGTATGTAGGAAAGAGGGAAATTATTTCCAGTAAAAGTAGGCCTTAGACAAGGATGTGTGATGTCACCGTGGTTGTTTAATATATTTATAGATGGAGTTGTAAGAGAAGTAAATGCAGGGCTTGGCAAGAGGCGGGAGTTAAAAGATAAAAATCACAACAAAGGGGGATTGTACAGTTCCCTTTTTGCTGATGACACTGTCTTTTGGGGAGATTCTGAAAAGTTGCAGAGTTGGGGGATGAATTTGGTAGGGTTTTGTAAAAGAAAAATTAAAAGTGAATACGGGAAAAGAGTAAGGTTTGAGGATAACAAAAAACTGGGTGATGAAAGATTGGAATAAATTGGAGGAGGGGATAGGGGGGAGGTGAATGTTTCAGATATTTGGGAGTGGCGTGCAGGGGAGGGGTTTCTATAAAAAGATGAGGTGAACATAAAATTGATGGGGGAAAAGGGTGAGGGTTTACTTAGGATCTGTGGAGAAAAAAATTTTTGCCCATGGAGGCAAAGAGGGAATGTATGAGGTATATTTTACCAACGTTTCTTAAGGGGGTGTGAAAGCAGGTGATGAATTTTCGCGAGGAGAAGGCGGGAGGCAGTGGAGTGTCATTCGGGGGAAATGTGTGGTGGAAAAGCAAAAATTCTTTTTTTTTGGGAAGTTGGGAGGAGGGGGGGGGATTCCCCAAAAACTTTTGTCCAGAGGGCTAGAAGGGGTTTTGGGTTTGGTTCGAAGTAAGAGAAGGGAGGGGAAACAGAATGACTTAAAGAGTGATCAGTTGTGGGGAAAGGGAAGGCGGGGTAGGGTGGGCCCTGGGAAAGGGTTGGGGGAGGGGGGTAAAGGGGGTTTTGTTGCGAGGGGTTTGGTTTCCAACGGGCAGGGGAGCGTGTTTGATAGGAGTGAATGGAGACAAAGTTCTTAATCTTGACGTGCTTTTGGAGTGGAGAAAAAAACTTTTATAAGGGATTCAGGGAAACCGGCGGGCCCGGACTTGAGTCCTGGAAGGAAGTACAGTCCCTGCCTCTGAAGGGGGGGGTTTTAATGTTGCAGTTTAAAAATTTTAGGAAAACACCCTTCTGGAAAGACATGAGGGATGAATGATGGTAAAGTTTTTTTTTTTTTCGGGCCCCCCCTCCTTGGTGGCCCACCCTGCCTTGGGGACCACCCTGCCTTGGTGGCCCCACTCTCCCTTGGGGGACCCCCCCCTTTGGGTGGACCCCCCCTCCCTTGGTGGACCCCCCTGCCTTGGGGGACCACCCCCCTTTGGTGGCCCACCCTGCCGTTGGACCACCCTGCCTTGGGGGACCACCCCCTTTGGTGACCACACTCCTTGGTGGACCACCCTGCCTTGGTGGCCCCACCCCCCCTTGGGGGACCACCCTCCTTGGGGGACCACACCACCCTGCCTTGGTGGACCCCTGCCTTGGGGACCACCCTGCCTTGGGGGGACCACCCCCCTTTGGGGACCCCCTGCCTTGGGGGACCCCACCACCCCCTTTGGTGGACCACCCTTTCCTTGGTGGACCACCCTCCCTTGGGGGGACCACCCTACCTTGGGGGGACCCCCCGCCTTGGGGGACCACCCCTGCCTTGGGGGAAACCACCCTCCCTTGGTGGCCCACCCTGCCTTGGTGGACCACCCTCCTTGATGGACCACCCTGCCTTGGGACCACCCTGCCTTGGTGGGAATGGGCCCAGGTTTTAATAATTATATATATAAAAATTATATATAATATAAAATAATAATATAATAATATATATATATTATAAATATAATATATATATAAAATATATATATATATATATATATTATATATGTATGTATTTACTGACGGTACTTTGCTAGTTGCCATTCCTCCCTTTATTTTAATTGCGCTAGGAGCAGGTGACAGAAACCCCAGACTACACCGGGTTTTGAAATCTTTTTCTCACTTTCACCTCACTTTCTCTCCCCCCTCTCTCTCTCTTTTTCTACCTCGTCTCTCTTTTTGCTTCTTTTTTCTCACCTACTTGTCCTGCCTTCCCTTCTCAATCTCTCCTCCTCTCTGTTTTCCTCTCTCTGTTTTCCTCTCTCTCACTTCTCTCTTTCTCTCTGTCCTCTTTCTTCTCTGTCTGTCTTTCTGTCTGTCTTTCTGTCCTGTCTGTCGTCTTCTGTCTGTCTTCTGTCTGTCTCTCCTCTCTCTCTTCCCCTCCCTCTCCCCTCTCTCTCCCCCTCTCTTTCTCTCACACACACAGAAATTATAATTCCCTCCAGTAATAATCCAAATTTATCTGGAAAAAATAATCAGAATTTTTGCAATAATTCTCACTTGTTTGAGGATGATTAATTGTCTGGGAGACCGCAAAATAGAATTTTAAAGGGGAAGTACCTCTAGTGTGCGTACTGGATAACACTGTCTGTGCAATTATCCCGTTACTTCCTTTTTTTTTACCTGTTAGTTCACCGTTTTTCTTACCCGTTACTTTAACTCACCTGTTATCTTTCCTGTTATTTTTTCCGTGTTCACCGTTATCTTACCTGTTATTTTACCGTTGGTTCACCTGTTTTTCTTACCTTTATCTGTTTACTCACCTGTTATCTCCTGTTAATTTACCTTTTTATTCCCTGTTTTCTTACCTGTTATTTTTTCCCTTAGTTTACCTGTTAACTTACCTGTTATTTTACCTGTTAGTTCCCCGTTTCTTACCTTTATTCCCGTTACTTTCCTTTTTCTTACCGTTTTTTTCCTTTAGTTCACCCCGTTATCTTACCCGTATCTTACCTCTTAGCTTAACTTAGCACTACGAAATGGTTTCTGGGAATGTGGGGCTAAGTGACCCACCCCAGTCCACTAACACCCAGGATGTGACCCACACCAGTCCCAAACCCCCGGATGTGAAACCCAACCCCGTCCACTAACAACCCAGGGTGTACCCCACCCTCCACTAAAACCCAGGATGTGACCCACACCAGTCCACTAACACCCAGGGGTGTGACCCCACCAGTCCACTAACACCCAGGATGTGACCCCCAATCCACTAACACCGAGGTGTACCCCCCCATCCCCTAACACCCCGGAGTGACCCACACCAGTCCATTAACACCCAGGATTGACACACACAAGTCCATTAACACCCCCGGTTAAAACACCGTCCCTTTAAAAAAACCCGGATTGACCCACACCAGTCCATAGACCCCGGATTTACCCACACCGTCCCCCAAAACCCGGAGTACCCACACCAGTCACAACACCCAGGATTGACCCTCCCAGTCCACAACCCCAGGGGTGACCCACACCATCCAGTAACACCCCGGATGTGACAACACCCAGCCACAAAAACCCAAAGGGTGGGGCCCACCCACCATTAACACCCAGGATGTCCCCAAACCCGTCCAATTTAAAACCCCGGATGTGACCCAACCAGTTCAATAACACCCCGTGGAAACCCCCAAACCCTCCATTAACACCCAGGATGTGACCCACACCTCCACAAACACCCGGGTGTGACCCACACCAGTCCACTAACACCCAGGATTACCCACCCAGTTCACTAAAAACCCCCGGAAATGACCCCACCCCACTCACCCCGGATTGACCCCCACAAGTCCATTTAAAACCCAGGGTTACCCACACCAGTCCACTAACACCCAGGATGTGACCCCCACCAGTCCCCTAACACCCAGGTTGACCCACACCCGTCCACTAAACCCCCCGGATGTGACCCCACCATCCACTAACACCCGGAGTCCCACACCAGTCCCCCTAACACCAGGAAAGTGACCCACACCAGTCCCCTAACCCCAGGGGGTGACCCAACCATCCAATAACACCCAGGGTGTGACCCACACATCCCCTTAACACCCCGGTGTGACCCACACCAGTCCACTAACACCCAGGATGGACCCCACCCGTCCATTAACACCCAGGAGTGAACCCCACCAGTCACTAACACCCAGGATGGACCCACACCGTCACAAAACCCAAGGTGACCCACCCATCCACTAACACCCCGATTTACCCACACCGTCCCCTAACACCCAGGTGTGACCCCACCTCCATTAACACCCCGATGTGACCCCACACCATCCACTAACACCCAGGGTACCCACACCAGTCCACTAACACCCAGAGTGACCCACACCAGTCACTAAACCCAGGATTGACCCAAAAAACCCCGTCCCCTAACACCCAGGATGTACCCCCCCCATCCCTAACACCAAGGAATTTGGGCCCACACCATCCACTAACACCCCGGATGTGACCCCACCAGTACTAACACCCCGGAGTGACCCCCAATAGTCCACAACACCCAGGATTGGGCCCCACCAGTCCACTACACCCGGGTGTGACCCCCCACCATCCACTTACAAACCCTAAGTTCCCCACCCTCACTAACACCCAGGATTTACCCACACCAGTCCACAACACCCAGGAGTACCCACACCCTCCCAAAAACCCAGATGTGACCCACACCATCCATTAAAACCCAGGATGTACCCACACCAGTCCACTAAAACCCAGGGTGGACCCACACCCGTCCACTAACACCCAGGAGTGACCCACACCAGTCACTAACACCCCGGAGTGACCCAACCAGTCCACAACCCCGGATGTGACCCAAAACCCGTCCCCAAAAACCCCGGGTGGACCCACACCAGTCCCTAACACCCAGGAGTGACCCACACCTTTCCCCTAAACCCCGGATGTTACCCATACCATCCCTAACACCCCGGGTGTGACCCACACCAGTCCACTAACCCCCAGGATGTTCCCCCCAACAGTCCACTAACACCCAGATGTACCCACACCCGTCCCCTAACACCCCGGATTACCCACACCCTCCACTAAACCCAGGAGTGACCCCCACCCGTCCACTAACACCCAGATGTGACCCACACCAGTCCCACTAAACACCCAGATGTGACCCACACCAGCCCCAACCACCAGGATGTGAACCCACACCAGTCCACTAACACCCAGATGTGACCCAAAATAACCCAGTCCACTAACAACCCAGATTACCCACAACCATCCACTAACAAACCCCGATGTACCCACACCATTTACTAACACCCCAGGATGGACCCACACCAGTCCATTAAACACCCAGGAAAGGACCCACACCAGTCCATAACACCCAGATGGACCCACCCCCATCCACAAACACCCCAAATACCAAATTTACTGGTATGAACAGGGACAAGCAGGTGTAAGGTGACTAACACCCAGGTACAAAAGTCACCTCAACCCACCAACAAAAGTCACCTCAACCCACCAACAAGTCACATCAAGCCACCAACAAGCACCTCAACCCCAACCAAATCCCCTCAACCACCAACAAAGCCACCTCAACCCACCAACAAAAGCCACCTCAACCCACCAATAAAAGCCACCTCAACCCACCAACAAAAGCCACCTCAACCCACCAATAAAAGCCACCTCAACCCCCCAACAAAAGCACCTCAACCCACCAACAAAAGCCACCTAACCTACCAAAAAAGCCACCTCAAACCTCCAACAAAAGCCACCTCAACCCCCAACCCAAAAACCACCTCAACCCACCAACAAAACCACCTCAACCAACCAAAAAAAAGCCAAACCCCAACCCACCAACAAAAGCCACCTCAAAACCCAAACCCAAAAAAAGCCACCTCAACCCACCAACAAAAGCCACCTCAACCCCACCAACAAAAAGCCCCCTCAACCCACAACAAAAGCCACCTCAACCCACCAACAAAAGCCACATCTCCCTCCAACAAACGCCACCTCAATCCACCAACAAAAGCCACCTCAACCCACCAACAAAAGCCACCTCAACCCACCAACAAAAGCCACCTCAACCCACCAACAAAAGCCACCTCAACCCACCAACAAAAGCCACCTCAACCCACCAACAAAAGCCACCTCAAAACCCCCAAAAACAAAAGCCACCTCAATCCCCAACAAAAGCCACCTCATCCCACCAACAAAAGCCACCCCAATCCCCCACAAAAGCCACCTCAACCCCCCAAGAAAAAACCACCTCAACCCCCCAACAAAAGCACCTCAACCCACCAACAAAAGCCACCTCACCCACCAAAAAAAGCCACCTCAACAACCAACAAAAGCCACCTCATCCCCCAATAAAAGTTAGCTCAACCCACCAACAAAGCCACCTCAACCCCCAACAAACCCACCTCAACCCATCAACAAAAGCCAACTCACCCACCAACAAAAGCCACCTCAACCCACCAACAAAAGCCACCTCTCCCTCCAATAAAAGCCCCCTCAACCCACCAACAAAAGCCACCTCAACCAACCAACAAAAGCCACCTCACCCCCACCCCCACCAAAGCCACCTCAAACCCTCCAAAAAAGTCCCGCTCAACCCACAACAAAAGTCCACCTCAACCCACCAACAAAAGCCACCTCAACCCCACCAACAAAGGGCCCCCTTAACCCACCAACAAAAGCCACATCAACCCACCAACAAAAGCCACCTCAAGCCACCAACAAAAGCCACCTCAACTTTCCAACAAAAACTACCTCAACCCACCAACAAAGCCACCTCAAAACCCCCCAACAAAACCATCTCAACCCACAACAAAAGCACCCTCAACCCACCAAGAAAAGCCACCTCAACCCACCAACAAAAGCCACCTCAACCCACCAACAAAAGCTATCTCAACCCACCAACAAAAGCCACCTCAACCCACCAAGAAAAGCCACCTCATCTCTCCAACAAACGCCACCTTCAACCCACCAACAAAACCACCTCAACCCACCAACAAAAGCCACCTCAAAACCCACCAACAAAGCCACCTCAAACCCACCACAAAGCCCACCTTCAACCCACCAACAAAACCACCTCAACCAACCAACAAAAGCCACCTCTAACCTCCAACAAAAGCCACCTCAAACCCCCCAACAAAAGCCACCCAACCCACCAACAAAAGGGGCCACCTCAACCCACCAACAAAAGCCACCTCAACCCAACCAACAAAACCACCTCAACCCACCAACAAAAGCCACCTCAACCCTCCAATTAAAGTCAGCTCCAACCCACCAAAAAAAGCCCCCTCAAACCCACCAACAAATCCACCTCAACCACCAACAAACGCCCCTCAACCCACCAACAAAAGCCACGTCAACCCACATACAAAAGCCCCCTCAACGCACCAACCCAAACGCCCCTCAACCCACCAAAAAAAGCCCCTCAACCCACCAACAAAAGCCACCTCAACCCACCAAAAAAACCTCCTCATCCCCTCCAAGAAGGCACCACCTCCACCCCCCAACAAAAGCCACCTCAATCGCTCCCAACAAACGCCACCTTCCAACCCACCAACAAAATCCACCTCAACCCCCCCAACAAAAGCCCCTCAACCCACCAACAAAGCCCCCTCAACCCACCAACAAAACCACCTCAACCCACCAACAAAAGCCAAACCTTTAACCCACCCAACCAAACCACCCCCAACTCCACCAACAAACCACCTCAAACCCACCCAACAAAAGTCACCTCAACCCACCAACAAAGCCACCTCACCCACCAACAAAAGCCACCTCAAACCAACCAACAAAAACCACCTCAACCCACCAAAAAAAGCCACCTTCACCCTCCAATAAAATTTAGCTCAACCCACCAAAAAAGCCACCTAACCCACCAACAAAAGCCACCTTTAACCCACCAACAAACCCAACCCTCAACCCAAAACCAACAAAAAACAACGTCAAACCCACCAACAAAAAACCACCTCAAACCCCCAAAAAACGCCACCTCAACCCCCCAACAAACGCCACCTCAACCCACCCAAAAAAAGCCACCCACCCCCAACAAAAGCCCCCACCCACCAAAAAAAGCCACCCATCGCTCCAACAACGCCACCTCAAACCCCCCAAAAAAGGCACCTCAACCCCCAAAAAAGCCCCTCAACCCACCAACAAAAGCCCCCCAACCCACCAACAAAAGCCACCCAACCCACCAACAAAAGCCACCTCAAACCCCCAACAAAATCCCTCAACCCACCAACAAAAGCCCCCTCAAACCCACCAACAAAAACCACCTCAACCAAACCAAAAAAACCACCTCAACCCCCCAACAAAACCACCTCAACCCTCCAATAAAATCCTCAACCCACCAAAAAAACCACCCAGCCACCAACAAAAGCCACCTCATCGCTCCAACAAACGCCACCTCAACCCACCAACAAAAGGGACCTCAACCCACCACAAAACCACCTCAACCCACCAACAAAAAACCACCTCAACCCCCCAACAAAAAGCCACCTCAACCCACCAACAAAAGCCCCCCTCATCAACCAACAAAACCACCGAACCCCCCAACGAACGCCACCTCAACCCCCAACAAACGCCACCTCAACCCACCAAAAAACCACCTCAACCCCCAACAAAAGCCACCTCAACTCACCAACAAAAGCCACATCAACCCTCCAACAAAGCCACCTCAACCCACCAACAAAACCACCTCAACCCACCAACAAAAACCACCTCAACCCACGAAAAAAGCCACCTCAACCCACCAACAAAAGCCACCTCAACCCCCCAACAAAAGCCCCTTTTAACCCACCAACAAAGCCACCCAACCCACCAAAAAAAAGGACCTCAACCCTCCAACAAAAGCCACCCAAACCACCAACAAAAACCACCTCATCCCCAAACAAAAATCACCTCAACCCCCCAACAAAACCACCTCACCCTCCAAAAAAAACCCCTCAAAACCCCCAAAAAAACCACCCTACCCTCCAACAAAACCACCCAACCCCCCAACAAAAACCACCTCAACCCTCCAACAAAAGCCCCTCAACCCACCAACAAAAGCCACCTCAACCCCCCAAAAAAAGCCACCCAACCCCCAAAAGAAAGCCACCCAATCCCCAAAAAAGCCCCCCCAACCCACCAACAAAAGCCACCTCAACCCACCAACAAAAGGGCCACCTCATCCCACCAACAAAAGCCACCTCTACCCTCCAACAAAAGCCACCTCAACCCACCAACAAAAGCCACCTCAACCCACCAACAAAAGCCACCTCAACCCTCCAACAAAAGCCACCTAACCCACCCAAAAAAACCCTCAACCCACCCAAAAAACCCCCCTTAACTCCACGTTAATTTGGATCGGTTTCTTGATGCCCGTTTCCCGGAATCTGGGGTTGATAGCGCCCTTACCTCTATAATCATTTCTATAAGTACCTGTATAATTATGTCTATAATTATCTTTATAATCACCTGTATAATTATCTCTATAATCGTCTCTATAATCTTCTCTACAACGACCTCTATAATTAACTCTATAATCATCTATAATTATCCCTAGGTGTGGGTTCCATACTGGTACTGTAGACTTCAATATGGGCCTGATGGTGTAGTGACTGTGTACACTATGTACACGGTGTACACTATGTACACGGTGTACACTATGTACACGGTGTACACTATGTACACGGTGTACACTATGTACACGGTGTACACTCTGTACACGGTGTACAGAGTCTTCAATGATTCCTTACTCAGGTGTTCAAATATATGCTGCAGCAGTTATTTGGTTGATGTGTGCCTCAGGAGATGTGTTCGGTATTATACTCACCTCAAGGTCCCTTTCATTGAGGGGGGTTCATAGTCTTTGGCTCCCCTAGTCTGTACTCCATCTGCGGTCTTTTTTGACGTTTCCCAAGCTTCATGACTTAGCACTTGCTTGGGTTAAACTCCATGAGCCAGTTGCTGGACTAGGCTTGAAGCCTGTCCAGATCCCTTTGTAGGCCTCCCTGAAACTCATCCGATTGAATTCTCCAGATGGGTTCACGCCGACCGCAAACAGGAACACCTCTAAATCGATCCCTTCTATCATGTCATTCACATATTCCAGAAACAGCAACGGCCCTAGGATTGACCCTTGTGGAACCCCACTCGTCACAGGTGCCCACTCTGACAGCTCATCACTCATCACTTGTTGTTGCCCTCCTGTCAGGTATTTTCTGATCCATTTCAATACTTTTCCTGCTGTTCTTGCCTGCTCCTCTAGCTTTTGTGTGATAACCTGTCAAAAGCTTTCTTACAGTCCAAGAAAATGCAGTCTACCCACCCGTCTCTCTCTTGTCTAACTTCTGTTACCTTGTTGTAGAACTCCAGTAGGTTTGGTGTTTGTCATGGAGGATTTTTCATTCCTGAAACAATGCTGGTTGTCATGTATGACGTTGTTCCCTTCTAGGTGCTTCACCACTCTTCTGTTAACCCCCTCCATGACTTTGCATATTATACATGTCAGTAACACTGGTCTGTAGTTTAATGCTGTGTGTCTATCTCCTTAAAAATTAGAACTACATTCGTTGTCTTCCATACCTCAGGTAGTTGCCCTGTTTTGATAGATGTTTTGAAGATTGTTGTTAGTGGCACACACAGAATCTCTGCTCCCTCTCTGAGGACCCACAGAGAGATGTCCGGTTTCACTGCCTAAGAGGTATCCACTTAGCAGTTTCTTCACCTCCTCGTTGGTTGTGTGTAGTGTGTCCAGCATTTGTTTGTGCACCCTTGCATCCTGGTTTGCTTTAAGCCTTTCTGTCTCCACTAAAAATATCTTGAATCTCACGTTGAGCTCCTGACATACTTCTTGTGATCTCCCCTCCTTCCTTCCTCAGCCTTATTACCTGGTCCTTGACTGTTGTTTTCCTCCTGATGTGGCTGTATAACAGCTTCAGGTCAAACTTAGTTTTCAATGCTGCGTCATTTTTGTATTGCCGCTGGACCTCCCTCCTTAGCTGTGCATATTCGTTTCTGACTCTTCAGCTCAATTCTTAATATTTTTGAGTCCTTTGTCTTCTATACTTTTTCCATTCTCTATCACACTTTCCTTCGGCCCCTTTACACCACCAGGTAAACCATGGACTCACTCTGGTCTTCCAATTGTTTGTGTTGCATATAAGCTTCTCTTCCTCCCTGTACTTTGTGGACACGTGTTCCATTATTTCCTGTTTTTCATTTCAGTTCCCTTTCCCACTTACCTCATGCAGTAACTGCCTCATACCTGGGTACCCCTCTCTTTTCAAGTATGCGTCCTAATTCCCTCTCTTATGTATTTAAGACCATTTGATCACTAAGTCTGAGGGAGCCTTTCATATGTGATGTCCTCAATGTCTGACCTACTCAAGGTGAACATGAGGTCCAGCCTTGTTAGCTCATCTTCTCCTCTGGTAGTGTTCCTAACATGTTGATAAATGGGATTTTCCAGTATCACCTCCATCATCTTACCCATCCACATTTCTGGTCCTCCAGGTGGCTCCAGGTTTTCCCAGTCAATCTACCTGTGACTGAAATTTCCCATAACTAGTAACTTTACCCTGCCCAAGTGGGGTCTTCTGGCCTCCTCAATTAGTGTACCAACCATTGGCCTCCTGCTATTCGGTGGTGGGTTGTACATCACTGCAATCACCACCTGTCCCTTCTTTCCAATCTTTCTATCTCAAAAATGAACTTGTGTGTGCATTTGTACTTACCTAATTGTGGTTGCAGGGGTCGATTCATAGCTCCTGGCCCCGCCTCTTCACTGGTCACTACTAGGTTACTCCCTGCTCCAGGAGCTTTATCATGCCTCTTCTTAAAGCTATGTATGTGTGTGTGTGTATGCTCACCAATTTGTGCTAATGGGAGTCGAGACTCAGCTCCTGGTCCCACCTTGTATGCAAAGGGGATGCACCCATACATGCATGTATATGCACACATGTGCATATGTATACATACAGATACGTGTATACATACATGTATACACGTATACATGTATGTATGCACGTATACACACATTTTTTCTCATAAAACACAATATATCCATTAAAAAGTCTATATCAATTTTATTTCGAAAATCTTTTGTAACCAAAAATTTTTAAATATATTAATAGAGTAAAAAATTATAAACTTTCTGTATTACACACAATAAAAAAAAATAATATACCATAAAATAACAGAAATTAAAAAAAAAACGAAAAAATCCCTAAAAAATTATTTCGTAAATTTTTTTCCATCCCAAAATATACGAACACGAAAAAAAAACAGTGATAAGAATGGTAGTCTAGGGTACCATGATGGTAATGCTGGAGCAGTGATAAGAATGGTAGTCTAGGGTACCATGATGGTAATGCTGGAGCAGTGATAAGAATGGTAGTCTAGGGTACCATGATGGTAATGCTGGAGCAGTGATAAGAATGGTAGTCTAGGGTACCATGATGGTAATGCTGGAGCAGTGATAAGAATGGTAGTCTAGGGTACCATGATGGTAATGCTGGAGCAGTGATAAGAATGGTAGTCTAGGGTACCATGATGGTAATGCTGGAGCAGTGATAAGAATGGTAGTCTAGGGTACCATGATGGTAATGCTGGATCAGTGATAAGAATGGTAGTCTAGGGTACCATGATGGTAATGCTGGAGCAGTGATAAGAATGGTAGTCTAGGGTACCATGATGGTAATGCTGGAGCAGTGATAAGAATGGTAGTCTAGGGTACCATGATGGTAATGCTGGAGCAGTGATAAGAATGGTAGTCTAGGGTACCATGATGGTAATGCTGGATCAGTGATAAGAATGGTAGTCTAGGGTACCATGATGGTAATGCTGGAGCAGTGATAAGAATGGTAGTCTAGGGTACCATGATGGTAATGCTGGAGCAGTTATAAGAATGGTAGTCTAGGGTACCATGATGGTAATGCTGGAGCAGTGATAAGAATGGTAGTCTAGGGTACCATGATGGTAATGCTGGAGCAGTTATAAGAATGGTAGTCTAGGGTACCATGATGGTAATGCTGGAGCAGTGATAAGAATGGTAGTCTAGGGTACCATGATGGTAATGCTGGAGCAGTGATAAGAATGGTAGTCTAGGGTACCATGATGGTAATGCTGGATCAGTGATAAGAATGGTAGTCTAGGGTACCATGATGGTAATGCTGGATCAGTGATAAGAATGGTAGTCTAGGGTACCATGATGGTAAATGCTGGAGCAGTGATAAGAATGGTAGTCTAGGGTACCATGATGGTAATGCTGGAGCAGTGATAAGAATGGTAGTCTAGGGTACCATGATGGAGCAGTGGTAAGAATGATGGTGTCTAGGCACAATGATGGTAATGGGATGGTATTGGAAGAGTGTTAGTACCTGAGGACGAAGTTGATATCCTTGGGGTGAAATTTGACTCCAAACTGACGATGAAGAATCACGGTGTAAATCTTGCAAACAAGGCAGCCAGGAAGTTTACAGCACTTCGATGTATCTCACATTTGCTCGACAGTAGAGACTGCAAGATTCTGTACGAGGCACAAGTACGCCCACACCTTGAGTATGCTCCACTTTCTTGGATTGTCTGGCCTCCGTCTCGTCTGAGACTTCTTGACAGAGTAGAGAACAGAGCAAGACAACTCATCTCCGGCCTCGACCCATCCTGGATAGATCTGTCATTTCAGCAGAGCCTTTAACACAGGAGGAATGTGGGTGGCCTTACTGTTATGTACAAGGCCAATAGTATTGTCAAAGTACCACACTGGCTCCACTCCGAGGACAGCGAGAAGTGAACTTCTACACCACAAGACGGGCAGCCAGCAGCAACTACACTCTGACTGTACCTTTCTACACTACAAGTCGGGCAGCCAGCAGCAACTATACTCTGACTGTAACCTTCTACACCACAAGACGGTCAGCCAGCAGCAACTACACTCTGACTGTAACCTTCTACACCACAAGACGGGCAGCATTCTCAGGATGACTACAGTCTGGAACATGTTCGTACACCATAATGATATCAATGGAATAAAGCCAGTTGATCAAATTAAATTGCTGGCTAACAGCTGGCCCACAGCTGGCACACTGCTGGCACACTGCTGGCACACTGCTGGCCCACAGCTGGCCCACAACTAGCTAACAGTTGCCCCACAGCTGGTCCACAGCTGGCCCACAGATGGCTCCAACTTCATCATGTTCCCTACTTGTATGTTTCAAGACAATAAAAATGTTTCAAATGAGCTGATGTAGGTAACAGCTGTTAGCTTGTCAATAGAG
>NC_069496.1:4904790-4927290 GCF_026875155.1 Cherax quadricarinatus
CCACTAATCACCTGGTGCTCCACTAATCACCTGGTGCTCCACTAATCACCAGGTGCTCCACTAATCACCTGGTGCTCCACTAATCACCAGGTGCTCCACTAATCACCTGGTGCTCCATAATCACCGGTGCCCTCCACTAAACCACCAGGTGCTCCACTAATCACCTGGTGCTCCCTAATCACCATGGTGCTCCGCTAATCACCAGGTGCTCCACTAATCACCAGGTGCTCCACTAATCACCTGGTGCTCCACTAATCACCTGGTGCTCCACTAATCACCTGGTGTCTCCACTATAACACCAGGTGCTCCACTAATCACCCTGGTGCTCCACTAATCACCTGGTGCTCCACTATCACCAGGTGCTCCACTAATCACCTGGTGCTCCACTAATCACCAGGTGCTCACTAATCACCGGTGCTCCACTAATCACCGGTGCTCCACTAATCACCTGTGCTCCACTAATCACCTGGTCTCCACTAATCACCTGGTGCTCCCTAATCACCAGGTGCTCCACTAATCACCAGGTGCTCCACTAATCACCTGGTGCTCCATAATCACCTGTGCCTCGCCTTCCACTAATCACCAGGTGCTCCACTAATCACCTGGTGCTCCACTAATCACCTGGTGCTCCACTAATCACCAGGTGCTCCACTAATCACCAGGTGCTCCACTAATCACCTGGTGCTCCACTAATCACCTGGTGCTCCACTAATCACCTGGTGCTTCCACTAATCACCAGGTGCTCCACTAATCACCTGGTGCTCCACTAATCACCTGGTGCTCCACTAACCACCAGGTGCTCCACTAATCACCTGGTGCTCCACTAATCACCAGGTGCTCCACTAATCACCTGGTGCTCCACTAATCACCAGGTGCTCCACTAATCACCAGGTGCTCCACTAATACCAGGTGCTCCACTAATCACCGGTGCTCCACTAATCACCAGGTGCTCCACTAATCACCTGGTGCTCCACTAATCACCGGTGCTCCACTAATCACCAGGTGCTCACTAATCACCTAGGCTGCTTCCACTAATCACCAGGTGCTCCACTAATCACCAGGTGCTCCACTAATCACCTGGTGCTCCACTAATCAAGGTGCTCCACTAATCACCTGGTGCTCCACTAATCACCAGGTGCTCCACTAATCACCAGGTGCTCCACTAATCACCTGGTGCTCCACTAATCACCAGGTGCTCCACTAATCACCAGGTGCTCCACTAATCACCTGGTGCTCCACTAATCACCTGGTGCTCCACTAATCACCTGGTGCTCCACTAATCACCAGGTGCTCCACTAATCACCAGGTGCTCCACTAATCACCAGGTGCTCCACTAATCACCAGGTGCTCCACTAATCACCTGGTGCTCCACTAATCACCAGGTGCTCCACTAATCACCAGGTGCTCCACTAATCACCAGTGCTCCACTAATCACCAGGTGCTCCACTAATCACCGGTGCTCACTAATCACCTGGTGCTCCACTAATCACCCATAATGTGCTCCACTAATCACCTGGTGCTCCACTAATCACCAGGTGCTCCACTAATCACCTGGTGCTCCACTAATCACCTGGTGCTCCACTAATCACCAGGTGCTCCACTAATCACCTGGTGCTCCACTAATCACCAGGTGCTCCACTAATCACCAGGTGCTCCACTAATCACCAGGTGCTCCACTAATCACCTGGTGCTCCACTAATCACCAGGTGCTCCACTAATCACCTGGTGCTCCACTAATCACCTGGTGCTCCACTAATCACCAGGTGCTCCACTAATCACCAGGTGCTCCACTAATCACCAGGTGCTCCACTAATCACCATGGTGCTCCACTAATCACCTGGTGCTCCACTAATCACCAGGTGCTCCACTAATCACCAGGTGCTCCACTAATCACCAGGTGCTCCACTAATCACCTGGTGCTCCACTAATCACCAGGTGCTCCACTAATCACCGGGCTCCACTAATCACCAGGTGCTCCACTAATCACCAGGTGCTCCACTAATCACCAGGTGCTCCACTAATCACCTGGTGCTCCACTAATCACCTGGTGCTCCACTAATCACCAGGTGCTCCACTAATCACCAGGTGCTCCACTAATCACCAGGTGCTCCACTAATCACCTGGTGCTCCACTAATCACCTGTGCTCCACTAATCACCAGGTGCTCCACTAATCACCAGGTGCTCCACTAATCACCAGGTGCTCCACTAATCACCAGGTGCTCCACTAATCACCTGGTGCTCCACTAATCACCAGGTGCTCTCCACTAATCACCAGGTGCTCCACTAATCACCAGGTGCTCCACTAATCACCTGGTGCTCCACTAATCACCTGGTGCTCCACTAATCACCTGGTGCTCCACTAATCACCAGGTGCTCCACTAATCACCAGGTGCTCCACTAATCACCAGGTGCTCTCCACTAATTCACCTGGTGCTCCACTAATCACCTGGTGCTCCACTAATCACCAGGTGCTCCACTAATCACCAGGTGCTCCACTTAATCACCATGGTGCTCCACTAATCACCAGGTGCTCCACTAATCACCTGGTGCTCCACTAATCACCATGGTGCTCCACTAATCACCAGGTGCTCCACTAATCACCTTGTGCTCCACTAATCACCAGGTGCTCCACTAATCACCTGGCGCTTCACTAATCACAAGGTGCTCCACTAATCACCAGGTGCTCCACTAATCACCAGGTGCTCCACTAATCACCAGGTGCTCCACTAATCACCAGGTGCTCCACTAATCACCAGGTGCTCCACTAATCACCAGGTGCTCCACTAATCACCTGGTGCTCCACTAATCACCAGGTGCTCCACTAATCACCTGGTGCTCCACTAATCACCTGGTGCTCCACTAATCACCAGGTGCTCCACTAATCACCAGGTGCTCCACTAATCACGGTGCATAATCACCATGGTGCTCCACTAATCACCAGGTGCTTCCACTAATCACCTGGTGCTCCACTAATCACCGGTGCTCCACTAATCACCAGGTGCTCCACTAATCACGCACAGGTGCTCCACTAATCACCAGGTGCTCCACTAATCACCAGGTGCTCCACTAATCACCAGGTGCTACCACACTAATCACCAGGTGCTCCACTAATCACCTGGTGCTACCACTAATCACCAGGTGCTCCACTAATCACCTAGGTGCTCCACTAATCACCTAGGTGCTCCACTAATCACCAGGTGCTCACTAATCACCAGGTGCTCCACTAAACCTGGTGTCACTATCACCAGGTGCTCTACACAAGTCTACACTCATCCTGGTGTCACATCCACGTGTACTAATCTGGGTACCTAGTGACTGTTCCACTAATACCCTGGTGCTCACCACTATATCACCTAGGTGCCTACACTTAATAACCAGGTGCTCACACTAATACACCTGGTGTTACACTATACACCTAGGTGCATACCACTATAATCACCAGGTGCATCCACATAATACCTAGGTGAAACTGCACATACACTTATATACCTGGTGATACACTAATCACCTAGGTGCATACACTAACTATAAACAACACCTAGGTGCATACACTATAACCTAGGTGCTACACTATACCTAGGTGCATACACTACACTAGGTGCATACCACTATACACCTAGGTGCATACACTATATCACCTAGGTGATCACTATACACCTAGGTGCATCCACATATTAATACACCTAGGTGTATACACTATATCACCTAGGTGCATACACATACACCTAGTGCATACACTTACACTAGGTGATACACTATAACCTAGTGATACCTATACACCTAGGTGCATACACTATACACCTAGGTGCATACACTATATCACCTAGGTGCATACACTATATCACCTAGGTGATCCACTAACACTAGTGCATCACTATACACCTAGTGCATACACTAATATCACCTATACCTAAAACCTAGGTGCATACACTATATACCTAGTGTATAACAATACACCTAGTGCACACTATAACCTAGGTACTACACTATACACCTAGGTGCATACACTATAACCTAGGTGTACACTATAACTCTAGGTGTATACACTATACACCTAGGTGCATACACTTATAACTAGGTGTATACACTATACACCTAGGTGCATACACTATCAACCTAGGTGCATACACTATATACCTAGGTGCATACACTATACACCTAGGTGTCATACACTATACACCTAGGTGCATACACTATATACCTAGGTGCATACACTATACACCTAGGTGCATACACTATACACCTAGGTGCATACACTATACACCTAGGTGCATACACTATACACCTAGGTGCATGAACTATACACCTAGGTGCATGCACTATACACCTAAGTGCATGCACTATACACCTACGTGCATACACTATACACCTAGGTGCACGCACTATACACCTACGTGCATACACTATACACCTAGGTGCAGGCACTACACACCTAGGTACAGGCACTACACACCTAGGTGCAGGCACTATACACCTAGGTGCAGGCACTACACACCTAGGTGCAGGCACTATACACCTAGGTGCAGGCACTATACACCTAGGTGCAGACACTATACACCTAGGTGCAGGCACTATACACCTAGGTGCAGGCACTACACACCTAGGTGCAGGCACTACACACCTAGGTGCAGGCACTACACACATAGGTGCAGGCACTACACACCTAGGTGCAGGCACTATACACCTAGGTGCAGGCACTACACACCTAGGTGCAGGCACTACACAACTAGGTGCAAGCACTATACACCTAAGTGCAGGCACTACACACCTAGGTGCAGGCACTATACACCTAGGTGCAGTCACTATACACCTAGGTGCAGTCACTATACACCTAGGTGCAGGCACTATACACCTAGGTGCAGTCACTATACACCTAGGTGCAGGCACTACACACCTAGGTGCAGGCACTATACACCTAGGTACAGGCACTATACACCTAGGTACAGGCACTATACACCTAGGTGCAGGCACTTCACACCTAGGTGCAGGCACTACACACCTAGGTGCAGGCACTACACACCTAGGTGCAGGCACTACACACCTAGGTGCAGGCACTACACACCTAGGTGCAGGCACTATACACCTAGGTGCAGGCACTATACACCTAGGTGCAGGCACTATACACCTAGGTGCAGGCACTACACACCTAGGTGCAGGCACTACACACCTAGGTGCAGGCACTACACACCTAGGTGCAGGCACTACACACCTAGGTACAGGCACTACACACCTAGATGCAGGCACTACACACCTAGGTGCAGGCACTACACACCTAGGTGCAGGCACTACACACCTAGTTGCAGGCACTATACACCTAGGTGCAGGCACTACACACCTAGGTGCAGGCACTACACACCTAGGTGCAGGCACTACACACCTAGTTGCAGGCACTATACACCTAGGTGCAGGCACTACACACCTAGGTGCAGGCACTACACACCTAGGTGCAGGCACTACACACCTAGTTGCAGGCACTATACACCTAGGTGCAGGCACTATACACCTAGGTGCAGGCACTATACACCTAGGTGCAGGCACTACACACCTAGGTGCAGGCAGCACACACCTAGGTGCAGGCACTACACACCTAGGTGCAGGCACTATACACCTAGGTGCAGGCACTACACACCTAGGTGCAGGCACTACACACCTAGGTGCAGGCACTACACACCTAGGTGCAGGCACTATACACCTAGGTGTAGTATATTTGCTGTCACTATAGATCTTAAAGAGGTAATTAATCCGTCTCTAATTACTGGCTAATTACTGTAATTAATTAAGAATAAATTCGGCTCAGTTCGCCATCCGCTAAATTTACAACTTCGCCAACACTCATCCATCTCGCCAAATGCGCCAAAACGCCGGTAATTAATCGCCAACTTCGGGACGGGAAGAAAGTTGGCGATATATATTTTTATGTACATAGATTTCGAAATTGGAGGCTGATTGGTCCCCCCCCTGCGGATTTAGCGCTCCCAGGTTAATACACAACCAATGATCATGATAATAATAATCGATTTATTTATCAATTATATTAATAATAATTTAGTATTATCAGTTATTAATGATAATATCTCTCAGGAAAGAGATAATTTAGAGATAATTTAGAGATAATTTAGAGATAATTTAGAGATAATTTAGAGATAATTTAGAGATAATTTAGAGATAATTTAGAGATAATTTAGAGATACTTTAGAGATAATTTAGAGATAATTTAGAGATACTTTAGAGATAATTTAGAGATAATTTAGAGATAATTTAGAGATACTTTAGAGATAATTTAGAGATAATTTAGAGATACTTTAGAGATAATTTAGAGATAATTTAGAGATAATTTAGAGATAATTTAGAGATACTTTAGAGATAATTTAGAGATACTTTAGCGATAATTTAGAGATACTTTAGAGATAATTTAGAGATTACAGATAATTTAGAGATACTTTAGAGATAATTTAGATAATTTAGAGATAATTTAGAGATAATTTAGAGATAGTTCAACCAGTCAGCTTTATGACTGGTTGGTTACTGGAGTTTCAAGTCTATCTACTACACGAGTGTATATACACTGAGATATACACATCTCTCAGTGTATATACACATATAGGCTTAACATTCGATCCCATATAGAGCATTGGATTCCCTTCCCCAACATATAGAGCATTGGATTCCCTTCCCCAACATATAGAGCATTGGATTCCCTTCCCCAACATATAGAGCATTGGATTCCCTTCCCCAACATATAGAGCATTGGATTCCCTTCCCCAACATATAGAGCATTGGATTCCCTTCCCCAACATATAGAGCATTGGATTCCCTTCCCCAACATATAGAGCATTGGATTCCCTTCCTCAACATATAGAGCATTGGATTCCCTTCCCCAACATATAGAGCATTGGATTCCCTTCCTCAACATATAGAGCATTGGATTCCCTTCCTCAACATATAGAGCATTGGATTCCCTTCCCCAACATATAGAGCATTGGATTCCCTTCCCCAACATATAGAGCATTGGATTCCCTTCCCCAACATATAGAGCATTGGATTCCCTTCCCCAACATATAGAGCATTGGATTCCCTTCCCCAACATATAGAGCATTGGATTCCCTTCCCCAACATATAGAGCATTGGATTCCCTTCCCCAACATATAGAGCATTGGATTCCCTTCCTCAACATATAGAGCATTGGATTCCCTTCCCCAACATATAGAGCATTGGATTCCCTTCCTCAACATATAGAGCATTGGATTCCCTTCCTCAACATATAGAGCATTGGATTCCCTTCCCCAACATATAGAGCATTGGATTCCCTTCCCCAACATATAGAGCATTGGATTCCCTTCCCCAACATATAGAGCATTGGATTCCCTTCCTCAACATATAGAGCATTGGATTCCCTTCCTCAACATATAGAGCATTGGATTCCCTTCCCCAACATATAGAGCATTGGATTCCCTTCCTCAACATATAGAGCATTGGATTCCCTTCCCCAACATATAGAGCATTGGATTCCCTTCCCCAACATATAGAGCATTGGATTCCCTTCCCCAACATATAGAGCATTGGATTCCCTTCCCCAACATATAGAGCATTGGATTTCCTTCCCCAACATATAGAGCATTGGATTCCCTTCCCAACATATAGAGCATTGGATTCCCTTCCCCAACATATAGAGCATTGGATTCCCTTCCTCAACATATAGAGCATTGGATTCCCTTCCTCAACATATAGAGCATTGGATTCCCTTCCCCAACATATAGAGCATTGGATTCCCTTCCCCAACATATAGAGCATTGGATTCCCTTCCCCAACATATAGAGCACTGGATTCCCTTCCCCAACATATAGAGCATTGGATTCCCTTCCCCAACATATAGAGCATTGGATTCCCTTCCTCAACATATAGAGCATTGGATTCCTTTCCTCAACATATAGAGCATTGGATTCCCTTCCCCAACATATAGAGCATTGGATTCCCTTCCTCAACATATAGAGCATTGGATTCCCTTCCTCAACATATAGAGCATTGGATTCCCTTCCCCAACATATAGAGCATTGGATTCCCTTCCCCAACATATAGAGCATTGGATTCCCTTCCCCAACATATAGAGCATTGGATTCCCTTCCCCAACATATAGAGCATTGGATTCCCTTCCCCAACATATAGAGCATTGGATTCCCTTCCCCAACATATAGAGCATTGGATTCCCTTCCCCAACATATAGAGCATTGGATTCCCTTCCCCAACATATAGAGCATTGGATTCCCTTCCTCAACATATAGAGCATTGGATTCCCTTCCTCAACATATAGAGCATTGGATTCCCTTCCCCAACATATAGAGCATTGGATTCCCTTCCCCAACATATAGAGCATTGGATTCCCTTCCTCAACATATTAAGCATTGGATTCCCTTCCCCAACATATAGAGCATTGGATTCCCTTCCCCAACATATAGAGCATTGGATTCCCTTCCCCAACATATAGAGCATTGGATTCCCTTCCCCAACATATAGAGCATTGGATTCCCTTCCTCAACATATAGAGCATTGGATTCCCTTCCCCAACATATAGAGCATTGGATTCCCTTCCCCAACATATAAAGCATTGGATTCCCTTCCCCAACATATAAAGCATTGGATTCCCTTCCCCAACATATAGAGCATTGGATTCCCTTCCCCAACATATAAAGCATTGGATTCCCTTCCTCAACATATTAAGCATTGGATTCCCTTCCCCAACATATAAAGCATTGGATTCCCTTCCCAACATATAAAGCACTGGATTCCCTTCCTCAACATATAAAGCATTGGATTCCCTTCCCCAACATACCGAGGATTGAATTCCCTCCCCAACATACAGAGGATTGGATTCCCTTCCCCAACATACAGAGGATTGGATTCCCTTCCCAACATACAGAGGATTGGATTCCCTTCCCAACATACAGAGGATTGGATTCCCTTCCCCAACATACAGAGGATTGGACTCCCTTCCCCAACATACAGAGGATTGAATTCCCTTCCCAACATACAGAGGATTGGATTCCCTTCCCCAACATACAGAGGATTGGATTCCCTTCCCAACATACAGAGGATTGGATTCCCTTCCCCAACATACAGAGGATTGGATTCCCTTCCCCAACATACAGAGGATTGGATTCCCTTCCCAACATACAGAGGATTGGATTCCCTTCCCCAACATACAGAGGATTGGATTCCCTTCCCAACATACAGAGGATTGGATTCCCTTCCCAACATACAGAGGATTGGATTCCCTTCCCCAACATAAAGAGGATTGGATTCCCTTCCCAACATACAGAGGATTGGATTCCCTTCCCCAACATACAGAGGATTGGATTCCCTTCCCCAACATACAGAGGATTGGATTCCCTCCCCAACATACAGAGGATTGAATTCCCTCCCCAACATACAGAGGATTGAATTCCCTTCCCAACATACAGAGGATTGGATTCCCTTCCCAACATACAGAGGATTGAATTCCCTCCCCAACATACAGAGGATTGAATTCCCTTCCCAACATACAGAGGATTGAATTCCCTCCCCAACATACAGAGGATTGAATTCCCTTCCCAACATACAGAGGATTGAATTCCCTTCCCAACATACAGAGGATTGGATTCCCTTCCCAACATACAGAGGATTGAATTTCCTTCCCAACATACAGAGGATTGAATTCCCTTCCCAACATACAGAGGATTGGATTCCCTCCCCAACATACAGAGGATTGAATTCCCTTCCCAACATACAGAGGATTGGATTCCCTCCCCAACATACAGAGGATTGAATTCCCTTCCCAACATACAGAGGATTGGATTCCCTCCCCCAACATACAGAGGATTGAATTCCCTTCCCAACATACAGAGGATTGGATTCCCTCCCCAACATACAGAGGATTGAATTCCCTTCCCCAACATACAGAGGATTGGATTCCCTCCCCAACATACAGAGGATTGAATTCCCTCCCCAACATACAGAGGATTGGATTCCTCCCCAACATACAGAGGATTGAATTCCCTTCCCAACATACAGAGGATTGGATTCCCTCCCCAACATACAGAGGATTGAATTCCCTTCCCCAACATACAGAGGATTGGATTCCCTCCCCAACATACAGAGGATTGAATTCCCTTCCCCAACATACAGAGGATTGGATTCCCTCCCCAACATACAGAGGATTGAATTCCCTCCCCAACATACAGAGGATTGGATTCCCTCCCCAACATACAGAGGATTGAATTCCCTTCCCAACATACAGAGGATTGGATTCCCTCCCCAACATACAGAGGATTGAATTCCCTTCCCCAACATACAGAGGATTGGATTCCCTCCCCAACATACAGAGGATTGAATTCCCTCCCCAACATACAGAGGATTGGATTCCCTCCCCAACATACAGAGGATTGAATTCCCTTCCCAACATACAGAGGATTGGATTCCCTCCCCAACATACAGAGGATTGAATTCCCTTCCCCAACATACAGAGGATTGGATTCCCTCCCCAACATACAGAGGATTGAATTCCCTTCCCCAACATACAGAGGATTGGATTCCCTCCCCAACATACAGAGGATTGAATTCCCTCCCCAACATACAGAGGATTGGATTCCCTCCCCAACATACAGAGGATTGAATTCCCTTCCCAACATACAGAGGATTGGATTCCCTCCCCAACATACAGAGGATTGAATTCCCTTCCCCAACATACAGAGGATTGGATTCCCTTCCCAGCAGTTATCTGACACGGGAGGGTCGACAATAACGCACCGTTGACACGCATTTTGTTTTCACATGGGTTCGGATTCCACACCAATATAGGGGGTCGAATTCTCCTATATAACTGCGTTTCC
The DNA here is from genome assembly GCF_026875155.1 of Cherax quadricarinatus. NCBI lineage: Eukaryota > Metazoa > Arthropoda > Malacostraca > Decapoda > Parastacidae > Cherax > Cherax quadricarinatus. The sequence goes on from NC_069496.1 coordinate 4,915,654, forward strand.
CGGACAGTGTTAAGATGTACGGTCGTGTACAGCAGCAGATAGATCTATATCAACCATTTCTATACTGCATTCCTGGCTCTTTGTTGATAGATGGGTTCAATGATCTATTTGTGTCTATATCTGCCAGGTCCGTCTTCTATTCTCGTCTACAAGGGTCAATAGATATGATTTATGGTCTATCTGTGTTTATATCTACCAGTTCCGTCTTCTATTCTCGTCTACAAGGGTCAATAGATATGATTTATGGTCTATCTGTGTCTATATCTACCAGTTCCGTCTTCTATTCTCGTCTATAAGGGTCAATAGATATGATTTATGGTCTGTGTCTATATCAGCCAGTTCAATCTTCTGTTCTCGTCTATAAGGGTCAATAGATATGATTTATGGTCTATCTGTGTTTATATCTACCAGTTCCGTCTTCTATTCTCGTCTACAAGGGTCAATAGATGTGTTTTATGATCTCTTTGTGTCTATATTTGCCAGTTGAATCTTCTATTCTCGTCTATAAGGGTCAATAGACGTGTTCTATGCTTCTCTTGCGTTTATATCTGCCAATAGATCAGATTCTGTATTTAATTTCCGTCTACATCTATCATTAGATCCAATTCTAGGTCCAGTTTCCGTCTATTCCCGTCAATAGATCCAGTTCTATGAAGCAACGGTGGAGATCAGCTTTCTATTGTGTGTGTGTGTGTGTGTGTGTGTGTGTGTGTGTGTGTGTGTGTGTGTGTGTGTGTGTGTGTGTGTGTGTGTGTGTGTGTGTGTGTGTGTGTGTTGATTGATGTCGTGATGTATTGGTTGAGTGTGTGTGTATGTGTACTCGCCTATTTGTGGTTGCAGGGGTCGATTCATAGCTCCTGGCCCCGCCTCTTCACTGGTCGCTACTAGGTTCTCTCCTATATCATACCTCGTCTTAAAGCTATGTATGGTTCCTGCCTCCACTACATCACTTCCCAAACTATTCCACTTCCTGACAACTCTGTGACTGAAAAAATACTTCCTAACGTCCCTCTGACTTATCTGCTGTGTCCCATCTCTGGAACATCCTGTCCCTGTCCACCTTGCCAATTCCTCGCAGTATTTTCTGTCTTTACCATGTCTCCCCTAAACCTCCTGTCCTCCAGTGTCGTCAGGCCAATTTCCCTTGACCTTTCTTCGTAGGACATTCCCCTTAGCTCTGGGACTAGTCTTGTTGCAAACCTTTGCACTTTCTTTAATTTCTTGACGTGCTTGACCAGGTATGGATTCCAAACTGGTGCTGCATACTCCAGTATGGGCCTGACGTACCCGGTGTACAGTGTCTTGAACGATTCCTTACTGAGGTATCGGAACGCTGTTCTCAGGTTTGCCAGGCGCCCATATGCTGCAGCAGTTATCTGGTTGATGTGTGCTTCCGGAGACATGCTCGGTGTTATACTCACCCCAAGATCTTTCTCCTTGAGTGAGGTTTGCAGTCTTTGGCCACCTAGCCTTTACTCCGTCTGCGGTCTTCTTTGCCCTTCCCCGATATTCATGACTTTGCATTTGGCGGGTTAAATTCCAGGAACCAGTTGCTGGACCAAGCTTCCAGCCTGTCCAGGTCTCTTTAGAGTCCCATCTGGTCCTCATCTGATTTAAATCTCCCCATTAACTTCACATCATTTGCAAACAAGGACACTTCTGAGTCTATCCCTTCCGTTATGTCGTTCACATATACCAAGAACAGCACAGGTCCTAGGACTGACCCCTGTGGAACCCCGCTTTTCACAGGCGCCCACTCTGACACCTCGTCACGTACCATGACTCGTTGTTGCCTCCCTGTCAGGTATTATCTGTTCCACTGAAGTGCCCTTCCTGTTATTCATACCTGAACCTGTAGTTTTTGTACTAATCTCTTGTGAGAAACTGTCGAAGGCCTTCTTGCAGCTTAAGAAAATGCAATCAACCCACCCCTCTCTCTCGTGTCTTAATTCTGTTACTTTGTCATAAAACTCCAGAAGGTTTGTGACACAGGATTTGCCTTCCACAAACCCATGCTGGTTGGCGTTTATAATCTTGTTCCACTCCAGGTGTTCCACCACTCTCCTCCTGATAATCTTCACCATGACTTTGCATACTATACACGTCAGTGACACTGGTCTGTAGTTTAGTGCCTTTTGTCTGTCTCCTTTCCTAAACATAGGGACTACATTTGCCGTCTTCCATACCTCAGGTAGTTACCCAGTTTCAAGGGATGTGTTGAAAATTGTTGTTAGTGGTACACACAGCGTCTCTGCTCCCTCTCTAAGAACCCAAGAAGAGATATTGTCCTGTTCCACTGCCTTTGAGGTATCAAGGTCACTTAGCAGCTTCTTCACCTCCTCTGTTGTGTGTATTACATCCAGCACTTGTCGGTGAATCCTCCTGTTCTGACTTCCCGGAGTCCTTTCTGTGTATGTGTGTGTTCAAGATGGAAGGTAGTTCAGCAATGTTGATGGATATCCTGAGAGAGAGAGAGAGAGGGGGAGAGAGAGAGAGAGAGAGGGAGAGAGAGAGAGAGAGAGAGAGAGAGAGAGAGAGAGAGAGAGAGAGAGAGAGAGAGAGAGAGAGAGAGAGAGAGAGAGAGAGAGAGGAGAGAGACAGCTTCCACAACATAGGCTTGGATCCCACTATAATAACCGGGGTCTTCGGCTATACCAGACGATTCAATTTCATTTGGCGATGCGCATTTGTTCTTTTTTCCCTTTTCCCCGGCATTTATAACACATGTTGCAGATGCTTCCCCTTTCAACACCCCCTAGACCCCTTTTTGATAGCTTCTAACCCCCCTTTATCCTCCCCAACCCCCTTTTTTACCCCCTTTCTGCCTTTTCTTTGCGACAGTGGAGACGCTATTAAATTTGTCGAAGGAAATTTGAGTTTATTCTCGTGTTGGAAGGTTATTGAGGCAGGTTCTTGTGGCCCTTTATAGTGTTTAGTGTTTAGTGTTCTCACCTATTTGTGGTTGCAGGGGTCGAGACTCAGCTCCTGGCCCCGCCTCTTCACTGGTCGCTACTAGGTCACTCTCCCTGAGCCGTGAGCTTTATCATACCTCTGCTTAAAGCTATGTATGGATCCTGCCACCACTACATCGCTTCCCAAACTATTCCACTTACTGACTCCTCTGTGGCTGAAGAAATACTTCCTAACATCCCTGTGATTCATCTGTGTCTTCAGCTTCCGACTGTGTCCCCTTGTTACTGTGTCCAATCTCTGGAACATTCTATCTTTGTCCACCTTGTCAATTCCTCTCAGTATTTTGTATGTCGTTATCATGTCCCCCTATCTCTCCTGTCCTCACCTATTTGTGGTTGCAGGGGTCGAGACTCAGTTCCTGGCCCCGCCTCTTCACTGATCGCTACTAGGTTCTCTCTCTCCCTGCTTCGTGAGCATTATCATACCTCTTCTTAAAGCTACGTATGGTTCCTGCCTCCACTACATCACTTGCTAGACGATTTCCTGACAACTCTATGACTGAAGAAATACTTCCTAACATCCCTGTGTGTAAATGAGATAGATAGATAGATAGAGATAGAGAGAGAGAGGAAATATAAACGCTGCCAGCAGAATTATGAGAGAGATGAGCAGAATATGGCACATAGCACATAGGGGAGATAAGATAAATGAGAACGAACAGGGGAAACAGGGAATAATAAAGAAGGGAGAGTAAAGAGGTAAGAGCCAGGCACAGTAGTAAATCAGAAGAGGTGAAACACAGGAATAAAACACATGATTGTACCATATATATATATATATGTATATATATATATATTATATATATATATATATATATATATATATATATATTGTGTGTGTGTGTGTGTGTGTTGTGTGTGTGTGTGTGTGTGTGTGTGTGTGTGTGTGTGTGTGTGTGTGTGTGTTTGTTAACAATAGTATTGGAGAAAAGCAGGATGCCAGAGGCGTTACCTCTCTGGACCGCAGCACTCAGACCCTGCAGCAGAGAAGTGGTCTTGTCTTGTCTTTGTGAGTGTTTTGTCTTAGTCTAGTGGCAACTGGTTCTTCCTGCTGTGTTGGAAGTGTCAGCCAGAGTGTGGCCACCTGTTTGCTCCCACACCACCTGCTTCCCTGGTGTCCAGGCTTGCATTACCATCTGCACACTTGGTTGCCAGTCTATATTGATAGTTTGGACGACTGCCTTATTGCTCGGCATGCAGACGTTGCATGCCGAGTTTTTGCAATGTCCTGCCAGTGCAGTACAACAGAAGCAACAAGGTGAAGTCCAACACATGATATATGGGTTGAGGTGTAAGCTTAGAGAGGAATTAGGAATAGTCAATAGGAAATCCCCTACATGAGGGGCTCTCACTGCCTCTCCTGACACACTCAATATGGTTTCAGAGTCTGACGCCTTGCTTACATTGTGACTTGCATGAGTGTCAGTGTAGAGGTGTTCCAAGGAGAATACTGTTGAATAATGCAGTACTTGGGAAACATCAGTGAGGCTTCATCAGTCCACTAAAGTAAATAACAGTGGAAGATAAGGAGAAATTTGTAGTCAGTCCTTCAGGCAGGACGTAATCAGTCCCTCAGCCTGCAGGTAATCAGTCCCTCAGCCTGAAGGTAATCAGTCCCTCAACCTGAAGGTAATCAGTCCCTCAACCTGAAGGTAATCAGTCCCTCAACCTGAAGGTAATCAGTCCCTCAACCTGGAGGTAATCAGTCCCTCAACCTGGAGGTAATCAGTCCCTCAACCTGGAGGTAATCAGTCCCTCAACCTGAAGGTAATCAGTCCCTCAACCTGAAGGTAATCAGTCCCTCAACCTGAAGGTAATCAGTCCCTCAACCTGGAGGTAATCAGTCCCTCAACCTGGAGGTAATCAGTCCCTCAACCTGGAGGTAATCAGTCCCTCAACCTGAAGGTAATCAGTCCCTCAACCTGAAGGTAATCAGTCCCTCAACCTGAAGGTAATCAGTCCCTCAACCTGGAGGTAATCAGTCCCTCAACCTGGAGGTAATCAGTCCCTCAACCTGGAGGTAATCAGTCAGTCACTTCCTGATTTAACAGATTATTTTCCTGATTATTATATAATTTTCTAAATTACCGGATTAATTAATTTTAACAATAAAATATTTTTAATTACTTTTTTTACTAGGGAATTTTTGGAGAATTAGATCAAAATTTTCCCCCGGAGTTTGGGGAATTTAGGAAGATTTAGGGAAGATTTCCCGGGAATTAGGTCTTTCTGGGAATTATTCTGGGGCGCAATTTGGCTCATTTTTCCCCTAGTTGGCTTTTTTTTCCTTCCTGGTCTCTCTCTTTCTCTCTTTCTCTCTCTCTCTGTAATTCCCTTTCTTTCTCTCTTTTTCTTCATCTCTCTCTCTCTCTCCTGATTCTCTATTCTCCAATTCTCTCTTTAATCCTGGTTTATTTAGTGTTAGAGAGAGAGAGAGGCTTAAAGCTAGCTTTAACTGGTAAGATAAGAGGGTAGTACCTCCCAGGATGGTTGTTGTCTACCAACCATGACAGGAGGGTAGTACCTCCCAGGATGGTTGTCGTCTACCAACCATGACAGGAGGGTAGTACCTCCCAGGATGGTTGTTGTCTACCAACCATGACAGGAGGGTAGTACCTCCCAGGATGGTTGTTGTCTACCAACCATGACAGGAGGGTAGTACCTCCCAGGATGGTTGTTGTCTACCAACCATGACAGGAGGGTAGTACCTCCCTGGATGGTTGTTGTCTACCAACCATGACAGGAGGGTAGTACCTCCCAGGAGGGTTTTGTTGTCTACCAACCATGACAGGAGGGTAGTACCTCCCAGGATGGTTGTTGTCTACCAACCATGACAGGAGGGTAGTACCTCCCAGGATGGTTGTTGTCTACCAACCATGACAGGAGGGTAGTACCTCCCAGGATGGTTGTTGTCTACCAACCATGACAGGAGGGTAGTACCTCCCAGGATGGTTGTTGTCTACCAACCATGACAGGAGGGTAGTACCTCCCAGGATGGTTGTTGTCTACCAACCATGACAGGAGGGTAGTACCTCCCAGGATGGTTGTTGTCTACCAACCATGACAGGAGGGTAGTACCTCCCTGGATGGTTGTTGTCTACCAACCATTACAGGAGGGCAGTACCTCCCAGGATGGTTGTTGTCTACCAACCATGACAGGAGGGTAGTACCTCCCTGGATGGTTGTTGTCTACCAACCATGACAGGAGGGTAGTACCTCCCTGGATGGTTGTTGTCTACCAACCATGACAGGAGGGTAGTACCTCCCTGGATGGTTGTTGTCTACCAACCATGACAGGAGGGTAGTACCTCCCTGGATGGTTGTTGTCTACCAACCATGACAGGAGGGTAGTACCTCCCTGGATGGTTGTTGTCTACCAACCATGACAGGAGGGTAGTACCTCCCAGGATGGTTGTTGTCTACCAACCATGACAGGAGGGTAGTACCTCCCAGGATGGTTGTTGTCTACCAACCATGACAGGAGGGTAGTACCTCCCAGGATGGTTGTTGTCTACCAACCATGACAGGAGGGTAGTACCTCCCAGGATGGTTGCTGCCTACCAACCATGACAGGAGGGTAGTACCTCCCTGGATGGTTGTTGTCTACCAACCATGACAGGAGGGTAGTACCTCCCAGGATGGTTGTTGTCTACCAACCATGACAGGAAGGTAGTACCTCCCTGGATGGTTGTTGTCTACCAACCATGACAGGAAGGTAGTACCTCCCTGGATGGTTGTTGTCTACCAACCATGACAGGAGGGTAGTACCTCCCAGGATGGTTGTTGTCTACCAACCATGACAGGAGGGTAGTACCTCCCTGGATGGTTGTTGTCTACCAACCATGACAGGAGGGTAGTACCTCCCTGGATGGTTGTTGTCTACCAACCATGACAGGAGGGTAGTACCTCCCAGGATGGTTGTTGTCTACCAACCATGACAGGAGGGTAGTACCTCCCAGGATGGTTGTTGTCTACCAACCATGACAGGAGGGTAGTACCTCCCAGGATGGTTGCTGTCTACCAACCATGACAGGAGGGTAGTACCTCCCTGGATGGTTGTTGTCTACCAACCATGACAGGAGGGTAGTACCTCCCAGGATGGTTGTTGTCTACCAACCATGACAGGAAGGTAGTACCTCCCTGGATGGTTGTTGTCTACCAACCATGACAGGAAGGTAGTACCTCCCTGGATGGTTGTTGTCTACCAACCATGACAGGAGGGTAGTACCTCCCAGGATGGTTGTTGTCTACCAACCATGACAGGAGGGTAGTACCTCCCAGGATGGTTGTTGTCTACCAACCATGACAGGAGGGTACCTCCCTGGATGGTTGTTGTCTACCAACCATGACAGGAGGGTAGTACCTCCCAGGATGGTTGTTGTCTACCAACCATGACAGGAGGGTAGTACCTCCCAGGATGGTTGTTGTCTACCAACCATGACAGGAGGGTAGTACCTCCCAGGATGGTTGTTGTCTACCAACCATGACAGGAGGGTAGTACCTCCCAGGATGGTTGTTGTCTACCAACCATGACAGGAGGGTAGTACCTCCCTGGATGGTTGTTGTCTACCAACCATGACAGGAGGGTAGTACCTCCCTGGATGGTTGTTGTCTACCAACCATGACAGGAGGGTAGTACCTCCCTGGATGGTTGTTGTCTACCAACCATGACAGGAGGGTAGTACCTCCCAGGATGGTTGTTGTCTACCAACCATGACAGGAGGGTAGTACCTCACAGGATGGTTGTTGTCTACCAACCATGACAGGAGGGTAGTACCTCCCAGGATGGTTGTTGTCTACCAATCATGACAGGAGGGTAGTACCTCCCTGGATGGTTGTTGTCTACCAACCATGACAGTAGGGTAGTACCTCCCAGGATGGTTGTTGTCTACCAACCATGACAGGAGGGTAGTACCTCCCTGGATGGTTGTTGTCTACCAACCATGACAGGAGGGTAGTACCTCCCAGGATGGTTGTTGTCTACCAACCATGACAGGAGGGTAGTACCTCCCTGGATGGTTGTTGTCTACCAACCATGACAGGAGGGTAGTACCTCCCAGGATGGTTGTTGTCTACCAACCATGACAGGAGGGTAGTACCTCCCTGGATGGTTGTTGTCTACCAACCATGACAGGAGGGTAGTACCTCCCTGGATGGTTGTTGTCTACCAACCATGACAGGAGGGTAGTACCTCCCAGGATGGTTGTTGTCTACCAACCATGACAGGAGGGTAGTACCTCCCTGGATGGTTGTTGTCTACCAACCATGACAGGAGGGTAGTACCTCCCTGGATGGTTGTTGTCTACCAACCATGACAGGAGGGTAGTACCTCCCTGGATGGTTGTTGTCTTCCAACCATGACAGGAGGGTAGTACCTCCCAGGATGGTTGTTGTCTTCCAACCTACTGCCAGAGTGCAAAACATTTAACATCTTTCAATTTCCCACACAGTACTAAACACAACTTTGACTTTAAATTTCTCTCCTCTCTCTCTCTCTCTCTCTCTCTCTCTCTCTTCCTCTTTTCCACAGGTATTGGGTGCACTGGGAAAGGAGAGAAATGTGTGAGAGTGGTGAATTTCTGCCCATGTTTGTTAAGGACATTTGTAGGCTCTACTGTCAACTCGATCCGCCGTTTCACTAAAGCTGTAAAGCCTGCAAGCTTCAGCATAGAGCCAGCTTGGAAGCCTAGCCTCAGTGCCAGCCTTGTCATATAGTTGGCCTGTCAAGCTGTATATAGTGTGCCTGTGAAGCTGTATATAGTGTGCCTGTCAAGCTGTATATAGTGTGCCTGTCAAGCTGAATATAGTGGACCTGTCAAGCTGAATATAGTGGGTCTGTCAAGCTGTATATAGTGTGCCTGTCAAGCTGTATATAGTGTGCCTGTCAAGCTGTATATAGTGTGCCTGTCAAGCTGAATATAGTGGACCTGTCAAGCTGAATATAGTGGGTCTGTCAAGCTGTATATAGTGTGCCTGTCAAGCTGTATATAGTGTGCCTGTCAAGCTGTATATAGTGAACCTGTCAAGCTGTATATAGAGTGCCTGTCAAGCTGTATATAGTGGACCTGTCAAGATGTATCCAGTGGGCCTGTCAAACTGTATATAGTGGACCTGTCAAGCTGTATATAGAGTGCCTGTCAAGCTGTATATAGTGGACTTGTCAAGATGTATACAGTGGGCCTGTCAAGATGTATATAGTGAACCTGTCAAGCTGTATATAGAGTGCCTGTCAAGCTGTATATAGTGGACTTGTCAAGATGTATACAGTGGGCCTGTCAAACTGTATATAGTGGACCTGTCAAGCTGTATACAGTGGGCCTGTCAAGCTGTATACAGTGCTTCTGTCAAGCTGTATACAGTGGGCCTGTCAAACTGTATACAGTGGGCCTGTCAAGCTGTATACAGTGGGCCTGTCAAGATGTATACAGTGCTTCTGTCAAGCTGTATATAGTGTGTCTGTGATGGTGTATATAGTGCTTCTGTCAAGTCATATAAAGTGGGTTTGCTATGTGTAATATAGTGGGTCTGTTAACCATACAGTAGGCTTGTCAACCCATACAGTAGGCTTGTCAAGCCATGCAGTAGGCTTGTCAAGCCATGCAGTAGGCTTGTCAAGCCATACAGTAGGCTAGTCAAGCCATACAGTAGGCTTTTCAAGCCATACAGTATGTCAATCCATACTGTAGGCTTGTCAAGCCGTACCGTAGGCTTGTCAAGGCATACAATAAGCTTGTTAAGCCACAAATAGGGTTGCAAACCTACATTAGCCATGTGAAGCCTATTACGGGTTGTAAGCCGTATTAGGGCTTAACCACATACTGCAGGTTGCACGCCTGACACCGCTACCCATCTTAATTAAATCCCCTTTACTGACACTGCTTTTACAGGGAGCCGCCCTTCTGGTGTTAACTGTGTGTTTAAAAACCCCTAACTCATCATTGGACATACGTGAGTATAAAACCTACAAAATCATCATTGAGATCAACTGGTGTTAACACCACTAATCATCATTGATGATCATACTGTGTGTTAACACCCACTAAAACCCTCATTGAGATCATACTGTGGTATACACCTACTAATCATCATTTATGTCATACTGTGTTATAACACCACAAATCATCATTGTGATCATACGGTTTTATAACACCTTCTAACTCATCATTGAGATCATACTGTGTGTAAACACCTACTAACCCCATCATTGTGATCCAGGTGTATAACACCTTCTAACTCATCATTGGACAACTGGTGTAAACACCTACTAACCCCTCATTGTGATCATACTGTGATATAAAACCTACTAACCATCAAAATGATCAACGTGTGTTAAAAACCCCACTAACTATCATTGTGACAACTGTGTGTATAACACCTACAAAATCATATTGATGATATACGTGAGTATAACACCCACTAACTCATCATTTATGATCATACTGTGTGTAAACACCTACTAACCCCATTGATATCATACGTGTGTAAAAAAACCTACTAACTCCTTTTATATAAACTGTGTGTTAACCCCTTCAACCCTCATTTTGACTACTGTGTTTTAAACCCCACAAACTCATCTTAGCATACGTGTGTATAACACCCTTTAACTCATCATTGAAAAAATCTGGTGTAAACACCCACTAACCAATTGATGAAATTTTCTGTGGTTAACACCTACTAACTCATCATTATGATCATACTGTGTGTATAACACCTACTAACTCATCATTTGATGATCATACTGTGTGTTAACACCACTAACTATCATTGATGATCAACTGTGTGTATAACACCTTCTAAACCCTCATTGATGTCATACGTGTGTTTAAAAAACCTTCTAACTCATCATTGTGATAAACTGTGTGTATAACACCTTCTAATCATCATTTATGATCATACTGTGTGTAAACACCTTCAAAAACTATTGAGATCATACTGTGTGTATAACCCCTAAAAATCATCATTGATGATCATACTGTGATATAACACCTCTAATCTCATTTATGATCATCTTTGTATAACACCCACAACTCATCATTATGATCATTGTGTGATACACCCACTAATCATCATTGATGATCATACTGTGTGTAAACACCTACTAAACTCATCATGATGACTACGTGTGTATAAAACCTATAACTATCATTGATGACATACTTGTGGGATAACACCGACAACTCACATTGAGACAACGTGGTTTTAAAAACCTACAACTCTCATTGATGACATATTATTATAACACCCACTAACTCACATTGATGATCTACTGTGTGTAAAACCTTCTAACTCTCATTGATGAAAAAACTGTGTGTAAAACCCTTTTAAAACCCTCATTTATGTTTATACTGTGTGTAAACACCTACAACTCATCATTGATGATCAACTGTGAGTAAACCCTACTAACTCATCTTGATGATCAACTGTGTGTATAAAACCTACTAACTCATCATTGAGAAACATACGTGTGTATAACACCACTAACTCATCATGTGATCATACTGTGGTAAAACCACTAACTCATCATTATGATCATATGGGGGTATAAACCCCTAAATCATTAAAAGTATCAACGTTTATAACACCTTCTAACTCATCATTGTGAAAAACTGGTGTATAACAACTTTTAATCATCATTGAGATCATACGTGTGTTAACACCTACTAAC
>NC_069496.1:4942290-4949790 GCF_026875155.1 Cherax quadricarinatus
GGTTTTTGTGGCATTTATGGATTTGGAAAAGGCGTATGATAGGGATGATAGGGGAGCAATGTGGCAGATGTTGCAGGTGTATGGTGTATGAGGTAGGTTACTGAAAGCAGTGAAGATCGTAGTGATCCTCAAGTTGATCGTCATATTGATCCTCATGTTGATCCTCATGTGGATCCTCATGTTGATCCTCATGTTGATCCTCATGTTGGTCCTCATGTTGATCCTCAAGTTGATCCTCTTGTTGATCCTCATGTTGATCCTCATGTTGATCCTCATGTTGATCCTCATGTTGATCCTCAAGTTGATCCTCTTGTTGATCCTCATGTTGATCCTCATGTTGATCCTCATGTTGATCCTCATGTTGATCCTCATGTTGATCCTCAAGTTCGTCCTCAAGTTGATCCTCTTGTTGATCCTCGTGTTGATCCTCATGTTGATCCTCATGTTGATCCTCATGTTGATCCTCATGTTGATCCTCATGTTGATCCTCAAGTTGATCTTCATGTTGATCCTCATGTTGATCCTCATGTTGATCCTCATGTTGATCCTCAAGTTGATCCTCATGTTGATCCTCATGTTGATCCTCAAGTTGATCCTCATGTTGATCCTCATGTTGATTATCAGGTTGATCCTCATGTTGATCCTCATGTTGATCATCATGTTGATCCTCATGTTGATCCTTATGTTGATCCTCATGTTGATCCTCATGTTGATCCTCAAGTTGATCCTCATGTTGATCCTCATGTTAATCCTCAAGTTGATCCTCTTGTTGATCCTCATGTTGATCCTCATGTTGATCCTCAAGTTGATCCTCATGTTGATCCTCATGTTGATCCTCATGTTGATCCTCATGTTGATCCTCATGTTGATCCTCAGGTTGATCCTCAAGTTGATCCTCTTGTTGATCCTCATGTTGATCCTCTTGTTGATCCTATTGTTGATCCTCTTGTTGATCCTCTTGTTGATCCTCTTGTTGATCCTCATGTTGATCAAGTTGATCCTCATGTTGATCCTCATGTTGATCGTCTTGTTGATCCTCTTGTTGATCCTCTTGTTGATCCTCAAGTTGATCCTCATGTTGATCCTCAAGTTGATCCTCATGTTGATCCTCATGTTGATGCTCATGTTGATCCTCATGTTGATCCTCATGTTGATCCTCTTGTTGATCCTCTTGTTGATCCTCTTGTTGATCCTCTTGTTGATCCTCTTGTTGATCCTCTTGTTGATCCTCTTGTTGATCCTCTTGTTGATCCTCTTGTTGATCCTCATGTTGATCCTCTTGTTGATCCTCTTGTTGATCCTCATGTTGATCCTCTTGTTGATCCTCTTGTTGATCCTCTTGTTGATCCTCTTGTTGATCCATGTTTATCTCTTGTTGATCTCATGTTGATCCTCTTGTTGATCCTCTTGTTGATCCTCATGTTGACCTCTTGTTGATCCTTGTTGATCCTCTTGTTGATCCTCTTGTTGATCCTCATGTTGATCCTCATGTTGATCCTCATGTTGATCCTCTTGTTGATCCTCATGTTGATCCTCTTGTTGATCCTCTGTTGATCTCTGTTGATCCTCTTGTTGATCCTCTTGTTGATCCTCATGTTGATCCTCTTGTTGATCCTCTTGTTGATCCTCTTGTTGATCCTCATGTTGATCCTCTTGTTGATCCTCATGTTGATCCTCTTGTTGATCCTCTTGTTGATCCTCTTGTTGATCCTCATGTTGATCCTCTTGTTGATCCTCTTGTTGATCCTCATGTTGATCCTCTTGTTGATCCTCTTGTTGATCCTCATGTTGATCCTCATGTTGATCCTCATGTTGATCCTCATGTTGATCCTCTTGTTGATCCTCATGTTGATCCTCTTGTTGATCCTCATGTTGATCCCTCATGTTGATCCTCTTGTTGATCCTCTGTTGATCCTCTTGTTGATCCTCTTGTTGATCCTCTTGTTGATCCTCATGTTAATCCTTGTTGATCCTCTTGTTGATCCTCTTGTTGATCCTCTGTTGATCCTCTTGTGATCCTCTTGTTGATCCTCTTGTTGATCTCTTGTTGATCCTCATGTTTCCTGTTGCCTTGTTGATCCTCTTGTTGATCCTCTTGTTGATCCTCTTGTTGTTCCTCTTGTTGATCCTCATGTTGATCCTCTTGTTGATCCTCTTGTTGATCCTCATGTTGATCCTCAGTTGATCCTCTTGTTGATCCTCTATTTGATCCTCTTGTTGATCTCTTGTTGATCCTTGTTGATCTCATGTTGATCCTCAAGTTGATCCTCTTGTTGATCCTCTGTGATCTTGTTGATCCTCTATGTTGATCCTCTTGTTGATCTCTTGTTGATCCTCTTGTTGATCCTCATTGTTGATCCTCATGTTGAATCCTCATGTTGATCCTCTGTTGATCCTCTTGTTGATCCTCATGTTGTCATGTTGATCCTCTTGTTGATCTATGTTGATCCTCTTGTTGATCCTCTGTTGATCCTCATGTTGATCCTCAGTTGATCCTCTGTTGATCCTCTTGTTGATCCTCATGTTGATCCTCTTGTTGATCCTCATGTTGATCCTCATGTTGATCCTCATGTTGATCCTCTTGTTGATCTCTTGTTTTATCCTCATGTTGATCCTCTGTTGATCCTCTTGTTGATCCTCTTGTTGATCCTCATGTTGATCCTCATGTTGATCTCTTGTTGATCCTCATGTTGATCCTCTGTTGATCTGTTGATCTCTTTGTTGATCCTCTTGTTGATCCTCATGTTGATCCTCTTGTTGATCCTCATGTTGATCCTATATGTTGATCCTCTTGTTGATCCTCTTGTTGATCCTCTTGTTGATCTAGATCCTCTTGTTGATCCTCTGTTGATCCCTTGTGATCCTCTTGTTGATGATCCTCATGTTGATCCTCTTGTTGATCCTCTTGTTGATCCTCTTGTTGATCCTCATGTTGATCCTCATGTTGATCCTCATGTTGATCCTCATGTTGATCCCTCTTGTTGATTCCTCTTGTTGATCCTCATTATGTTGATCCTCTGTTGATCCTCTGTTGATCCTCTTGTTGATCCTCTTGTTGATCCTCATGTTGATCCTCTTGTTGTCCTCATGTTGATCCTCTTGTTGATCCTCATGTTGATTCCTTTGTTGTTCCTCTTGTTGATCCTCTTGTTGATCTCAAGTTGAATCCTCTTGTTGCGTTGATCCTCTTGGTTGATCCTCTGTTGATCCTCTTGTTGATCCTTCTTGTTGATCCTCATGTTGAGCCTCTTTTTGATCCTCTTGTTGATCCTCTTGTTGAATCCTTTGTTGAGCCTCTTGTTTGATCCTCTTGTTGATCCTATTGTTGATCCTCATGTTGATCCTCTGTGATCTCTTGTTTGATCCTTTGTTGATCCTCTTGTTGATCCTCCTTGTTGATTCTTCTTGTTGATCCTCATGTAGATCTCTCTTTGATGATCCTCTTGTTGATCCTCATTGTTGATCCTCTTGTTGATCCTCTTGTTGATCCCTCATACGTTGATCCTTTGTTGATCTCTTGTTGATCCTCTTGTTGATCCTCATGTTGATCCTCTTGTTGATCCTCTTGTTGATTCCTCATGTTGATCATGCTGGTTGATCCTCTTGTTGATCTCTTGTTGATCCTCTTGTTGATCCTCTTGTTGATCCTCATGATGATCCTCATGTTGATCCTCTTGTTGATCCTCTGTTGATCCTCATGTTGATCCTCATGGTTGATCGTCTTGTTGATCTCATTGTTGATATGTTGATCTCTTGTTGATCCTCATGTTGGTCCTCTTGTTGATCTCTTGTTGATCCTCATGTTGATCCTCATGTTGATCTCAAGTTGATTCCTCTTGTTGATCCTCATGTTGTTCCTTTGTTGTCCTCTTGTTGTTCCTCATGTTGATCATCATGTTGATCCTCAAGTTGATCCTCTTGTTGTCCTCATTTGATCTCTTGTGATCCTCTTGTTGATCCTCATGTTGATCCTCATGTTGATCCTCTTGTTGATCCTCTTGTTGATCCTCTTGTTGATCCTCATGTTTGATCTCTTGTTGATCCTCTTGTTGATCCTATTTGACATCTTGTTGATCCTCTTGCTTGATCCTCTTTTTGATCTCTTGCTTGATTCTCTTTTATCCTCATGTTGATCTCATGTTGATCTCTTGTTGAGCCTCATGTTGATCCTATGTTGATCTCATGTTGATCGTCTTGTTGATCCTCATGTTGCTCATGTTGATCCTCTTGTTGATCCTCATGTAGGTCCTCTTGTTGATCCTCTTGTTGATCCTCATGTTGATCCTCATGTTGATCTATGTTGAATCCTCTTGATGATCCTCATGTTGATCTCTTGTCTGATCCTCTTGTTGATCTCATGTTGATCATCATGTGGGATCCTCAAGTAGATCCTCTTGTTGATCTCATGTTGATCTCTGTTGATCTCTTGTTGATCCTCATGTTGATCCCTCATGTTGATCCTCTGTTTGATCCTCTTGTTGATTCCTCATGTTGATCCTTTGTTGAATCATTTTCGTTGAATCCTCTGTTGAATCCTCATGTTGATCCTCTGTTGATCCTCAAGTGAATCCTCTTGTTGATCCTCTTGTTGATCCTCTTGTTGATCCTTTGTTGATCTCATGTTGATCCTTCTTGGTTGTCCCTTGTTGATCCCTTGTTGATCCTCTTGTTGATCCTCTTATTGGATCCGCTTGGTGATTTCATGTCTGTTGGGGCGCTTGTGTCTGCTTTTGTGTCTTCTGGTGTCTGCTGGGTGTTCTGCTGGGTGTCTGATTGGTGTCTGTGGTGTCTGCTGGGGGTCTGGTTGGGTGTATGATGGGTGTCTGCTGGGTGTTTGCTGGTGATCTGCTTGTTTCTGCTGGGTGTCTGCTAAGTGTCTGCAGGTTGTATGTGGGATCTGCTGGGTGTCTGCTGGTGTCTGACGGGTGTCTGCTGGTGTCTGCTGGGTGTTCGCTTTGTATTGTGGGTGTCTTCCAGTTTGTCTGTTGGGTGTCTGGCTGGTTGTTGCTAGGGGTCTGCTAGTACCTGCTGGTGTCTGCTGGGGTGGTGTCTCCTGGGGTGTCTACTGGAGTGTCTGCTGGGGTGTTATGGGGTGTTACTGGGGTGTCTGACTGGGTGTCTGCTGGGTGTCTGCTGGGGTGTCTCTATGGGGTGTCTCCTGGGGTGTCCTACTTGGGAGTGTTTCTGGGGTGTCTACTGGGGTGTCTATTGGGGTGTCTGCTGGGATCTCTGGCTGGGGTGTACTGCTGGGGTCTCTACTAAGGTGTCTATGGGGTGGTCTACTGGGGTTGTCTTATGGGGTGTCTAACTGGGAGTGGTGTCTACTGGATGTCTTCTGGGGTGTCTGCTGGGGTGTCTATTGGGGGTCTGACTGGGGTGTCTGTGGGGTGCTCTACAGGGGTGTCTACTTGGGTGTCTATGGGGTGTCTAGTGGGGGTTGTTGCGGGCGGTGTCTGCTGAGGGTCTCCTGGGGTGTCTACAGGGGTGTCTACTGAGGTGTTCAAACTGGGGTGTCTGTGGGGAGTCTGCTGGGTGTCTGCTGGGTGTCTGCTGGGTGTCTGCTGGGGTGTCTGCTGGAGTGTTGCTGAGGTGTCTGCTGGGGCGGTCTGCTAGGATGTCAGCTTGGATGGCTCTGTGGGGTGTCTGCTGGATGTCTGCTTGGATGTTGCTTGGATGTCTGCTGGGGTAGTCTGCTTGGATGTCTGCCTTGGATGTCTGCTGGGTGTTGCTGGGGTGTCGCTGGGGTGTCTGCTATGGGATTTGTCTGCTGGGGTGTCTGCTGGGTTTGTCTGCTGGTGTCTGCTGGGGTGTCTGCTGGGGTGTCTGCTGGGGGTGTCTGTGGGGTGTCTGCTGGGGTGTCTGGCTAGGGTTGTAACTCGCTGGGGTGTCTGACTGGGTGTATGCTGGGGTGTTATGTGGGGTGGTCAGCTTGGTGTCTGCTGGGGTGTCTGTGGGGTACTGTGGGGTTGTCTGTTGGGGTGTCTGCTTGGATGTTCTGCTGGGGTTGTCTGCTGGGGTGTCTTCTGGGGTGTTGCTGGGGTTGTCTTCTGGGGTGTCTGCTGGGGTGTCTGCTGGGGTGTCTGCTGGGGTGTCTGCTGGGGTGTCTGCTGGGATGTCTATGCTGGGGTGGTTTGCTGGGGTGTCTGCTGGGGGGTTTGCTGGGATGTTGCTGGGGTGTTGCTGGGGTGTCTGCTGGGGTGGTTGCTGGGGGGTCTGGCTTTGGTGTTGCTGGGGGTGTCTGCTGGGGTGTCTGCTGGGGTGTCTACTGGGGTGTCTTCTGGGGGGTGTCTGCTGGGGTTGTCATCTGGGGTGGTATCTGTACTGTGGTGTCTGTGGGTTGTTGCTGGATGTCTGATGGGGTGTCTGATGGGGGTTTGTGGTGGGTGTCTGTGGGGTTGTTCTGCTGGGGTGTCTGCTTTGGGGTGTCTGCTGGAGGGTTGTCTGCGGGGTGTTGATGGGGATGTCTGCTGGGGTGGTCTGCTGGTTGGGTTTTGTCTAGCTGGGTGTCTACTGGGGTGTCTGCTGGGGTGTTGTCTGGGGTGTCTGCTGGGGTTCTGCTGGGGTGTCTGCATGGGTGTCTACTGGGGTGTCTGCTGGGATGTCTGCTGGCGATGTCTGTGGGGAGTTGCTGGGGTGTCTGCTGGGGTGTCTGCTGGGGTGTCTGCTGGGGTGTCTGCTGGGGTGTCTGCTGGGGTGTCTGCTGGGGTGTCTGCTGGGGTGTCTGCTGGGGTGTCCAGCAGGGGTGTCTGCTGGGATGTCTCCTGGGGGTTGTCTACTGGTGGGTCTGCTGGGGTGTCTGCTGGAGTCCCTAGTAGTGTCTGCTGGGGTGTCTGCTGGGTGTTGCTGGGGTGTTGTGGGGGTGTCTGTTGGGGTTGTCTGCTGGGGTTTCTGGTGGGTGTCTTGCTGGGGTGTCTGTTGGGTGTCTGCGGGGTGTCTGCTGGGGTGGTTGCTGGGGGTGTCTGTTGGGGTGTCTGCTGGGGTGTCTGTGGTGTGTCTGCTGGGGTGTCTGTGGGGTGTCTGTTGGGTGTGTCTGCTGGGGGTGTCTGCTGGGGTGTCTGCTGGGGCTGTCTGCTGGGGTTGTCCTGTTGGGGTGTCAGCTGGGGTGTCTGCTGGGGTTGTGCTGTTGGGGTGTCTGCTGGGGGTGTCTGCTATGGGTGTCGGCTGGGTATGTCTGCTGGGGTCGTCTGTGGGGTGTCTGCTGGGGTGTCTGTTGGCGGTGTCTGCTGGGGGTCTGTGGGGTGTTGCTGGGGTGTCTGCTGGGGTGTCTGCTGGGGTGTCTGTGGGTGTCTGCTGGGGTTGTCTTGCTGGGGTGTCTGCTGGGGTGTCTGTGGGGTGTGCTGTTAGGGGTTGCTGGGGTGTCTGCTGGGGTGTCTGTTGGGGGTGTTGCTGGGGGTTTCTGTTGGGGTGTTGCTGGGGTGTTGCTGGGGGTGTCTGCTGGGGTGGGTGTCTGAAGGGGTGGTCTGCTGGGGTGTTGCTGGGGTGTCTGCTGGGGTGTCTTCT